>VWPU01005644.1:0-76951 GCA_013398955.1 Callaeas wilsoni | reverse complement strand
AGGAGAGGAGAGGAGAGGGGAATCACACCATGAACACTCCAGCACCAGTATATAAATGATGCTTAGGTTAGTGGTTACTTTCATACTCAGATGGCTAATTTGGCATGCAGTGACATGTAATTATGCAGAACTGCACATACCAAGATGGTCAAACATACATGTTGCTAACCTCCATCCAAACAAGGATTCTCTTCAGAATAGGAAATACTGCAGTGGGATGTAAATCCAAGTAATTTTGGTATCAGGTCTGCCCTTACACACTCTAGAAGATGGTAACCTTAGCTAAGGTGTTAAAGAGGTTCATCAAGAAAGACAGAGGATTAAAAGGTCCACATTTAGATCCATGGCATCCTCTTCCTTCGAGGTTCCTGTAATCCAACCAAATGAGGCACAAGCCACCACAACACCCCTGCAGTCACTGAAAGTGGGAAGGAATGGTCCCTGAAAAGATTATTCCTGTCATGCAAGGAAAGGTAGGTAATAAGACAGTCTTAACAGTGTGACAGTACTGATGACTGAGGAATTAATATCAAGGCCCTTTTAGAGAACCATTGAGTATTCTGTATTTGTCCTTGAAGATATAAATATGTACTACTACTTTTAACACTACAGAATGACATCAGAACCCCTTTGTCTATCAAAATGGTTGAAATCCAGCCTGACTACTGGAAGCCAAGGGGAAGTTCACTGATGAAGATTTTCAAAGGGAGAGACCTCAAAAAAAGATGGGAGAGATAAATCGCGAGACAGACAAGTTATTAAACTGAACAATACAATCTCTTAACAACCATCAAAATCCAAGAACCTATAAAAACGTACTCTCACCTCTTGTCAAAATATTCGGAGGCTTAAAGTAATGGCAAGGGTAACAGAAAAAAACAGTTCACAGCTTTCAGCCAGAACTTCCACACTGCAAATATGCCACTGAGCTAAAAACTTACATTTGCCATAGCCTTGTCTTTCCAACCTGAAAATGCTAGTTTGCTGCTGTATTTGCCATTGCATGTTTGTTTAAGACGAATAGAGAATGACAACACCACAATTATTTGTTCATAATAACACAATTTTGAAACTTACAGTATCTCCTGGTGACCCTTTTGCTCCTGGTTGACCTGGTGGTCCAATTTCACCCTGTGTTTTTTACATAAAGAGAAAAATTCTGTGACTAATGCATGCATACTTAGCAATTTTTTTATATATTCTTTAATTATGTAGATTTAGTTACTTAAGATTGTTTCTCAATGTATTATGAAATTAGCATGGTTCCTTTTAAACTATTTATTCCTTATGGAATATTTGAAATAAAACCTAATGAGAGATTTTTAAACATGACATGAATTGTCTCCATTCTTCTGCAGCATGATTTGATGTCATAAATTCCCACTATGAAAACTCTTCTCTAAGCTTGAACCCTTTGTTTGGAATGGGTATATATAGTACAGGTTTTAACTGTGTTTTGAACAATTACTAGTACCTTTTGCCCTTTTGATCCTTGATTTCCAGGAATTCCAGGAATTCCCTGAGAAGGAAAAAGAAAACCTTTTAAACATATGGAATAATTTTATCAGAAATTTTTTAGCATTTGCCTAATGATTTTGGTTCAAAATATGGGTAGGGTCAAGAAAAACGAAATAAAACAAAACAAAACACAAAAAAAACAGACAAAAAAAACCAAAACCAAAACAAAATTTTTAAAAAAAGATCAAAAAAAACCAAAACAAAAACCAAAACAAAATGAAAACCAACAACAAAAAAACCCAGGAATACAAAAATCCCTCAAAGCACCAAAAATACGCAGGAGAAAGAGCTTCAGCTGGAAACCTGCAGACTACTCTAGGGTTACAGTGGAACACGAATGTTGAGTTGTTCCCACTGCTTTTGTTGCAGGAGTCCATGTCTGTAATGCTCAGCAGGCTCGCATGCTCTTGCTTGCCCCAAAACCCTGACTGACACAGGGAAAGAAACCACTTTACATTATCCATAAGATTTCCCACATAAGTTAAAGCAAAAGCCCTGGTCAACGAGACCATCAGCATGACAGATCATGTTATCTAAAATACAGTGACTTTAAAGAGACAGATATAGTTTTATTTGATGTATACTAGCTTCCACCTTCATAAATATTTGATGATCTCTGCCTTTCCTCAGCATCATTGTTCATTCAGGCCTACAGTATATTTCAAATTTTTCTAACAGTGATCATTTAATTGAACATGATTCAGGTTAAAACAAAACTCCGTATTTGCTTAAAGCAGAAGTCTATATTCAGTTAGTGTATTTTTTCTCTCAGGTAAAAACTATTCAAATTTGTTGGACATACAATGTTCTTACTTGTACCATAATTAATCTGCAGCAAGAATTTGGCTTACAGACTTTACATTTTAATCTAAAATTGAAAATAACATGTTGCAGTGAAGACAAGAGGACTTTTCTAGACACCATTGAAACAAATGTATTCTATGGGAAAAAAATAACATAAATGTAACAACCATAACCTAATAGTTTCCATATGGATTACATCTGTGCAAAAGATTGTTCCATTGTTTTGCAGTTTACACTCACTTTTAGTATATAATGACCCCACCAAGTAGAAACAGTTCATTGGTCAACGGCATATGAGTTAACGATGACCTCCTGAGCATTTTAGAGACCATCAAAAATCCAATGTATCTATCATTAAAGGAAGAGATCAAATAATGGAATAAAAAGAATGTGAAAATAATGCCTCATACTGAGACTTCCACTTACATTATGTTACATAACTCTTCTTAACTTTTGTCCAAAACCTTCTTAGATCTTTTGCACAAATAAAGAGATGGGAAATAGGGCATGTTTGTCACCACGTTTAGGAACTTCCAGACCCATGTATGAGTTCTCAATATAATTATTTAATATAAAATAACAATAATGTTGTTATTTATTTCTGTAGCTGTAAAATATAAAACCAAATTATGAGTGTCTATACCTGCAATTAAACATAGAATTTCATATATGCTGAAAAAATCCCACTAGGCAGCAACCTTCCTGTCCTGAATGTACCAGAACTTTCCAGTTCCATTTCTATGCAATTTGGAGGGCTCAGAGAAGACACTTCCACACATGTACCCAACACAACAAATGATTTACCATGATATAAGCATGCCTAGAAGAAGCAACACGATGTCCTGCTGAGCTGTGTTGATCTTTCTTGGTTAAAATAAATTGCTGGTACACAACATTTAATTTTATATCCGTGACAAAGAAAGATAAAACTTGAAGAATAACAATTGTAAAACTAAGTAATATTTCCTTTCTTTCTTCCCTTTTTTTCCCTCACTGATTCTGCACTACTGAGGTATGTGGACCTTAGGCCCTTAAGTCAGTGAGAGCTGGTCTAGACCCTAAAAATTCTCTTATGGTTCACTCAGCTAAGAATTAATATATCACTTATGCTGTTGTGAGTGATTTCTAGAGTACATGGGGTAGAGATTTTCATTTACTCTCCACATCTCAGCTGGAACAAAAGGAGGAGAATGAAGTGGCTAATTAGCCACTCACTCATAAAGAATGAGTATTTCCCATGCATTATTTTTCTGTGTAACTTCCATGGTTAAGTAATTACAAAGACTAATTTCTGTAGGATCAGCTCCAGAATACCTAAAAAATTAACACTGCTTTCCTTCTCATTATCTATCTCAATCTATTACTTCGTTTACATAGATAATCTCTGGTTATGCCGATTAGAATTATTTGCACTTTCTCAGAAGACAAAGTTAAAAGGTAGTTTAGATATCAAGAGTTTTTTACCTAACTTCTAAGTCAAAAGCCAAATCAGGCTTTGGAAATGCGTCTTGTTCCCAAACAGAGACTTCATACACAATACAAATCCTCAGAATCTGAGCATCTTTTTTTTTAGCCTCATGAGTAATAAGACATTTTGAATAGGAAGTTATATTTAATAAGATGAAATAACACTAACTAAACTGTCAAAGAAACTTTAATTATCAAAAAATGCGTTCTAACTTTAAAGTATGAGGCAAAGCAATTAGTTTTACTCCATTTGTAAGACAAAACTTTAATTTTTTTGAAGAGTATATTGCAAGTAAAATGATCACAAATGTCTGTGTTTAATCAAAACTTAATATGAAACACATTCATCATGCAATTTTTCTGCCACTAAGGGAAAAACAATGTTTGGAACTGCTACAAATGGGAAAACTGCCACCCACTGGGAGTAATAGAATCAATGCTGTGGAATAATTCATGATTCACTGGCCAATAGAAAAAAAAACTGCCTTTGAGGATGTCCTTTGCAAAGCTATCAAGCACATTTTGTTCATATAAAATATGAAAAGGAGTTGTAATTCTAAAGTTTCTTTTTCCTTGTCTTTCCAGAAAATGCATGTTAAATGGTTTGTATATATCACGTATGCAGTTATAATACCAATGGAAAGTAGCATTACATTTCTAGCCGGAATACCTAAAAATCAAACCATCTACTGTGCTTTACTGATTTCTGTTCTTGTATGAGTTGGAGCATTTCTATACTTCTGAATTGGTTAATTTTTCCCCTTTTTCTTTTACGTCAAACTTCATATAAGTTTTATTCAGTATTTCTTCATATTTAAAAATTAAGTTAATCACAAGCACTGCCTCAGTTCTGTCAGCATCATCAATCCAACATTGTCAATTACCTTCACTTCGTTCCAATGCCTTCCTCCTTTATTTGAAATTTGCCCTTAAATGGGAAGTCTTCCCTTACCCCATAAATGACTAATATTATTCATTATTTTAGCCTTAATCAGCAAGTGCTATAATCACATGAAATTTAAAGCCAGCAAGATAGACTAGCAAATCTAATTCCTTGGTTTAAAATAATGTCTATTCTAAAAATTCTCAACTGCAGTTTTATCACATACTGCTGAGTTTGTGCCTAAAACCTAATGTCATTGTGTACCTGTCTGGCAGCTAACCAAGATTTTTGGAGACTGGGTAAGGACTGCTGTTCTTACTCTTTATTCAGTCTCTCTTGCTTGTTTAATCATTTATCTTTCACCCTGTCTGACCTTAGTGGACCTAGAAGCCTGTCAGCTTTCTAAGGTCTGGTTAGGTCTGGTGAGGCTTTGCAGGGTAACCCCAGGACCTAAAGTGACACTTGAATGCCATGTAGATGATTGAAATAATCTCTAGTGTCACTGATGGTGCTGTGGGATAGCAGATCTACCCTTTGAAAAAGATGTCACTCTGCACTAAAAACTGTCTTGTGCATGCCAGATGCCGCGGTTGTCCTCATACAACTCCAATGGCTCTTGGTGGCCATGCCCAGGCAGCCAAATCCCACACACCTTGATGTCTACTTCTGTCATTGCAAAATCATTGCAAAATGAAGCTCATCTCAGTGTGCAACTAAATCCATGGATGCAGTGTTCCTCAGATGCAGCCTGCACAGCTGAGACTTCAGAACACCCAAAAGCATTAATTTATTTCTATTGCAATGATGAATCTCAATTATGACAGTTATAAAATTCTGTATAACTATTGTATTTTATTCCAGTTTCAGCAACTTAAATAAATCTTCCATTCTTTGATAATATCTGGCAGATAGAATGGATTTAACTGTAAGAGGAAAATGTTTTCATGATCCCTGGAAAAATTTTCTCGTAACTTTCATTAATCATGAGGTGTCTATTTTTGTTTTGGGTTATATTAAACAGATGGATTTTCTTCCATGCAGCTCCACAAAAAAATCCATTAAGGAAATTGCCTGGGGCCTTATATACAGTCTAACTAGATGTAAGCATTTTTACTTAAGACACAAGCTACATTTCTCAAAATATTTCCCACTTTTTCTAGCTAGTACCAGGATTATTTTAATCCCCATCATGTTTAACTTTATGCTTGCAAACAGCAGAAGAAACCTTGCAGAAGAATTTTTTCTGAAACAAAACAAAACCTATTTTAGTCTTAAAATTAGTATATATTAACTTATTTCTATTCTTTATTTTCTGCTACTGTCCTTAATATTCCCCATTTCTTCAGTGCCTGATAGGACAGAAGGCACTGTTATGGAAAGTAGGAATTTTTAGGCTACAGGTAATATATGCAGAATCATAAAATTTGAACTCCTCTGGAAGATGTGAAATTATAGAGTATTTCCAAAAGCTCTTCTGTTATGAGCAAATGACTTTGCAGTCAATTCCCCAGGGAGATGTAGAGAACTTTAATATAATTGTCTTCATTATCTTGCTTTCTTCTGATAAAAAGATGGCTTTTCTAGCATATATGTCTTCTCTGATTTATGTTTCAATCAAACGGTTCCTTCCACCCTGAAAAATCTGCAATTCTGATTCTGGGAAGACTCTAAATGGTCTTACATGAATTACAGCAATAGAACAAGATACACAAAAGATATCTATCTATCCACATGTTCCCATGATCCCTTTAAATACCTAACAATACAACTCTTTATGTGTTACTGATCCTTACTTGAAAAAGCCTACTTGCTGATACATGAGAGATTTATTGGAGGCACGCAAAAAAGTACAAGTCAAGCCATAATTTGGATGAAAGTACAAGAGTCAAAACATTTTTTAAAGGATTATAGTAAATCCTTGATAATCCTAATAGCATGAAAGAGACAAACCAAATTTGGATAAAGTATAAAGCTGGAAAAGAAATTCAATGAAGCCAAATCTGCTACTACTGAGAAGTTGCAATTGATGAGGAAAAAAAAGGGCTACATACAAAGAAGCATTCCCACAGACCTAATGACTATCCACCAGACCAGCATAGCAGCTTTAAAGTAAGTTCAGGAAAGGAAAAAGCATTACCAAGATCTTCGCAGTTATAAGACCAGAGTTTTCAAACACTTCTTTGGCAAATCAGTTATTAGCAATAAAACACACATGTTAAATGTGGAACAGAGTGACCCCTATTGCATTGCCAACAACACAGACCTTGGAAAACTATAATCTGAAAGCTGGAAATACTAATAGAAAATGAAAACTGTGTATATCTTGTCAAAGGCTGAAATTGGTGTTACTATTGTTTCTTGTAAAGAACCCTCAAAAGAATATGAGCATCAGACTTGCCAAATCTTCATGCATCCAAAGGTGGTCAGACAAAATTGAACTCCCAGCCCTGCAGGTGACACCATGACGCCCTTCCTCTGCCTATAGTGCTCGCACCAGCCTTAGAGACTGAAAACCAACATCCAATCTGTCTAGAAATCTTGCAGATTTCTAAACGCTCATAAATTGACTCAAGTTTGACACTTAAACACACTGATACTCAAGCAGTTACATGCCTTCAAAATGCTTTAAAATTTCTCCACCACTTAAATTTTGGAGAAAAACTTATGAGGGTCACAGTGCTTGAGCACTTTGCACACATAAGACAGGGCAGGCTGAGGCCAGCAGAGCCTCCCCAAAGGGCACTGACTGCTGCTCTGCTCCTTACACCCAACACATAACCAAAGAGCTCTGTTCTCACAGGTCACACTGATGCAGATGGACAGAGTTTTCAGCCACATCCCTTTCCCATAGAAAGGAACCACTCAGTTAAATTTGCAGTCAGTAAGTTTATGTTTAACAACAAATCATGCTGCTCTTTTTTTTTTTTAAATAAAAATATGGTGGATTCTGCGAAATTGGTCACAGAATGCAGCTGAGAAAACTGTAAAACTGTGTTCCAAAGGGGTTGTATAATTCCTACAGAATTGGTCCATTGCTGGCTATTAAGCAGGATGGGCTAGGCTGCATTTTTGGCTAAGAAAGTCTCAAAAGATCTGACAGAGAGAATCTGGCAGTAAATAACAGGCAAAAAAAAAAAAAATCATTTTCTATATACTCCTATGCATTCCCAGAGAAAACACTCTGTGATAATTCCATTAGTCTAAGTCTGTTTGGCAGTTGTTACCTGTTTAAGAAATAGCTAAGAAAAGTTGGAACAAAGACTGGGACCAAACCCTTCCAGAGCACAAAGAAAGAAAATCACACCTTGACTCATTCAGACTAAGTGAATCAGACCAAGTCAATCACTAAGACTAAATTTAATTACTAAAACTAACTACTAAAGCAAAAATTAATTTGCACAGTAAGAGGCAAAGGTTGTTTCTTAAAATGGTTTAATAATATTAGCAGAAATATTAGTTAAATCTTGCAAATGGATTTAAATTCATTCTGATTAAAGATCATGGTGTTTTGTTTTGTTTTGTTTTGTTTTGTTTTGTTTTGCTTTGCTTTGTTTTGCTTTGCTTTGTTTTGTTATGGATGAGAAGCCAGACTGTATTCCAACAGACTTTCCATAGCTTTAACTCACAGTAATTTTAGTATGTAAGGATTAAAAAAATGAAACACTTAATGTACCAAATTTCCCCAAATTTTCTAGCAGTGTATTTACTTGAGCGTCTGAGACTTGAGTATCAGCTTCTCAATTTCGCATGTAAAGCTCTTTGTGGACAGGAACTGTCCTAAACTGAGGTGAACCAAGTAATCTCAGTTACAGAGCTATCTTTCTCATCTTTATAGCAAGAATATTGAGTAGAAGCAATACTAATGTGGCTTCTTTGATGGCAGGATTTTTAAGGCTCACAAATACTGCGGATCTCCTTTATTTAATTCAACTGTATCTTTTCCTAGCTCTACACTACAAAGTATGTGACAATCGATCTTGAACAACTGGCATGCCCCTGCACAAGAATAATGCAATGCTATTGATCAAGAAGGACACACAGAAGAAACACAAGTACTAATTACTTTGACAGCCCAACTACCACTTGAACACAAAACTAATAAAGAAGCCCTGCTATAAGTTGTTTGCTTTTCTCTTGCATATTTTCTGAAGGGCTTCAATTAAAATAACTTTAATTAATCCAAATATCTAAACTTTCTAAGACAGTCAAAACAAAAATGACCCCTTCTATTTGAGACAAGTATTTAATGATGAGTTGAATGCAGATATCAGTTTCATTGTAGAAAAAAATCAAATCAAAGAAATAGACTAAATATGTCCACTTGACTATATGAGGTGAAATGAAAACCATTCTGGGTAATTCTCAGAATGCAGGCTGTAGATTTGATGCCAGATACAGCACATAGAGCTCTGAAGCAATTACAGATAGAGTGCTTTGTATCACCACCCTGACCACAGATCTCAAGGAGGCTGCAACTCAGACCTTCTGAGGACTCAAGTACAACATATCTTCTCTCTGGCTTGTCCCACGTTGAAGAAGAATGATGTCTAGCTAGAAAACTGGCTACACTGTTACTACTCTGTTGAAGTTGGATCAGAGGAAGGAAAGTCAAACATCCTTTCAGTAAATCTCTTCCTACTTGTGGTTAAGTAACTTACGATAAACATGTTGTGAAGCAGAGAATAGAACAGCAGTGTGCAAGTGAAATCAACTGAAATAATAAATATTTATGTCTGCTACATTCTAACTGAGTCTCTTCTTCATTAATACTCTACTCTCTATGTTTGGTCACTAAGTATAGCAATTAGCTGAGGGAAGTTTCTGTTTGGTCTTCAGAGTTACTGGAAATCCCAGCAGATATTTACCTAAGTCATAAAATGCTAATTCCTTGTACTTGCAGTGTGTCAAGAAAGGAAGATAGAAACCCATTTAGAGAACATGTCAAAGGCATTCAGGTGTCTCTTTTTTTGATTATGCCCTAGCATGAACTTTAAAAGAGGCACAGTTCATATGAAGAAGAGGGCACTTTCTCTAGAAACCTGAAACACCACGTCCCTGTGCTCTACGGAAAGAGCATGTAAATTTATCTAGAAATTTGTCTTTGAGCCATACAACTAAGATACAAAGCACACTTTTTATCACTGTCATGTCAAAATGCGATGATACAAACCAGTAACAACTGATGTGTGCTTGCCTAAAAATAAAACATGAAATTGCACCCTGTAGGGGTTTGAGTTCGTCTTTTGTTTTGTTGGGTTTTTTCTCTTTCTTGAGGAATTTTCCCCATAGGTGTGGCTAATGGGCCATAACGACTGGACACTTCACAGACAAAGGGGGTTATCAGCTCAGGGGAGAAGGCCGGTGGCCCCTCTCTCCTTACCTGAGAGTGCCCAGGTGGGGGGAAAATACCACGAGACTGGAGACTGGAGACGGCAGGGCGGGGAGACAGCCCTGTCTCTCGGGCTTAGGACTCTCTCTCGACTGGGGAAGAGGGACACGCGGCCGAGACAGTTTTGCGAGGAGTTTTTCGGTTGTTGTCGGGGACCAGTCTGGTCCTGCTTCTTTTGCCGCGGGGTGAGCCCCTGCTCGTAAGAGCAGCCCTTCAGACTGAGACCTTATTAACACCCACCTCACTAAGGGAAGGACTTTCGTACCATCTTCCTGGGTGCCCTGATCCCTCCTCTCCCTTGGAGCTCCCATGGAGCCCGGCCCGCCACTGCCCCGCCCGGCCCCCGCCGCTTCTTTCGGGGCTGCTCCCAGCCTTCGCTGATCTGTAGCCTCGCACCTCCTGCCTGCTGAGACCTCCCGGGGATTTTCCCACTGCAGCTCCAGACCGTGATACATCTCCTCCATCACCCCAGGACTTCTGCTCGTCTCTGCCGTCCCAGCTTGCTGCTGGAGCGCCCCTGCCAGCTGTGATCGGCACGGCGCCAAAGGGGAAAGTGCCTGTGACTGAGACGGCCGTTACTGGGTTTTTTTGGTTCTGTTTGTTGTTAATGCCAAAGTTGTTGTTGTTTTTGCCTCATTAGATATACTAGTAAAGAACTGTTATTCCTATTCTCGTATCTTTGCCTGAGAGCCCCTTAATTTCAAAATTATAACAATTCAGAGGGAAGGGGTTCCACATTTTTTTTCCATTCCAAGGAAGGCATCTGCCTCCTTTAGCAGATACCTGTCTCTCAAACCGAGACACACCCACAAGCAGAAATTGCATTGTGGCGCATTAGCTCCATGACTGTATGTAATTAACAATGTACAGTTTAGAAAACTTGGTCTGAATTTTGCATTTATATATTATAAATGGGGGAAAAAATCCTACACTTACTCTGCTTTTATTCATCATAAATGATAAACTTAAATCAAAGACTTTATTGTCTGAAAAACATTTAAAGATTCAAAACATTTCCATTCTGCAGCATATATTAAAACAATGACAAAAGATCCAGATCCATCTTGATTTTCCATAGCTTTTTTTGGAGACCTGAGACACTGAAAGACCACAGTAAGCAGTGTTAAGTGACTTGTCACTTGGGACAGGCACATATCAATGCATTTTTGCAGTATAACATAGTATAACGTACATGACACTTTCTCTGCGAGTGAACACAGCTTTTGAGAAATAATCTTGAAGAAAATTCCTGTGTATTACAGATGAAAGCAATGCAAAGATGGCAGTCTTATCTGTAATCTGGTAAACTAAATAAATATGACCTATGACTTGTGTTTTTCCATAAAACCTACTGTTCAAATTACATTTACTGTTACTAAAAATATTTTTAATTATATCAATATAGATACTGAAAGCCGAGGTATTTTATATTCTACCCCTGAAATAAGTATGAAAGTGGAAAATTAGCATAGACAAATACAGAAATAGGAAAGCTGGCATTTTTGTAACATATTTAAACACAAAGAGAAAAATACATGACATCTTGCTTACTTATAATTCCTTGCTGCAATGCACGAACAAGAGGTTTACCCTACTATTCAACATTTTCTCCACTACAAAACAATTTTTTGTTTTTTTCATTTCTTCCCTCTCTCTTCCCAAAAAACTACAAAAATGTTACTTCAATTACTCCAAATACTTTGTCGTATCATATTTTGGTTAAAAGACAAAGCAGATATGACTAACTTAGGCCAAAATCATGTGATGATGCCGCTCAAAAGGGCCTGTTGGGTACTTTGGCTGTCATAAGTTCATTCAAATTCATGCATATTTCACTAAGCACATTTTAATTTTTCTGATCCTAGACATAATCTTTCCATTGAGTAATATGCAAAATCTATTTTCCTTAAGATGCAATTTCCAAAGTGTCATCTATATTACTGAAGGATTTGACAGTGTCTTGACGCTTTCCTTGAAAACTTTGGGAGTTAAGAAGAAAACTGTATGGCAAGAATAAGGGGAGACATTGCCCTTTAAATATTAATCAGCACATGTGAAACAATGATTACCAGAAGTACAAACATCAACTGTTCTGGCACTAACATGTCAGATGCCAGCCCAATATACAACATATACCAGTCCAAAGATTCTCTTCAAGCCTCTCCTTCTTCAGAAAAGCCTTTCTTGGCTGAATGAAATCAGCACACAAGTTCAGGAATGCTCTAAATATTCCTATTGACATCACATGGACCCAAAAGAATGCAAGTAAGTCCTTTTTTAAATATCACATATCAAAGGAAGTGAATGTTGAGCACTTCAGGCATACTTATTTTATAACATTTTACCATCTAACTTTCAAGATCTTTAGTAGTTATTCTCAGCAGGGTAAACTAACCAATTACAGGCGTGCGCACACACACACACACACATTATATTGCTTTAATTCTTTAATCTAAGCCAATACAGCAAACACACTTTTAATTGATACTTGAGAATAAAGAACTTTCTGATAAAGAACACAGGATCAATTTACAATTGCGTGGATTTGTCCATTCAACTTTTCAAAAATCTTAATTTGATCAAGTCCAGTAGTTTTTTACAATGTCTCTTTTTATTCCAAGAAGTAGTACGTTAACTTGAAATATTATATACTTGAAATGTATCAGTACATCATTTGCTCAAAGTAAAAAAAAATTCATCAGAAATGTTTTTGAATCATAATCAGTTGTAGCAAACTGATGTTTTCCCACTGAAAAATACATTAAGTCAAATTGCATAGCCATAATATTAAAGTACCGAAAAAACAGTTTCTATAGAAAAACCCATTGCAATATTAATACCAAGAAAATCTAGCTTCTGGTACTGATAAAAAAGGCTGTGATGTTTGTAAGCACATGCATATCACAGTCTCTGCAATTTACATGAAGGCCTCCAGTTTCCTAAATGCGCAAGCATTTAAATAGGCAAACATTTATATGTATTTTTGGGGAATATTACCATGAGAGAGTATATTAGATGTGTAATGAATATATCCATACTACCAAATTGATTGCTCTTGATCCCTAGACTCCCTCTAAGCCAAGCTGAAAACATGACAGCTAAAGGCTCAAGCTACATATCATCATTCCCTCAGTGGGAAATAACACAGGTGGAACAGCATGTGTCTTACTCTAGACAAAATAAGCTTATGCCAAAGCACTTCATCTGGCAATTAAAGCTCACTTTCTAGTACAGATAACCAAGATGAATAATACCAAGCTTAAAGTCTCTACATGAAAATTTCCAATAAATACCCCAAATTATTTTAATGCATAGAAGAAATCAGACCCTTCAGAAGAGCCTCTGGTTTTGTGTATAAACAGGTCTAGCTCATTGGAATTAGTCATGGAATACAAATAAATCATCATTATCACTAATTTTGTTCTTAGAAGACAGTAACTGCACTCTTTAACAAAGTTGCACCTTCAACTGCTCACTGCAGGACAATTCTTTCAGTATCATACTGTTTAACACTCTGATTAACAAATTATTGAGAGATTTTAACAAATGATAAGCACCTGTTTATTATAACCCAGCTCATAAAGTCAGTAGAAATATTTTAAATTTGTACAACATATTTGCTGGAGGTATTTCTATCTCTATGTTCACAAAACAGCGGCAATAGAGGAGGAATGCTGGCGTCTAACTTGTATCAGCATATGAATTAGTAAGAAAAGTGCCAGGGTAGCCATAAAAAGATCACTACAGCATACAGGCAGAAAAAAGAGTACTCTGAGTAATATTTGTAACTATTTATAGTATATGCCATTCATGTCCACAATGGGTTTGCAACTAGAGCTCCTTTCATATTTTCTGACAACTTTTAAGAATTTCCCTTTGTTAACACTGCATTTATAAAACAGTCTTAAAAAATGTCAGCAGAGCATGCCGCCTCTTGTCTACATGATTTTCCAAAATTTTCAAATTTAAAATGGCATTAGCTGAAAAAAAAAAAATAAAAAATACTTTCCTAAGTCTCTGTAGACAAAACAAGGACAAAAAAGATACTATAACTATAGTAAATTAATATCACTAATGTAATTGCACTGTGTGAGGAAATAAATTTAAAAATTAGAAATCATGATGAACAGGCAGAAAGTGTGAATTAGGTGGGAGACAACTGTTAGCTTTACAACTTAGAAAAGCAGGCATTATTTTCCAAGCTGCATTAGGTTAGTGGGTCCAAGTTTATTACAACATTTGTTGTGGCCCCAGTCCAGACTGAATTCAATGGGAATCTTTCCATTGACTTCAATATGCTTTGGATCAGCAAATACGCTGTCATGTCTTGTATCATCTTTGTCAACTGGGAATAATAAAAGTAACTCAGATTAGCCTGCCTGAAGTTCTAGAAGTCTTTTAATTACCTGTTTCATTACAGCACTATTCTCATATTTATCTTCTTAACAGCAATTAACTCTTCTGTAATTATAGTATGGAATGAATTTAGTTAAAATAACTTGTCAGTCAGAATGAAGATAACCTAGGCTGAAAATAAAGTCTGCTCAAAATGCATGCAGCTACCTGGAGTTATACTTGACAGAAAATCCTGCCTTCAGTCTAAAAAATGTGTTTGAGCTTACAGCACTATGTAATTAACAAATGATTGCTGGAAGTACTGTGCAGTCAAAGCTGTCATCTCCCCCCTTCTCAACTGAGAACAAAACTGACAACATCTGCTGCGTAGCTCAGGCACTCAGAAACTCATCAGCAAGACTCTGGTCTGCCTACTTCAACAATTTAGATATTAGAAGAAGGAATAAAAAAAAAATACCAAAAAGTGCATTCAACTAACCAAACCTACTTGTAAAGAAATAATGACGCATGGTATATGCCTACCAAAATCATCACTATCAGCTGTTTATGTACAAAAAAATCATCCCACCCAAATAAAAATTTATTTTTTTAATTTACAGGTAAAAGTTAGAATTTTCAAAAAATTAATAGGTGTTCTTTTGAGACCCACAAGACATTATTTGCAGAGAAAATGCCAGTCCTTACATCCCTTATGACTGTAATGCTGACACCTTTGAAAAGCAGGCCATCAGAGCTCAGCTCCTACTATAGAGGCATCTCAGACTAGTAGAAAAGCATGAATATCAGATCAGAAACTAAAAATTTTGATAGACTCACACCAACCACTTTGTTGAGTCTCCTGATCGCTTTTCTCTTAAAAACTGACAATAAAAAATTTCTTCCTTATAGACTACTTTCTATAAAGAGAGTACTATTTTATAGCAGAGCCTAATTTAAGGTGATATAAAATCTGAATGAGTATTTAGTGCTCTATGGATTATTTCCACAAGTAATAAATTCATACAACACATGAGCTTTTGAGCACTGGAAATACAACAGGATCTCTATGCTTTAATCTATGAAGAGATTAAAAGCAGAAGTACAATAATCAGACTAGGTGCATAAAAAACACAGTAACACTTTCAGAAAGGAATTTTTTCACAAGGCCTACTGCACAGATATACAATAGAGTTTTTAGGTTTGCTTTTATCCTAAGTATTTCATAACTCAATATTTAAATGCAAATACAAGATACAAAAGTTGAGTAAATGGCATCTTAGTACCAACATAACATCAATATAAGGTGCATCAAGCAAAACATTACATGACACAGAGAGGAAAATAATAGTAACAAAAAAAAACCCCAGACTTTGCCTGCATACTACTATATTACTAGTCAGTATTTTTCTTTCCTTTTTTCCTGTTTCTATCAATCTCAGCATAGCTATTAGATGCAGTAGAATTACATTAACTTTGTATTTGCTTTTCAAACATACAGGATATCTGGCTATACAAGTTTGTTTTCAGGATTTCTACATTATGAAGACAATACAATTTCTGTTGTACCTTGTAGCGTATCTTGGTATCAAAAAGAATTCTGCTACCATTGCCTAGCATAAAATACACATTTTTTTCAAGAATGCATTGGTCTGTATCTGGCATTCCTCATTCAGTTATGAAAGATCAACAGACAAACCAGGAGTATAGGTATAACAGTGGGAGTCAGGTCAGAAGCTGAAAGTCATGGTATGCTGCTATTGCTGGCACAAATGAGGCCACATCTGAGGTCTTGTGATGTGACCTAAATATTGAGACGAAACTCTACCATTTTAAGTGTTTGCAGATGTATTTCTGAAAAATATGATTTCTGGAGAGTAAACATGAGCAGTTGCAAATGCTCAGACATATTACTTGTGGCAGGAGAGCATATGCAAGGCCCAGAAGAGTGCTATAAATGTCCTGCCAGCTTTACCCACAAGCACTCACTTCAGAGTTCCCATCTGCATAATTGCAAACACAAGGAGCTTCCACTGAAACCCAATTCTGAAAAACCCTACCTATGTTAAAAAGGACAGACAGGCTGAAATTAGGCTCAAATAAATCATTATTTATTCTATAGACATTTGGTCCCTCAAAAAATGTATTTATCAAAACAGCCTGTCATCAGTAAGATAGATGACTAGCCATTAAACTGGTCAAGTGACAGCACAGCCTGTTTTTGTCATCAGGAAAATGAGCTTGATTACTCCCTTTATTAAATTCTATCTAAATTGTTCTGTCCATACTGTCACATGTTATTCTACAGAGTGGGTAGAACTGGGATAGTCTGGTTAACTGAAGTTCCAAATAGTATTACTGAGGGAAATCAAGCACATTGCTTGAAATTATTTACTTATCTTTACAACCTACTTTTTCTGTTTGTAACTTTGGGTATTAATAAGAGTAATAATACACCAGAAGGTATTCTGTCCAAAAAATAACCATACATCTCAAAGGCTGGAGGCAATGGGAGTTCAGTTCACCTGTGCTCTCCATTCTAGACAGTTGCTCCTTAGATGTTGTCTCAAGATGCATTCATTTCACAACCATGTCATTTTTATTTGCTAAAGCATAAGATGACTATTTTTTAAAACATCAGCTTAACAAATTAAGCCATGTCTAACACTAATGTAGCTGAATGAAAGAAATAAAGACTGTCTGCACGTATGTTTGTGTGGGTGGGGTATCCACACAAGCTGCTGAGCTGTCTCAGGGCCACAGCTGCATGTGGCTGGTTAATGATATAGAGTCATCCAGGTTCAACTGTATCATCCAAGGCTTTTCTTGTGCTTAGGCAGCCTATTTGGCTGTCACAGGGATGGCACAGCACAGTTCAATCCCTCTCTTCCACACCAGTGCCCTAACTATAAGGGTATCCCACTGGAGAAGATCATACTGAATTCCACAGAAGGGGAGCTGAGAGGAGGTGCTTACGTGATATTTATCAAATACACATTGGGGGAACAACAGAAACAACAGAAGCAGCAAGTTGCACAAGACATCACTCACAGTGCCCAAAATCTAGCTCACTTTCCAACAGGTGAAAGCCAATTACCCTCTACTTGAATAGAGGAGCCCATATATCTCACAGCTGAGGATAGCTTTCATTTTCCACAACACAAAAACAACAGTCCCTAATGGTGACCTTGAGGCAATTTCGTGGTCAGCATGTAGACTTTCTACTCTTCAGAACCTCCACTGATTATAAATGAAGCATACAATGCAATGTGGCTTGCCCTATTAGGATCGTTTAAATTTTTTGTAGTCAATTATATTTTGGAAGTCTCTCTCTATAGTATTTTACGGTGATTTTAAAAGACTTCTTAGTACTTTTAATGTCTTAAATCTAACACTTCATTTCCCTTTAAAGCAAAATTATGGGACTTTAGTGATGAGTTTACATTACTGTTTAAAATGTTGTATTCTGAAGCATTTATATTAACTTTAAATCAAAATATATTTCTTTAGTAGATACAGTTGATACTTAACAAATGTCACCACACTAGAAAGAGAGCTGTTAACATATTAAATACTTCGTTTTCTCTAGGTCAGAAATGCCTTTTCCCTTTCATTTCTTAGATTATTTTTTCAAAAAAATCACAACAACCAACTAACATTTCTTTTGTAAAAATGAAAAGAGACAAATCAAGGCTTGGGACAATAGTAGAATTCATTTTTATCTCAACACATTTGTTATGGTTTACCAACTTACAATATACCAAAATCCCTCCAGTTGTATTTTACAATATTTAATTAACATTCACTTTCAGTCTTTCTTACGTATGAAGACACCACAGACTGTAAAAGGTTAAAACACCTCACAGTTATTTGGGGCAGAAAAAGGGGAAAAAACAAAGCCAAGGGAGGAATTATGTGTGTTTTACACTTAAGCCAGACAAGTGGGAAGAAAGTCTCTTGGGCATGGTTTCTCAGTGTTTTGCAGTCTACTCAAAATGTTTTAGGAGGTTTTGGTGAATATATAAAAAATTTAAATGAAAAACTTTCATAATTTTTCAGCTGGAAGTGTTATTTCCAGCTCCTCATTACCAAAACGTTCTATCAGAGTTCAGTATCACGTAACTCCGACTGCCTCCCGTTACACTCAATACCACAAAATTTCTGACTGTATAAAGCTGTATCTCTTTATCTTACAATTCAAAATGTAATTCAGAATGTAATTCATCTGTTAGGCAGTGCTCCACCAACTGAGCTCCGTTTACTGCTCTTGGCCTACAGAAGAATTACTGATGGTTTGAAGACAGCTGGCTGTCTCTCAGCACTCAGAGCTGCTATCTTGGCTCATCTGCTTCAAGCAGTCTGCCGGCCTGAAGGAGCCAAACGAGGAAACAAGGAGGACAAAGCCCAGCTACCAGACATTAAGAGAAGGTAAAATGAGCTGCCCTGAGGAGCTGCCCAAACACCGGTAGAGAAACAGTATCTTTGGAAAGAAGCAAAGCAAAAATGAAGCAGCATGGTCCCCAGCTAAGCAAGAAGAGCAGAGGTGCAGATAATATGGTGTAAGAAGACTCAAGAAAGTAAAAGGCCAGTAAAACTGGACAAAGGAAAGGCGGTGGTACACAGTGAAAAAATAGACTTTAAAAGTGCCTTTAACAAGTATATGAAAGAAGATACATCATGTAGCAGACATGAGAGTTAAACCCATCCAGAATCTTTCCTCTAGTAAGCAATTATTAATATCTAACTATACCATAACATCAACAGGACAGAAGTCAATAATGAGACAATTTTATTGTGTGTGTGTATATATATATATATTAAAATATATATATATAAAAAAGTATATACAACAGTGATATGGTTAAGAATCTTTTAAGGCATCTTCGACTTCAAAGGCTTGTTCATTTCTTCTAATTAAATCAAATTTAAAGATGAACAGCGGAAAATAAACAAGCACGTTTAAAAAAATGGGCATATCAACCAACTCAAATCAACATAAATTAAACATGAAGTATAATAGGCATTAACTAAGAAAAAAAAAAAGAACAAAGACAAAACCCAACAAAACTAACAAATCAGTACATAAGGATATGTCAGCAATTTAATCACTTACAGGCTCTCCTCGATGTCCTTCTAGGCCTGGAGATCCAGGCTGCCCAACTTCTCCCTTTAAAATAAAAAAAGTCTTAAGAAAACAACCTTATTTACATAATAAAAATAATTATTTTAAATAATAAATTATATTTTTAATATAACCATTATATTTTTAATAACGAACTGTTACTGTCTAATTGTTAGTATAAATAATAGTATGAAAAATATTTCAAAGTACTTCAGAATATAGCGGTACCACAAATGATCAAGTATTTCTCAAAGTATGTATGGTACTATAGTATTCTGAAAATTTGAGTAATTCCAGAAATAAAAGCACATAAAAAGAAAGCAAAGATATGGATATAGATGTAGATAGATATACACACACACGTACAAAATAATCTGGCACTAATTAACTTAAAATTATAAAAGCTGGACTTGAAGTAACAATGGGTAGCATCTGGGTTTCAAGCCATGTTTTTTCCACATTCTTTCCCAAAATGAATATTGTAAAAATCCAGGAAAGCTCCAACAGAAACTTCCTTCAAAGACAGCCTGTTTGTTACTGTTCTGAATTTGATTACAGACCCAGAATGAAGCAATGTTTTATAGCAAGCAGATGTTGAAGTCAGGCTAACAAAATGTTTGAATGAAAAATATGGCTTCTATTAACTACTATATTATAAAATTAATAAAACCTAATGAGCGTGTCATATTTTTTGTACTACAATAATAAGGAAAATATTCCAGAAAATGTCTTTCAGTTTAAATGTACGCACATTCACACAATATACTGAATTCTCTGTATATTGTTTACAAGCATAAAACATATGAAAGTACTCTCCAAATTCATGCTTTAGCAACACAATGCATCACTCTAAATTGCCACCAGTGACAGTTAAAATTTTATTTTAATGTTAACTGTGACTACTACCTGTCCATGTTATCAAATACCAGAGAAGAAAAAAATCTAATATCTAAATTTTTTTCCTATGTTCCTATGTTCCACAGCACCAGAGAAAGAATTTCTCCTCCAACTTAGCAATGATATCGGTGTATGTATATGTGTGTGTGTGTGTGTGTGTGTGTGTGTATATATACGTATATATATACACACACATATACACATATATATGTAAAATAAGAGAGGATTCATTTGAAATAAATTCCTGGACGTAACCAAGTTCATATCACAGATAACAGAAGTCTAGTCGGGACAATTGATGGAGGACTGAGTCAGCTGACCAGACACCAAGAGCTGAGTCGCCCACACACAGGCATTTGGTCATATTTGAGATACCCAATGGTATCTTGCCTACTCCCACTCCAGAAAGGCACTGGCTTTCCATAGGACCTATGTCATATTTTTCAGCTCCCTGAGGATGTTTTATACACTAATGCATTTCAAATGCACCAGGGGCTTTTTATGTACACAACTAAACTGATACCTATGAGTCTGCCTTCTCTGAGCTGAATTGCTCTCCAGACTCCACTGGCATTACCCTGGATCCAGCTCACTAAGAGCGGCCGCCTGGAAGGTTTTGGGTCTCTCACAGGTCTTGTGTCACATGTCCCTACTGCAGCAGATGTCACGGATATGCCGGCTGCATCCCCAACTGCTCTAGACAAGCATGGTCACAAAATGGAAGACTCAGATCTCCAACTACAGCAATATGAATTTAGCCAAATGCACTCAGAAGTACACTTGCATTTTTGGACACCGAAGGAACATTACTCTTGAGCAGCCCTAGGTAATTTCATTATTATTAAAAAAAATCTTAAAGGAACAAAGCTGCTGTTGAAAAATTTCATTACATCAATTCAACTGAGCATTTACATCACATATTATTAAAATCTTTTCCCTGCGAACTTAAAACCAGTACTACTAAAATCTATGTTTTCACAAATTAGAACAGTGCAAACAACAACTTGGCAAGCAAAACATCCAGTGAGCTCACAGACTGCAATACATTATAGAAATACCAGATCCTTTTGTCTTTTTTACAGTAGACACATACTTCGTTGACTTGAAAAACTGTTCTGCATTAAATACAAACAGCACTGCATAGTGAAGAGAATACAAACAAACATTAATCCAATACTGAAGGTACTTTTCCCTAATTTTCCTGCAGATCTCTTAAAAAGCAATTATGCTGTCCAGTGTATGCTTGTATATAAATCTCTTTAACAGAATTATAGGGTTAGAGAAACACAAAACAGTAAGGGAGATAAAGTATAAACAATCTCTAATGACCACTAACACACTCTTAATAAAAGCTTTGCCTCTGCTCACACAACAATTGAAAACAATGAAGTCTGCTCATCACTGCAGTAAACTTACACATCTCCCAGTAACAACATTATTTTAATTTCCAGTAATTCTCCACAGAACAAACTGGGTATGTTTACACCATGAGCAATGCTATTGAAGACTTTTATCAAGATATTAATGTACATTTCTACATACCTTGAAGCCGGGACTGCCCGGTAATCCATCTTTCCCATTTCTGCCAGGGTCTCCCTATGGCAATATTTAATAGTAATCAGTAGGTGAATTAACAAGCTAAAGCTAATGACAAATTGTCTTCAGAAAACTTACAGATCGCCCAGGCATTCCTGGAAACCCTGTGTCACCCTTCTCTCCTTTTGAACCCTGAGAAAAACAGCAAGTGGAAAGTAAGTAGTCTTTAGTTCTGTGTCTATGCTGCAATTTCAATATATTTAACCAATAATTCATGTATGTTATTTCTTACTCTGAAAATGTGCAGAAGATCTGATTCTTTCTTAACTCAGGCAGTTGTCAATTAATAACTATGACCCCATTATATAAAAAAAAATATGCTTCAAACTACAGAAATGCTAACACAGACCCTCTTTCGAATTGCTTAAAACTCTAGATTTAACACCTGAAGAAAATGTAGGGCTGGGTGAAAATACAGCTGTTAACATTGGATGCCCAAACTATACTCTCTGCTTTATATAAATTACAGATTAAAACATGTCTCTTCCCATCCACTATCAGCTTCACTCCTTTCATGTGTTCCTCTCCTCCCTCCCCTAACTCCTCTCCCTCTCTCTTGTTTAGTTATATCTGTATTAAAAAACATAGACTTCTTTGCAATATAATTATTACATATGCCCTGTATATGGTGTGTCACCTCATAGACATATTCACAAAAAATACATGCATTTTGTGTTGTGTGAAAATGAATTACACCAATCCACTAACAGAATGAAGACGGTTCTCAAAATATCCGAATAAGCACAGAGTTCGATATTACTAGATGTAAATACATCCAGTAAAAGCAGTGAACATTCTTCTGAGCAGTAAATGAAGAATTACATTCTCTGTGAATACGCGTTATAAAAATACTAATTATGTTGTCTGGGGTTCCCATGCCCAGGCTCCCAGTGGGAACTGTGGGGGCTCCAATATACGTATATATATACGCCCCAGCCGGACACAGCCAGTTCCAGCCGGACACAGCCGGTTCCAGCCAGATCCAACTGCCCACCGCAGGGCGCGGCCAAGCCCACGGCTGGGGCGGGAGTGGGGAACGTGTTTAAGAAGGGACAGAAACTTGACACCAATGAAGTAAGGGAAGAGGAGAAAAGCGACAGCTGTGCAGACACCAAGGAGAGGATGCTGGACTGCCCTGTAGCCCTTGGACGGGGCCATGACGGAGCTGCGGTAGCCAAGGTGCAGCCCATGGAGAATCCATGCAAGACCAGGTTTGCCCTGAAAGCCTACAGCCCCTGGGAAGGACCTGCACTGGAGCAGGGGAGGAGTGTGGGGAGGAAGAGCAGGGAGAAGCTGTTAAAGATTGCCCTACTTTGCTCCCTATTTCCTATCCCATGAAGGAGGGAAGTTGAGCCTGGGAAAAGGCAGGGTGGAGGAGAAGGGGGTTTAGTTGTTTGGGGTTTTTTCCCTCACTATCCAAATTTATTTTAGTTGTCAATAAATTAAATTAATTTTCCCCAAGCAGGCACTGTTTTGCCTGTGACAGTAACTGGCAGGTGATCTCTCTTATCTGGACCATCAAGCTTTTCCATCTTATTTTCTCCTTCATACTGTTGAGAAGGGAGATTGAGAGAGGTGCTTGGGGGTTTGCACCAGGCAGCCAGTCTAGGTCACCCCATCACAGATACCAATAGCATTTTGCTTTAATTTATGCTTATAAAGTCACTTGCCTTTTTTCCGTATATTCCTGGCACTCCTTGATCTCCTTTAGGACCTCTTTCTCCCTAGACATAACGTATGTGAGCAAATTAATTTTTAAAACAGAAGTAGTTACATAATGATATATTTATACATATGAGGTATACATGTATAGCAGACACGAAGAAGGCAAAGAGCTCCATGTGATATAAAAAATATGCTTAAGACTTAAATGCAAATCCAGAATTTGCCCAGCTTTCCTGGCCAGAATGTCCAACACTTATGGTGAGACAATCCACAGCTCGCAGGCCTAATGTTTCTATTTTCTATAGAAGGCACTTCGTAATTCTCATTGCTTCAATATAGGCAGGAACCTAGGCAAAAATTCAGCTCCTTGAAAAGGGCTGGACTTTTCTGAAGACCTTATTTGAAGAGGTAAAAACACAAATTTGGAAAAACTAAAATTCAGTTGAGTACTAACATAGATGAGCAAAATATATGGGGAAAATTGTTTTGGGGAACACACACACAAACTAAACTCACTGTGATAGACCAGAATTGTTCTTCAGAATGCTGCCACTCCAGTAGAATGACAAGAAAATATATTTTTTGTTTGTTTTAAACATTATTTGTGATGAGGAATCCTCCAAGTAGTAGTAAAATCAAATTAATATAAAATCCCATAGAGCAAAACAGAAATGAAATAAAAGGTTATTTCTATTGTTTGATATCTATGTAATGAAGTCCCATGACATGTATCTTCCCTAAATAGCACCTTCATATCTATTCATTTGGAGTAATTGATCAAATTTGCTGAAATAGTATTGCATATAGACTTGTTTTCCCTTTAAATTAAACTACAGGGCAAGCCGAAACACAGGAATATCATAACAAGAAATATTTAATTTCAACCTTTGGTGCTGGCATCCCATGTAATCCAGGAAAACCAGGTAGTCCACTGTCACCCTGAAACAGCAAACATATTTTAAATCCTTGTATCAAAATAGCGGTAATATACTATAATAACATTTATATTCTTGGGATCAACAAATCAACAAAGTGGAAAGATGTAATATATCACTGTATCAACTTCATAACATTGGTGTGATGACTGATAAGAGATTTTTGATCTTTAAACAAAATTCATTACATAAAAAAAACTTAATCACTAAATTTACAGTAATCTTTTAATAAGTCTTATGGAGGTTCAAAAGCAGCAATTAATGAAATAATTAATAATAACCTTATGAAATTTCCTACCAGCCTACTCTGCATGAGTGAAGTATTCAAAAATAAGATATTAAGTACCTTCTCTTAAAAAGAAACAAAATTAAACCAAAATACACTTATAAAACAACTTTGGCAATTTGACAAATGAGTTCTCATTTCAGGGGAAGAAAGAATCCACTTAGGTAAAAGCAGCTGGCAACTGAAAACACAAGGCAAAATACCAGTTCTTTTTATTGTTCTAAGAGGTGTCAGGTTTCAGGAATTCCAAGCTTTTGCTGTTGGTACTGAAGATATTTAACTGACAATTTGTCTGCAAGTTCCCTTGAGCAATAACAACAAAATCCTAAATTAAAACTTGTCACTACTTAACTTGAAACAATAAAACCAATTCTAGTTGCTTGGTTCAACAGACTACTTCACATGAGAAAACAGCTAATCACAAAATCATTTTTGGACCATCAGAATGTTTTCTTTCTGTTAATATCTACTTTTATATTGGACAATATATTTCAATTTGTGTAATATATTTCAATCATATAGAAGGAATAGTAAACTATGCTTAGAATTTTATTCATACAATATTTCAAATTCTAAGACAAGGGTTAAACCAGGACAACATGTCTCAGTGCTGTTTATCAAAGCCATTCATGCCTAAGCAGATTTGGAGAGGCCTGTCATATATTTGCAGTAGGCAGGAACATGACCACAGGAATGACAGCTTGTGGGTTAATGTTATCACAATATCTCTCAACAAATAAATATTAAAAGCAGACAATGGAACGGAGTTCAAAAATCAGCAAAGGTTATAAAATTAATACTTCATGCATTCATTGCTTCTTAATGAAAAAGAATGGAGTCTTGATTTTTACTCAGAAGTGGTGGTTCAATTACTGGATAAACGAAAACATTTGGAAATTAAAACAATTTTAAATTAGCTACTAGAGAAATTTTACAAGTAATGGGACGAAATAAAGAGATGAAAATTTGGGCAGAATTTCCAGGAAAAAAATTCTAATGGCAAGACCTGTTTTACAATGGAAATGTTCTCTAAAACAGTGGTGAAAGCCGTATTTCTTGGCACATTTTAAACAAGGCTAGACTGAGCAATAGGAAATATTCTATCTATCACAACCCTACACTGCCAGGCAATTAGAGTTTTTCATCAGTAGCATCTTAATTTCTACACATGGCCCAATAATGACTGATCGATTAGATTAACTTCTAAAATCAAATAGATTGAGATGAATAAAGCACAGAACACGTAAGCAATTTTTCAGCTCCAACCATGAATTTGAGAATTCTACTGAACAGTGACAAATTTAAGGACCTGCTTATTGCGAACTTCAGAAAGAAATTCTAAGATCTGTTGGGAAAGCAAGTGCTTGTTTTACAGAAAAGGCTTTGAAGTTTCAATAAACCAAAACCAAAATAATTGTCTTCACAATCAGCTTAGAACTTTTCTAAACATAGGGCAGAAATGTGAGAGATGGGTGGACACAGATATTTACATATCAATGAGATTTGCCAATAGCCAATGGGCAGTTTATTCACTGTGTATCCAGAAGATCCAGAGTAAGGTTTATCCTGACTACCAGAAGGGAGTCACATATAAGCTTCCACATCTGTCTGTATCTCCAAGCTACTGGCTACACTTCAGCTAACAAAAAGTTTTGGTTTCAATTAGTGTTTTCTGATAAAAAGTGCCATCCAGGAATTCCTACCTAGGTCATCTGGATACTCACTTAAACAGAAAAAGGGTGAAAAGAGTTAAAAAGAAACCATTCTGACAGATGTCTGTATTGTGCTTCCAGGTACCCATACTTAGATACACTTTCTAAGTATATGTTATTCAGTGCAATGAAGTTGTTGCTGGCAGTGCTAAAGCCTATATAAACTTTATTAAATAAAGAGGACCAGATTCAGAATTTAAATTTAAGATTCTTAGTCCTTCCTTATTACTCTTTTAGCAAACAATTCTCACAGAACACTCCTGTGAAAATACTGATACTATTACCTGTACACCCAAAAATTATAAAAAGTGAGAGTAAAATCTTTTTATCAATTATTCTTGTTTGAGTTCTTTTACCTTTGCCCCATCTTTTCCTGGTTCTCCCTTGATACCTGGCAAGCCACGCGGTCCCTAGATTGAGAAAGACATGAACACCAGCTCAACACTAATACAATCTGATACAGAATGAGACACAAATGTAAAACAACATGAGCCAGAGACCAATGTGTCAGCTGCCTGATTCCAACATTTTGGTGATTGGACACAAAAGCAGAACCAAGCGTAATATGTACCCAGCATGGATGAACATGGCACACTATCATAACCCATGACTGAGGAACACCAAAACAATTTTTTGTTCTAACCAAGGACCACGCCAGGAAAAAAAAGAATGTCACACAGCCTGTACTAGCCCAGAGATGTACCCTTCAATTTGCTATCAGACAGCCTCCACGTCTGCCATGTTGCAGGCTTGCTCTTGGCCCCAGCATGCTCTCAGATATTTAATTCTACAAATGAGTAAATCCTTGACTATCATTCAGACTGGATCATGCCACAGGTAAAATACAACACTGGTTTCCAACAACTGTCTCAATAAGGACTACTAAATGAATACAACAAAGAAAAAGCATTCTCCTCCATCAGTCTGGGCTTTATGTGAAACCTTGTTTTGGACGTGTGAATTGTGGGCTGTCCATCACCATGACAAGACTTCAGATCACTGCTAGCGATTCACGGAAAAATTGAAGGAACTACAGTTTGGCTTCTGGATCGGGACAAAAATGTCCAACCTGCAGCTGAGTCCATCTTCTAGAGGCCTTACCTAGCACTGCTTAGATTTGCAGTCTGTTGTGAGCCTACCTACAAACCCCAAAGCCATGTGACTTTCAAAGCAATTCACCCAAGGATGGCCCCTGATTTCATGACACCCTTGAGCCTTCTTCATTCTCCACACCTCAAATCTCAATGACAAATGAGAGATATTGAGAGAGACTTCACAGGGTTTGTCTCAGATATTCAAATTCTAAGAATGAAATAGAAACTTACTTGAATCCCTGGAGTTCCTGGGATACCTGGAGTTCCTGCTGATCCCTGGTATCCCTAAAGAAAAGAACCAAGACTTGTGACTTTTCAAAAGCAACATACACAAACTTCCAAACAACTATTTAAAAAAAAAAAAAATCAATCCTCCTGCTTACTAGAGAACTTTTGTCACAACCCTATAATTTTAGGTCACAGACTTTAGCAACTGCTATCACAATCGTACATTTGGGATTTAGATTTCATCTTTCAAAAGCTTTCATATCTGCAGCTGAAGTTCTCAGCCTCCAGACTTTAGCTAAAACCAGTTATTTTAAAATTGTTACACAAAAGCACATCAAACATATTGTTTTATTTTCCACTGGGAAAAAAAAAGAAATTAATCCACATATGTAGACACATTTTTTTCTCTCTCTCTTAAGAAAAATAGCTGAAACATGCCAAGACTTTTAAAGGCTTATATCCAGTTACAGAAATAAGCTCTAACAAACAAGGTATGTTCTAATATATTATGCAGCTAGTTTTATAATATCTCTACATAATAAAAATTCCATTCTTGATACTAAGCACTTAGCTATGAACTTGAAGGTATATAACAGTCTATACAAATAAAACAAATAATTTGAATGACTGGGACTACAAAAATAAATACTAAATAATTCATGGGTTGAAAAGGGAATTTCAGGAATGCTTTACTAGAAATCAACTTTGGCAGAATGAGAACCTTTACAGAATCCAAAATATATGTCTATGTTCTAGTAGATTTGATTCAATTAGTACAGCAAAGACAGCCAGTTTTCGTGCAAAATCAACAAGGGCTTTAAGAAATCCTTTAAGAGAGGCAAGTAACTGAAGTATAAGAATTTTATATAGCTCATTTAAAAACATGTCCTTGCAGGGGACAAAATGAGCTACCAAGAGAATTTTTTCAAGAAAACATATCAAACAAGAAGAGAAATTGCTCTATAATATTCTGAGGCTATTTAGTTCAGATATTTCAACAGGCAGACAAAACTAAATTTGATAAATCCCATTCAATGGGCTATCCAATTTCAAATACCCAGAATCTGATCTTGATTTGAACTGAGAGAAGTAATAATCCTATTTCCAAATGGGTTTCAATCTTAAAACCTTAGCACCAAATTTCCTGGTGTGATTTCCACACAGGTAAAAAGGAGCTAATGGAACCTTTTCAATACAAGGGAGGCAACATGTTTGTCTGATTTCTTCTTTAAATCAGTCAGAGCTTCCTAGGAATAATAAACAGAGCTAAAATTATTTGCTGGGTTAGATACAAGAGAGTCCTTGCTGTGCCCTCTTCCCAAAAGACATTTGAGCATTTGCCCGATGAGCCAGCTGGTAATGTTTAATATAGAAGTAAACAGAATTCTAGGTCTCTGTCATACATGGATCCTTTATCAAGCATTTTACTTTTAGTGCTTAAGGCGGTTCTAGCAAAATCGGCTTTAACTGTAAATGGTATCGTATTCCCAGAGTGCTTATGTGTAGCTGAAACAATTCACCAAATCAAAAACTGCCCTCTAAAAGTTTATCCATTTTTTTCTTCTCAAAAAAAAAAATTGCTATGACTTTCTGTAGGATATAATTCTATTCAAATAAAACTTTATTTCATAATTTAGATCTCTGCAGTGCAATTTCCCTTCTCTCTCTAACTGAGCAAGGGAAGAAGTAGAAGAGGACAATTTCCTGGCTGAATTGAATTTCAAAATCACAAGATGAATGGAGGACAGCAGAAGAGTTTTCAACTTACAAAACTGCATATTTAGCTCAGGGCTAAATATTGTAATGTGATTTCAATACAAATCAAACACATTGTCAATGTGCTCTTGTAATGGAAAGCTGGAAGTGAGAAGATTCAAAAGGAAATTCACAGGCACAAGAATTGGACCATCTGGGCTTGGTCTTCTCTCATGAACTTTTCAGAAGACACACAGATAGCATGATAAGTATTATAGTTAACTCTGAATTTGATATTTAGTTTAGAATCCAATTGCCTAAATTTAGGCAGCTTCTGCCATTTCAGACTCCTAAGACACCCACCCAGTGTTAGAAGACAGTGGCACCAATATATTTGGGAAGTATTAATTGTCTTGCAGTGTGGGCAAGACAAAATACCTTACGCACAAAAAATCCCATATTTTTTGTGGTATATTAGCTAAATACCTGATGACTATTATGAGAATTAGACACCCTGTGTCTCTGTATCTATATAAATACTAAATGTATGTGTCTTAAAGTGAATCCCACCGATAATGTTTCATCAGTGTTGTCAGTTAGCACTACTCCACAGCACTTTACATTCTCATTTATTAGTTTACATCAGTTCATCTGAAATCAGGATTACACAAAATTTACCTCTCAGTTTACTGTTGTGAGAACAATACTGATCATTTTCTAGTGCCTCAAAATCCTTAAAAGGAATGTGATAAACAGCAGGACATTGAGATTAGTTTTATCCCAGATTGCTGGGTATTTGAAAAAATCACAGATAAAATGAAACTTTGGAATTTAAAGAAAATGGCAATAATTTGAAAATAATTCTAAGGAAAAAGACTGAGCACACTTCTTAGGTCAAAGAACTTGGATAATAGCCACAAAAAAATTAGAAATACTGCCATCATCCTTACTGGACAAAGTAACTTAGTTTGCCTGTAAGGGAAAATATTGAGCAAGAAGGATATATGATGAGTATTAATTCCAAAGAACTCTGGGTGCAATAGCGGAGGAAACCTCAGAAGTATATCTTCAATGCATTTGCATGCCTAAAGGACAAAAGTTCAGACAGCATTCGTAGGCATATCCCGTCTGATAAAAATAAAAATAAAAATAAAAATAAAAATAAAAATAAAAATAAAAATAAAAATAAAAGTGTATGGATAAGGCAAAGAGAACTGCACTCCACACTCCCATAATGAAAATCATTTGGAGTCAATGAACAACATCAACAGCAAAGGTATGAACACAGGACTGCTTGGGAAAGACAAATGGAGAAATAAGCAAACTCAGTTTGGCTAGGAAGGAACCAAGGATCAAAAGTAATTGTCTAAAGATATTCAAGGACTGTAAACATTAAGTAAAAATAACTATTTAGGGTGATGTAACTAAGCATAATGGAATTCAGCTGCGAAAGGAAAACTTAACTTGGCATTAGGAAACACCCTGAAAGGTCTGCAGGCCTCTTGCGGAAGTTTCTTGCAGAAAATCTTTAAAGCACAACTATCTAAAGCATTACAAGACAAGTCTTCAAACTCTTTTCATAAAATACATTACGTCTTAAAGAACAGAAATTGTTTTAACTATGCAGACATGTATCCCTGTTTATTATTTCTGCATTTCATTACACTTTCCTCCATTAGCCACTCCATCATCTGCCAAGGCCTTCATAACTCAGAGCCCCTATCAGTGTATTTTATCTAAACACGGTGTTCTCAAATAGCACAGAGGAAAAAAGATCCATCAAGATCATTACATAAAAGACTGTAAATCCAGCTTAAAAAGTTCCCAAGCTTCAGGCTGCTGGCAGATAGGATGATGTACCAAGGGAGTCCAGCTTCCTGCTCACTGTTTAGATGTTCATCCTTATCATATCCTCTGCCTTTGGCAGCTGCTGCAGGTAGTGATGTGGTATTTTGTCTGAACACTATAGCTGTCTCTGCAGCACAAGTCAGCATCAGGCATCGTTCTGATTTCAGACTTGTAGGTCTCAGTGAAGCTGTCACATGACTGTATTAGAACAGAGCAAAAAGATTTCCTCTAAAAGTAACAAGGTCACAGTGTTACTGAGGAATATGTATTTTCCTGGAATTGAGAGCAGCATTTCACAGCTGAATTATCAACTCTGTCTATGAAAGTTTTCTGAGAAAAGTAGCTGCAGAGTTTATAACAACTTAAATCCCAGGCAAACCATCCAATAGCACAGGGAATTCTATGTATATGTGAAATTATTATCCATTTTTATTCCAAAAGTATTGTTGAAATAGCTCATCATTGCTATTATAGTAAGTACGTCATAAATGAGTTGGCCTTCAGTTGGTCACCAAATATCAAACTCCAGGTAATACAGCTGTAAAAATGTTCTATAATATTTTAAAAAATATATTGGAATGATCAGAAATTACTTTTTATGTGAGGCTTTTGATACCTTATGAACTCCATATCTGCTTATATCAGTAAAGTCTGTCTCACCAGATTTTTTTTGCAAACTGCTTATTTTTTTCTCATTTCTTATTTTATTTTCTTGTACATACTGTAAAGACAAGGCAAATTGTTCCAAACTTTAATTAGTGAAACTAGATGGAATACTGGAAAATTGTCCAGATTTGCCAGCTGCATGGTTCATAGCTCAAAATTGAGAAATAAGTGGGTTTTTTAAATTTCTGTCAGCAAACTGATAACCTATCACCTCTATTAGCCACAAGTGATCACTGCATAGATTCTGATAATTCTTTTTCCCCTTAAATTGAGTTTTTCCCCAGTACATACAAAGCATCCTTTGGAATAAAAACTGGCTTTGTGACCACACAGTTAGGCTGCTGAGTTCTTCCAGGGCCAGCAATCCCTCCAACTGCTTTTTTCTGATTAATAACGTTCATTAAAATGAGTTCCATTTGAGATTCAGATATTGTTCTTATCCTTGCTCTTATTTATCAGTGCTTTTCTCTTGACTAGCTAATTTAATAATTTCATTTAATAAATTACATTTTTGATTGAAAAGAATGTATTTTCATTACTTATGCTTCTCACTTTCAGGCTTTTTTACAGTTCCTTTAATTGATCTTTTCTGTATGTATCAGAAGATGAACAGAGGTGTCAATTAAAGGGAAGAAACAAAGACACTCTAAACAAAACTAATAAAATAGCATTTAAGAAATTATTGAAAATAAGTCATGTTTATGTTCACTTCCCCAAATATTAGAGTAAAGAATTTTACTGGATAACACCAGGTAAACAATTATGTTCTGGTAAGATTGAAGATATTAATAGGAATTGTTTTCAATTTTTCTGGACTAAAACCAACTTTAAGTATTAGAATAATCTAGCCAGCCCACAAACAACAAACTAAATCTTATTAGATGTTTTACTCTAAATATCAGTTTCATATAGTAATATAAATGCATGCCTAAAACATTTCTCAGAGCAAGAAACATTTTGTTGACCAGTTATACTGTTCCAAGAAAATTAATAACAGATAGGCAAACTGGAATGACTTTAGAGAAGAACATAAAAATGTGTTTGGGAACAGAAAAGACTGACTTTGCAGGAAAAGCTTTTCATGCAAAAGCCATATGATTAAACAAGACTGACTACACAACTACCTGTAAACCTGTGGTGCTGTCTGAATTAAAAGCTTGTTTCTCAGAGTTCCCTGGGACATAAAACTAAAAAGATTCATACAAGCAGTTTCCCCAAACAAAAAAATCATTGACAGCACAGAAACGTGCTAGTTGTATTAGCAAATACAAAAGTAAAACAGAAAGAAAAAGACAGAGAGAGGAATCTGTTTTCCTGCACAGTGGATCTAAAGGGTCTCTCACCATTCACGGCTAAAATGTCACCTGGAATGCACCCAAGAATCGACTGTAAGGAAAAATAATGTACTGACCAAAGCCGCAGATGATCTAATTGGTTTGCAATTATGTCCTTACAAAGAACAAGTGCAAAAACTACAACTGATATTTCAGAAACATTAGTCAGTTAATAAAGCTATAGGCTTTAACTGTAAGCACTTCAAATAACCTAAGTTCTTCAGCAAAGTGATACAATTTCTCCTTTAGTGGGGCTTTTTGATTCCCTTTCTGAGATACTTCTGGTAATCTTTTTTATGTTCAGAAAATGCCCATCTATGCACATTATGACTTGATCACAGGAAAAAATAAGCAATAACTGCCAGATTAAAAGTTACAGTAGGTGTACAATATCAATTTCTTTCTCCTTCATTATTTGTGCTGTTACAAATTCCAGTGCTTATGGAAAGACAAACAGCCTTGAAGTGGAAACCTGCTCATAAAAGTTTGAAAGAGTCATAACAAATTGTTTCTAAAACAATACTGTTGTAGCTGACCAGATGCTTCAGAAATGAAGTCTTAATCTATTTGTTGTAAGAGAGAAGAGAAACTGACATTTCCCTACCAACATCCAGTCCATTCTGCCTTCATTACAGCTTACATGATATCTCTTTACTTTTCAAAATACCAGACTTAGCTGGATTAAAGGCAGAGCCGCTATGCCCATCGATACTGCAAATCTATTTCCAGAAATTGGCATGGTCAGACTGTGATGGACACCTTCCCCCATGCAACTCTGTGCTCAGACAGTTTGTATACCTGTCTTGTATGGGAGATCAGAACTGCTCTCCATAAGCTTTAGCACAACCAATTATCAGCTGAAAAGTTAGTCTGATTAAATACACCTCCCCACCTTAGAATACTTTAAAACCTGTATTTTCAGGATTGTCTAAAACCAAAATGCAGTATTTTAAAGCACTGATAGTTTCAATTCAGATTGTTTTCTCGAATTCTGGTTCAAAAAAACTCTGAGGATAATAGCTATCAAAAGCTGTTTAAGAGCAAAAGTATAAAAACCATTTTATATCACAGGGAAAATGAGGATATTTGCTTGTGGGACTGGTGAAAAATTCATGTGCACATTGCTCATCTGGGCCATCAAGGTTACCACGGTCAGGTTTCAATATAACAAGTCTCATATTTTAAAACAGGGAAACTTCCAATTTTTAGAAACTATTACATTTCTTGTTTTCAGCATCTATTTTCTTCCTGTTAAACTAACTCTGCTTACAAATGGAATCACCACATTGGATTGGAACAAAAAAATACCTCTATTTTTAAAATTTTACATGTATATCTACATATTTTGATGGACTACTTGAGGTAGCCTACAAAGAAATTCTATGAACCAAGCAGCAAGCCCTAAAAAAAATAGATAGGATTTTAGGTGACCTGAAGTGTTTTCTAGTGAACAAATTCTGAAGGAGTAAAGACTGAAGTGGTAACATAACTGCTGCAAAGTAATGCAAAGACCAACAGGAGCACTCATAGCCTGTCCTCTGCTTTGCAACAGTACCTAACTCATATTTACAGTATTTTACCTTGAAACAAAAATAACATGATTGACATATTCATACAACTGTTCCCTGCAGATGGTGCTTAAATGACATTCACGGTTTCAAAGTATGGAGACAAAATCATCTAAATTTCAACAATCTGGTATCAGTGTTGCATGTTTTTATGGTTTTTCTCCTGTTAGTTTTACATTTACAATATATGACTAAGTTTTTAGTACTCACAGGCTTACCATCTGGACCAGGCAGACCAGGATAACCATGATTCCCAGGCTGCCCAGGGTCACCCTATGGAGAAGCAACATGTGAACACACAAAATATACAAGCATTTTAAAATTGTAAGAGTACTTTTAAGGTAGCACAAAGCAACCTTAACCCTAACACATTCCACAAAACAGTCTCTACAAGCCCAGAGACCTACTATTGAGGAGCAATTCCTACAGTGAAAAAGAACTGATTTTTTGGAGGAAAATTCTCCCCAATTTCTCCCCAACTTCTTGTGCAGTAATTGGACAAGTGAGTCCACTCTTGGTTACAGCAAAAGTTTGACCCATCAACTCAAAAGCTTTCAATTCTTTTAACATTTTAATGAACAGAAATAGAAACACTTTTCATCAAATAGATGAAACAATCTTTCTTAAAACTTCATTAATGGCATAGTTCTTTTCTGAAGAAATCTCTCATTTGCTTTATCTGAGCCTAACTCTTGAGACAAAAACACTAAAAAGGCGAGAGCCAGGATAAAAACCTGCAAAATAACAAACTCCTCTCCAGATGCCAACTGCTATCTGAAAAAGATATTTTTTAGATTTCCTCTTAAAAGCCCTTTGCAATTATTTCAATAATTAATCACTGTTACAATCAGATTAAAGTTAAAGAAAGGTTTCTTGCCAAGGCTCAATGTTTATGGTGAGAATGTAGAAACTCGACATCCTACTCAATATATCCTCCTAGAGTATTGACTTTCTCTGTTTATTTTACCAACAGCTTTGATTTGAACCCAGCAAAATCCAGTAAGACTTGATCTAAAAAACCATTTTAGTTCTGCAGGGGTGTTAAGCAGGTACCTATTTCTTCAGCCTGAACCATCAACAGACCTGTGGGTCAGTTACAACTGCAGAGTTGTTATAAACAGGGAGGACATTAGAAGGGAAACCGGAAACTAGCTTTCAATGTGACTGTGAAAAAACATCTTTTCACATATAAACCATAGAAACGTAATGCTGAACTAAGTGGAAGAGAATATAGCATTGCGTCTTTCTTGAAAATCATAACAGTTATCATTTGCTAAATTAGTAATAAGTTACCCAGAATTATTGTTGTCCAAATTAAGAAGTCCAGGTTTGGGATTTGAGCAAAAATAAATTTCCTTTCAAATATACTATTTAACTGAAATTTTGTACTTTTAACTTAAAGCTTAAAATATCAGTTACTTGTATTCTGAAATTGCTTTGATTTAATTCAGATTATTGTACTCCATTAATATCACAAATAGAAAAATTAAGTTTAAATTCATATGGTTCTAGAGTCCAGTATTCAAAAGTTAATAAATACTACAGCTGAGATAACCTATTCATCCGTAAACTGGCTTCCTTTTCACTTTCTGCCACCTTTTGTCACCTGTACTATTCAATTATCCCTAAACAAATATTACAGTGCATTGCAGTTGAAAAACTGCACATAAGGCAATAGGTATAGGTCATCCGAGTTCTGAAATTTTCGATTCCTTCATACTTCACAGGACGTGGTTTTCAATTCTTTTAAAATTATAAATACTTCATTCTCTCTCCCTCTTTTTTCCTCTAATATGGTAAAAAGAGAATAAAAAACGTAAAAGACCACAGAAATTCTATCACATGAAACAATAATGATGATCTCTGTGTTGTGGATTTCAATTCCCTGATCAGAAACCTTTTCCACTGTATCAAGAAGCCTTTCAACTTGAGGTAGCTACTGCATACTGTAACCTCTTTTATGATGACAGCAGAGAAGGGTTTTATTGATTTGCTTAATAAAAGACAAGTGATTTGGGGTTTTCTTGCCTGCACTTATAAATAATTCTGTAAACAGTGCTTAGCATAGTGACTGAAAAAGGTACTAAAGCAAAATACCAGGGATTTGAGTTTGCTGTGTAAGACTGCTGCAGCTCAAGTCTAGTTCTCATTTTAGTTCTTCATCAACACTGAAAGGAGGTCATCAGCACAGCTAACGTGGAACTATCCCAGTAAGCATCTAGCTCATTCTTGTACAAAGAAGGAAGAAACTCCCCTGCCCATTAAAAGACTTTTGCTAGAAAATCATTTCATCCTCAAACAATTAACAGTGCAACATCATTTGCTGAAGAGTAGCAAGGAAACACAGGTCATATAAGCTCAACAAGCCAGAACAAAGACTTACTTTGGGGCCTGGAGGTCCTTGCTTTCCTGGCGGGCACACGCAGGGGGCAGGTGTTGAACCTACGTCACTGGGACCATTCATGCACTACCGAGAGTGAAAACAGCCATCAGCACGTATGCCAAAGGCAGACAACAAACATATCAGAACATTATATGAAGCTGACTTTCCTTAGGCTGCCTTCCACTTAGGCCCTGGCATTCACTCCCTTGTTCAGCTGGAACTTCTGCTTATCTGAATATTGCCCTCCAACTACTTTTCATGCATGAAATAATTTTATCCAGAATAAAAATTTTAAAAGTGAGTACCAATATTGGGCTGATATCTGTAACTTTGTTTTTTCACAAATATTTTGTCATATAGTTTGATAATTTTAAATCTTGCAACATGAAAGACTCTTCTCCTAGCTAATTTATACTCATAATTTGAAGTGAGATCAATTCTCAGATATAACAATTTCATTACAAAATGTGTATAATTATGTAATATATAATATGTATAGCATAATGATCCCAACCATTGGCATGCTATCATGTGTAGTGAGCCTGAAAAGAAGATAAACCCCAAGTCTCCTACCTCCTAGGCATGTGTTCCAACTATGAAGCTACTTGAGGAGAGGCGGGACACAGCTGCTACCACCAGCTCCTAAAGGTCACTAGTCCAGGTCCCAAGAGTGCCCATCCTACAAAGACCATTAGGAGACCTCCTCCAAACCATGCTCCCTGCAGCCTAAACACTAAACCTTGGCAGATCACATACCCCTATAAAATCTTTTTCATTTTTTGTGATATTTACTTCTCACCATTAAGCCCAACATAAATCCTCAGTGCTTTACTCAGGCAGGTAATGGGAGAGCTACTAAATCAAATCTTTTATAGGTACATCTGTACTAAATCTGTATGTTGAAGTTAGATTCAGTGAATTCTTTTTCACCCATCAACCATAACCCAGAAAGTTCTTAGAGCTATAGAAAGGCAAAAATTTAAGAATCCAAGCTACAAAAAAAATATTTTGTATTTATTATCTAAAACTTTCCATAGAATTTTACTCATCTTTTCTAGAATAATGGCACCCTTTAAGATGTTTCCTGAATGGAATTCTTTCTCAGGGTCAAATGATTGATCAAAACACAAACCCATGTTTCCTTTCAAATGGTACAAGTTGGGAGTTACAGGGAAGGTTACGGACATTGTCATGTTAAGTCTTCAGATAAGCTCCTGTTCAGGGAATTCCCATTAGCACAATGTAATTAGCAGGTAACAGCTACCTGACTGTGGATATCCCCCATCCCTTTGCAAGTGTCCACCCCAGCAAGTAGCAGATATTGAATTGAACTGGGGGAAAACATCAGACCATTTATTCTAATACACATGTGTTATTTTATAAAAATTATTTTTAATTTGTGTACTGGCTGGAGTTCACGCAATGTAAGTCCAGCACTCTAAAGTTTAGCAAATCTCTGTCCTCTTTTGAAAACAAAGCGTATATTACCTAGAATATTAAGAAGCTTATAAAAAGTCAAATACTACCTTAAACTGAGTTTGAGTAGTTTGGGATAGAGCCTACCTCTCCATTCTGAAACAAGAAGAAACACAGTTTAAGAGTACAGCAATATTTCTAAAAAGCAAAATCCATTCATTTGGTAACACTATCAAAACCAATCATATCTTATGGGCTGTAACTGTCAAGAAATTATAATTCAAATTTTTAGACTTTCTGAGACTTATGTGCAGCTGCTATCAATGCATATGAAATTAATTTAGTTAACTGTGTTTAAGGGTCTGTCACTGGGAGTTATCAGTAGCAATTTTGAAAACATAATGACAGAATTACTACTAAACCATGTCAGTATTCGCACACTAAATGTTTAGATTTGGGTCAAACCTTTTACCAGAAGTAACTTCTCATCAAAAATATCCTCTGCTTGTTCATTCATGTCAGAGAGTGTACCAAAATATTTCTGAAATCTCTGCTCTCTGTCTGAATCCAGCATCTGGGAAAACACAGAGCAGCACAGAGGCAAGGCTGGCTTTTTCCTGCTTTCCTGTGACTGCATTAGACTCAGCTATCAATTGATTTTTGTTCCAGTATCTGTAACACCACAGAATAATCCAAAATACTTCAGCAGAGCAACCATGAAATTGTCGGTCTTAATAGTTTAGTAGCCACCATTAGCTGCATTGTCCACAGGAGTATTCTAATGCACATAGTCACTGCAGACTTCATACACACTCTGTGGACACAGAGAGCTTCCTCTGTATTCAGTTTTCAGCTTAAGCAACTCTAGAGAAAGTTTTCATTTTCCATGGATCATAGATGGAGCTTAAAATTACTATGCAGCTAAGTATCTCTGGGAAAGGGGATTAATTTGGGCTGTAATTAGTACATAAAGCTTCTGCTTATTTCAGGAACTCTGACACAAACACACTCTGACAGAATACAACCACAAACCACATAGTCCTCCTTGAAGATCATCCAACGTTTTTATTTTCTGAAGGAGTCCAGAATTTCATGGGTAAAGTCCAAATTTAATTTACAAAAACAGCCAGTGAAACAAAAAGGGCAAAAAGCAATCTTTTGGCTTCGACTCCTTGATAAATTGCAGAGACCATAAGATGTGACAGACTTTTCAGTGTTTGCTTTCTTTATGCAAAATATTTTTCATTTGATTACTTTTCATATCCTACTTTTAATTTCTAAAGAGCAAAAAGATATGTGGTGCAGTTAAATAACCAAACACTTTATTTTCTTCAAGATTCAAAGCTAATTTTACAAAAGCGTTCCTGCACCCGTTAGTTCTTGACACATAGAGTGAGAGTTCAGAACAGCTAATAATCCAGTCACCCACTTGGTGCTTGATTGAAGGTTGAAAAAACCCTGATAAGGATGCAACAGACACACTGGCCCCAAAGAAAAATAAGAAAAACAGACTAGCTGGCAATATACGCCAGTCTGACAAAACAGAAAATTTGGGTGCTAGAGATTCAATGGTTCTATTGTCAACCAGCAAAATGATACTAAATCAAATCACAACATGAGGAATGTGGGTCTGCATAGTAAGACATTGGTGGCTGATAATCTTTAGCTCAGTTTGTTTTAGCCACCAAACAAAGGAGAGTATTTTGAATCTGCATGTATAAATCAATCTCTTGCCTATGCTTTGAGATGGGAACTGAATGCTTAAATGTGGCTCTGTCAGTCATGACTGGCTTCCAAATCTGTTTGTATATGTTTTACATTTCGGTGCATAATTAACTGTAAGAGGACCAAGAGAGGGCCAAAGGGTCCTCATAAGCTTCCTAATTGTGCACATGAATCATAGAATCCTGCTTTACTTCTGTCTTGTACTTTACATACTTCTTGAAATCATGGCAACATTTCAGATAATGAGATATTTTTCACAGACCTCAGACATTTCTAACAGGAGAAGGCGATTTAGAAATACCGGTTTGCTGGTTATGTACCAAAATTTCAGGGAATAAATGACCTGACAAGTAGCAAGGAGTATATCAGAAAAGTTCAAAAGTCATATCTAAAGAATTTTGAACTGAAAAAACCTATAAGTTTTATTATTCTATAATATTTAAAATCTGAAATTTTAAGAGAAGATTCTGAGATTCTTCTATACTCACACATACATCAAATTTACACCATTAAATACCTAAACTAAAACAACTTGTAAAAAACCTTGTGCGAAAATAAGGCTGAAAACAGACAAGAGTATCAAGGTCCGTGTCACTTGATATTGCACAGGTAACCAGCATGTGTTTGCAGCAGCTGAATCAAGGTAGCATAACTTATTTTAAAACTTCATTAAGTCAGTTTTAAAGAGTGATTTGTAAAAAAACACCCAATAGTCCTCAAAAGTTCATCTATCATACTCACAAATCCTGGGATCTCACAGACTGTCTCTCGATTATTTTGCTCTGGGTCACAGTAGATTCGCAGTTTTTGTATATCAAACTGTAATTCAAAACATAAAAGACTCTTTAGAGGTCTGTGTGCTCACTACAGTTAAAAATCAATTAAATATATAGAAATATTTTTAGGCTACTTACAATGATTAATATGTGCAACCAATTAAACATACTGTAACAGAGTTACTTAAATAAAAATAATCAATCCAAGAATTTTTTAAAAATAACAGAAATCACCATCCATATTCCCTGGGAATAAATCCAAACACATGCAGCACAAACTACACCAGCTGCCAATATCCTTGAGGAAACAAGTTAATAACACAGGCAAACCCAACCTCTTTCTTTTTGCCTTAACAGACGTGGGAAGATGCTTCTACATAGACCTGCTCGTATTAGATGTAGGATTAGTAAATTCTGGTGAAGCATCAGAAGGCATCCCTAACGCTTAGTGCTTAGTATACAATACAACTCTTTAAAAAGCAGCCAATAAAAACACTGGCATCAGGTAAACAAAAGTTTGTGCCATTCTGCTTTGTTGCTATACTCCAAAATAAAATGAAACCACTGTCAGTTTTTCTAGCATAAATTATCATGACTGCAAAGCAAGGAGAAAGCAACTTGACCAAAATTTTCCTCTTTTACCAGCATCACCCATACACTGATGGAAGGAAACCACATGCAAATGTCAAGCAGAGGAAATTTCCTACTTCGAGACAATGTTTCCCAAATTCAGGCAACCACATTGCATCAATTTTGTCCTTGAAGTCAGTAAGACCAGTTAAGCATCCATGTCACAGGATACATCACTTGTGCCAAGTTCTCCTAACCATTTTTGTTCTCTCTGAAGTATTACAATTTTGTATACTTAAGTTAGAAGAGTAAGCTCAAGAAAACAGAAGACACCAATGCAATGTTAACATACAGCAGAATTACTGAATTATTGTAGTTTTAGCATGTGCCTACCTGTACTGTTTCCTCCTTTCCAGAATACTTTCCTATTTGCGTTAGGCCACTGATGTAAATACCTAAAACAGGATGTAACGGCTTTGTTTCAATTTCTTGGCCATCTATATACAAAGTTACAGTGTCTTCTGTTACTAAGAGACGAATTTGATGCCAGCCTTCATCAAACAACGTCTAAGAAAAACGAAGAAAACAGCATTGTTTAAAACAAAATGCCTTCAATTTAAATAACAATAAAACTGCACTTCAACAATCAAACTGCTGTTAATGGTTGAGATGATTAAGGCTGCAGGTTTTACATACAAATAATTCTAAACTGTATAGGCAAATAAAGTATTGCCAAGTAACACTGTAATTGAAAATATGACAATAGGTAATAATTAATCCCTATTTCAGAATTATTTTATAACTCACACAGATTTTTTGTTTAATCTATGACCTTTAACATACTCAAACCTGTATTTATTAAAAATATGCAGCCAGAAGCCTATTTTTCAGCAGTGGTATAATGCCTTACACACTTCAGATCATCAATCATGATGAAAAAAAATTGGTACTTGGGATAAATTGATAAGTGATAAATTATAATAAAGGTTTATTAAAGAAAAATGTTCATTAAGAGTATATTGACATTTATAGTGTGTTTAGAGACACACAGGTCTAAAAAAGACATGAAATTATTGTTCTCCATAATAGCAAGGCAAGCATTGAGAAACACAAAAAAAACCCCCAAACCTCACAAAAGTTGTGTTTTCATGGTGAAGTTCATGGATACCTGACACTGCATGAATAAGATTGTTTTGTCATTTCAGCTCCCAGAAATAGATAAATACAAATTGATTATTGACTTGAAACTGAATTTTCTACCAGTTTCCAGTAAATCAAGTTTAACACAGATTCTTAAAATAAAAAGTTATTTCCCCTACTAATAATTATAAAAAGGTAGAGAAAATTTGGAAAGAAAAAGCAAAAATTCTCCATCCACTAACAGAAGAATAAAATACCTCTCCCTAGAAAAAGCTTTAGTAGTTAAGACCTATTCCTTGGACAGGAGTCCTTCCTTCACTGAGGATTTCTATTTAAAATTCCTTCAGCCTGATTTGGAGTAGGGATTTGAATGCAGGCCTCCGCTTCCCAGAAAAGTTGAACCCACTTGGCCATGAAGTGCTCCAGCAGCAAATCTTTCCCAGTCTTTGCTGAATTAGCCCTCTCTATTCACTTAAATAATACTCCCTGTGGCAGGAAGGACAATCTCTGGGCTGCACATATTCCTGCTATAAATGCAAGAAGAGATCATTCAATCTCCATTCCTCTGTCTCATCTGCAGCTAAGACAATCTTTTTTACAAGAGTGGAATCCTTCACTGGAAATTACTGAAGAAAGCCTGAAAGAGAACCTTAAAATTTTACTAGAAAACTATAAAACTGGTTTGCAGAAAGAGGAGAAGAGTGGAATAATGTGTACTTAAAGAAGTATTCCAGCATGATAGTGACATACTCCTTACCTTTACATGAGGTGCAGCAAAAGTAATAACTTGTGTTCCATTTATTAAACTTGTTGTAGTGAATGATAATGTTTTTTCTTCTCCATTCACAGTGACAGCTATCTGTGGTCTCTTATCCAGACTCAGGATTCTCCACAAATCCCAGGTCTTTTTTACTTTAAATCTTTGAGTGGAAACAAACACATAGGATGGAGGGAGACCTTCTGGAAACACATTCCTAAATAAGGGGGAAGGATGGAAAAAACAAGACAGTACTTGAACATTCACATAAATCTTAAAATAAGTCCTTCTCACTTATAGCAAACAAAAAAATCTTACTGAATATAGAAGCATATTTATAAAATTCACTACCTTGTTAATTCTGAGAGGTCAACACGTGAAGTTACTTCATAAGCTTTTGCATTAGTGGTTGATATTTGAATTCTCTTTTTAACTTTTTTCTTCACACCTAATCCTACAAGAATGTCAAATCCTTTTTCATCTCGAGCTGCAACTGGAATTCTTGTCGGACAAACAGATTCTGCAAAGTAATAAATGCAAGGACAGTCCAAAATATGACTTAAAACTTCCAAGAAAAGTAATCTCCCACCCAACTAATTTTTTTTATCTGCCTTTCAAGAAATAAAGAGAGAACTGAGAACTGTCAGTTAAGTAAAACATGAAAGAAATGGTACACAGGATCCTCAGGTACTTGAAGCAAGAATATTATGATGTCGTATTTTACTGCAATTACATTCACATACTATTTTGAATTGTTGCTAATTGTAGTTAAGGGTATTAAAATATCTGTCTAATAAATATATTGAATTTCATTTCTAAAATTGCATGGTTTCAAAATTATATGAAATTATAGATGTTAATTTACAAAATGCATAGCAATTTGAATTCAGCATCCCTCCCAACTACAAAATCAGCTTGAAAATGGACAAAGTTAAAATTTTCTATGATTTATTTTTCATTGTATTTAACTCAAAATGGACTCTGAGCTGTTTTGTCTGTTACGCTGAAATCTACTTGAAGTTATTCTCACTTGAAAAACAGTGTGTGGAAGTGTAAGTTAGCCACATGTTATCTTGGTCAATTATCTTTACACAAAAACAGTGCACCTAAGTTGTCTCAAACCAAAAAAAAGAAAAAGAGACAGGACAGTGAAACTTAATACTAAAACAAACATTGTATTAGGGTAAAAAAATAATGAAAAAAAAGGTTTTTATTTTATTAAAATTATGCTAAACTGTTTACAATAAATATCATTATTAATTTCCCACTGTTTCTTCAGAAAAGCATCAGTTCATAGACAAGGAACAGGTTAGGAACACGTTCCAAAGAAGGAGTGGAGAGTTCTCCTATCTCCATCTGGACCAGCCATGGGCTGGAAAACTCCTGTCTCTGTGCCAGGAAATTATCAGCTCAAAGGTCTAGACCAGCTTTTCCTAATATGAGCAATGCAGCGTGACTTCCCTTTCTAACCAACCCCAGGGCAGTCAGAAGCTACCCCATTCCGGTGGCAGAGGCAGGATATACATGCTCTAAGAAAATTCTGCTAATTTTCAGCACAACCTGTCTGTCGTTGGGAAGGACAATCCATCCTAAGGGGTCATGCCACAGGTACCTGGGGCAGCAGCAAGAAGCCACATAAACTCCCCTTAGTTTTCAATTCCTCCCTACAGCAAAATTACACCTGACTTCCAAATTAAAAATAAATTATCTGTCTGTTCTACAAGAAAGAATTGCAAGAACTCTGCCCACATTTTGGAAATTAAAATGTCTACCTCCTGAATGCTTTCCAAAAAAAAAAAAAAAGAAATACAAAGTCCAACAAAACAACTTTCCTTCTCATTCTTCTCAAAACACAGATTTACATCAACATATTTATGCTATTAAGTAAGAGTAATAGTGCTTTTTTTCAGATTTCTTCAAGTGTGCATTGTTTTCATGGAACTATTTTCTAAACTCATTTATTACAAAGCTGGATAATGGTTATATCACAATTAACAGAGACTACAGATAATCACATACATATTCACTGACAAGAAAATGAACATAAGGGTCTCTTATCAGTTAGAGTATTACAAATTTGGTGCAAAATCAAAAACTAAATGCAGAAATAGGAATACTTTATGTAAGAGTGCCATTATTATGGATCAGGGCCAAAATAATTGTTCCAAATCAATACCAACCAAGCAAATTAAGCATGTGTAAAATTACACATTAAGAAACTATTTTTTCTTTCCAGTGGCACATTGATGAATTACATGAAAAATTCCCAGTCAGGTAGATCTCTTTTGGGTCTTCTGGATAATCTTCTGGCAGGACTATTTTGATAACTAACTGAGCCATTATACGGCACGCAGAAATCAGTGGCAAAATTAAGAGCTGTCTTCCATTGGAAATGGGGTTGTATTTCCAGTCCACAGTACCAATCACTTCAACTCTCTAGCCTTTTCTGAAATCTTGTTGCCTTTTAGTGTTTTTACATAGTTTTCAGATGCTTTATTTTCCTTCCTAAAGCATGAAATCACTTTACGATGTTAAATCCCAATATCTGGGACAAAGTAACCTTTCTCTGCATTCTCCAGACAAACTTCTGAGGTCTGCATTGGGTTTTCTTTCTAAATGCATTCCTGATACACAATTTTTTTTGGTTTTTTTCTTTTTTTTTTTCTGTAGCATATTGATAGATTGAATGAATGATTTTTTATGAGTGCACTGGCCTTTGGCCAGTGTCCAGCCCATGACATACAAGAACATTTGACTTTTGGAATAAATATTAAATATTCCTTAAATATTTGGTTCAAATTCTGACTGACAGGTTCAGGAAGACTTTTTCCCCCTGATTTACTCTAAAACAAACACTAGAGTCCCCAAAAGGCACACTAGAGCCCACCACCCACAAGCCTGTTCCTAAGAGTAATACTTGTTCCAAGAACCACCAAACCTCAGCCTTCATTGTCCAGAAAGGAGATACTGTCCCTGTGGCCTTATATCTATCCTCACTTAATAATGAATTTTAAAACTCCATAGAGTAAAAGCTAGCATATTTTTTAGACATTTACACAAAGACCATGAAGAAAGAATTGCAAAATTTTCAGGCAGTTTCATGTGGTTGATCACAGCCAAACCATTGCTGCTTGGCCCTCACGGAACTTCCTCTACCTCAATCAAAGCAAATCTTAACAACATGATAAATGGTAAATAAATAAATAAATAAATAATACACAACTTAGCTATAAAAATTCCAGTTTACCAGTCTTGGAGTTCACCTGCTAAAGACACTGTGGTTAGAAATGAAGCTGCCGAGTGGCTTTGATTGCTCTGCGAGAGAAGCATCTCAATGCTAAAACAAGGAAAGTGCACGACGTAAGGGAGACGAAGCAAAGGGTCACTTCAAGGGAAAGAGTAAGTACACTTTGGTATAAATAGTCAACATTCACAGATTACTGCTGTCAGTCATGTGAAATACCACAGCTGAATTTTAGAGGATACTAGTTAACTTGATGTTGAAAGCTGAAAATCCATCTTGATGAAATACAATGGCACTTCTTCTAAAACTTTAGTGAAAGAAAATATTGTGTTTATTTAGTGTTTATTTAGAGGAATTTCTTCCTGCATGAAATTCTATTAAAGAATTTAGCTCTACTTAGCCTATTTAATTTTTGGACTGACCACCTTTCTACATCAGCCACAAGGAATTATTATGATTTTCATTTAAGGTAGCAAGAAATAAACACTAATATCCTCAACAAAAGTATCACCATATTTTTTCAATGAAGTTTATACTCAAAATGAGAGCAAAGAAAAACTATTTTTCACTCTTACTAAGTACAGAAATATGGTACAACTGAAAAAGGACTTGCATCAATTCTTAAAAATAAAACATGTACAAAATACCACTGACATAACAGAGTCTGAGTGATACATTTTAGGAGCAATTTGCTATCTTTTTTATATGTACAAGAAAGCCATTGTTTTCCAAAATTTCAGAAAACTCAAAGCAGTAATGCTGTTAGCATTCTAAAGTCAAAGAGTCACTTTACAATGTTGGTCTTGGCTAACACTTCTATAAAATTCTTCTAAGAATTACCATAACTCCTTGCTACAACTCCAGACATCTACTCCACTCTCATGAGTCCCTACCTGGAGTGCTGTGTCCAGCTCTGGGGCCACAACATAAGAAGGATGTGGACCTGCTGGAGCAAGTCCAGAGGAAGCCATAAAGTCAGTTAGAAGGCTGGAGCATCTCTCCTGTGGAAGGGCTGAGAAAGTTGGGGTTCAGCCTGGAGAAGAGAAGGATGTGGGGAGACCTTAGGGCAGCCTTCCAGTACCTAAAGACAGTGGGGAGGCGGGACTTTTCTCAAGGGCGTGTAGTGACAGGACAAGAGGGAATGGCTTTAAACTGAAGGAGAGTGGGTTTGGATTAGATATTAGGAAGAAAGTCTTTACTGCTAGGGCAGTGATGCAGTGGAACAGGTTGCCCAGAGAAGTTATGGCTGCGTCATCCCTGGATGTGTTCAAGGCGAGGTTGGATGGGATTCTAAGCAACCTGATCTAGTGAAAGGTGTCTCTGCCCATGGCAGGGGGGTTGGAATGAGAAGATCTTTAAGGTCCCCTCCAATCCAAACCATTCTATCATTCTATGATATTCATGGATTGTGCATGAGTATCAGTTGCAACTAGGAAATCAAGAAAGTAAACCCTATATTCTCAGCACTATGAGAATTGCTGAAATATTTTAGTGTTTTTAAACTTTATCAATGAAAAAAAATTTGGGCTTAGGGCAAAAGGATACATGTTGAAATTAAACATATACCATGTTAAAACACCGTATCTTTCCCAAATATACCTCTTTGTTTGACAGAAAAAATAATATTTTGGGAGGAATTTCCACAAACAAGATCAAAGAGAAAGAAGAGCATAGTAAAGAGTATCAGGTCCCTTAGGTTACATTAATCATGTATTTTGCTTGTGAAGTTAAAAAATATTTGTACAGAACTACATTTTGCACACTTAAAATATTTTATAATCACTTACCTTCACAGAGTTTCTGTTTTATAACTTCTTTAATTCTCGATATTGCAATATAGTCTTCAACATAAAATACATAAGTTGATGAAGGTTTATTGGCAATAGCCTTAAGTTCATCCTCCTCAATTTCTGAGCCAACACCAATTGCAAACAAAGTGACCTTATTTTTCCTTGCTTCTGCTGCTACATCTTTGACTTCATCTTGGGACTTTCCATCAGTGAGAACAACTGCTATTTTTGTTAAAAATCGTGAAGATTTTGCAAAAAGATGGTCAAAGGCAAACTGAATAGCTCTTCCTGTTCTTGTATTTCCTCCCAGATAGTGTATGGACTCCATTTCCCTGATGAGGTTCTCAGTGGATTCATGAGTTCCGAGGGGAATTTCAAGTACAGGGTAATCACTGTACTGGACAACTCCAACTTGAATAAACTTTGGCCCTATGTCAAAATTTCTTGTAATATTGGCAAGCCAACTTTTGATTATTTCAAAGTTTTCTGGGCCAACACTGTAAGAGCCATCCAAGATAAAAACTAAATCTGCTGGAGCAGTTCTGCAACCTAAAAAAAAATAAAAATCAAACAAATACTTTAGTGAACACTTTCACTTTCTTCTTCCACAGTAAATGTTTTTCCTGTCAATTAGTGCTTGTATTAGGATCTATACTGACAAATACATTACCGCTGAAGAAAAATTTGCAGTGTTTATCAGGGCAAACTTGTCTAAGATTGTTTGTGTAAGCCAAACAGATCGAACTTGGTACTGTGAAAGCCACACCATTCTCTGGTTTTCACATTAGCACCAGAAACAACCATGAAAAATTCTGGAATTCAGTTCCTTAGCTGGCAATTGCACTCCATTCAATAAACAGAGAGGAATATATACTGGGTCTTTTCATATCTCATCTGCAGAGATGATAAACATAAAAACTCCTTTTTGGTAGCAAATCAAGCACACTCCAGAGGAAGGCTATAGCCTGAATACTCCAGAATCCTTTCACAAATACATTTTAATTGACTTTGGACACTGCTACGTGGCATTTACAGAACTACCATTATAAAATCCGTAGTCTCAATTGAATGTTGCCGGTAGCATATTCTGATTTTTACAGAAGAAAAGTATTCAGTGAATGAGTTCAGCCTCCAGAATATAGAATCACATAATCATTTAATAACTACAGTGTAACTGCATGATGACTTAGGCATGGATTCAGCTCTCCTAGCTGTAGTGTAGTCATAAATTGAGTTTTTAGACTAAATTGCCAACTACAGGCCATGGATTTCCATAGGAAAGTCCTATCATGCCACATGCCCATTCTCAGATGGAGGGAATAACTTTCTAAAGGAGGGAATCGCCGTCCACAGATTGTGAAAGAAGTTTTGATAACTGACACATGAGGTGCCAAGGACATGGCCAAAACCAGGAGCGATTATTTTGATCTCATGGCACATGAGGTCATGGGGCTTGCTGTCCTTTTGTTTTGTGAAAGTCTGCAGCTCCACCACAGCAAGGAGAACTTTGCCTTGCCCTGAAATCTGCCTATGGATACTTCTGGTCAAGACAAGATTTCACCTTCCTTGAAAGCAAGTGACCAGAGTCTGCTGGAGAAATGCTTTTGCAATGCAGGTGGTGGTGAAGAGAAAACACACTGGGAGAAGGAGCAAAGGGCAAGCTCAGTGCATCACTTAGTGGTCCAGGGATATGAATCACAAAGTAATTTCAGCTGGGAAGGACTCAATATCATTAGACTCTGCTAAAAGCAGAGTATTCCTTTTGATGGATACTCCTAGAGCAGGTAGACTGAAAAAACAAAAAAGTCCTTCTAGAGACCAAAATGAATTTTATGGGGTTTCTTGTAAAATACTGAAAATGGCTGGATTGAGAGCAAACTTAGAGGAAAAAGATCTACCCTGGAAGTATCACTGTGGCTAGAGGCAAGTCTTCTATTCTCTTTTTATTCAGTCACTTTGTCTTTAAGAAAGCTACTTTGCTTTAATGTTTTCTTTTCTATAAACCAGATTTAGAGCATAAAAATGGTTTGGTGGGGTTTGAGATGCTAATTTTGAAGAATGTCCAAGAAGGTCTGTCCCAGAACTGGAGCTAGCTTCCTCTCACAGAACCTTTATCTTCCTTATTTAGTTTCTCACATGACACTCAGCTATTCAGAACATGACTTCTGAATAAATGAAAATACAAATACTCAAGACTCAACTTTAAATCAAGACTGGAGCTTTACAGTTCCACCTGCGACTTCGGGCATTTCCAAGACACAAAAACAAAACAAATGAAGATATACTCTTCTTAATGGAGAAATAAGATATTTAAGCTATTTTTTCTTATCTTATCAGATTTTCACCAGGAAAATGATATTGGAATAAAATGACCAGCAATAGAAGTGTACATGTGAACACCAAAATGGATGCTAAAAATTCAAGGCATGCTTTGAAGTTGCACTTATCTGAAATGCAAAAATTAAGACCTACTTGCTCTTGTTTCCCCATCTTCAGCTGAGATGTAATCATGAAGTAGCAGAACTAACAGCATCTGAAAAAATGTTATGATCTGTGCCATGTGTATTTTATTCGCAAGGTCTTGATGCAAAACTAGATGGGGGAAAATGAAAAGAAAATGCAGTGTTACTATATTACAAAAAAGAAATCCAAGCTTATGCAGTTTAAAAACTGTATGAGGAACAACTCTGAATTGAATCTGTAAGCCCATATGTGGCCACCCTGCAATGAGCCATTGACTCAAAAAATGCCAGTCAGACATGTAAGCCCAAAACTGAGATTCTAAACTCAACAACACACATCAGACTTTTTGTGGGAGCTCAGTTTTCACCAAGGTGCATTTATACACTTCTCCTGCGAGGCACATTCACGAGTAGGTTACATTCCTAGCCGCACTTGTCCAAACACTATCCCACTATCCCACTCTGTAGCCATTATCAAAAGACATGACCAAAAGATCCAAAATACGGCAAGCGTTTATGTGTCAAATACTGGTGGGGAGGTGCTACTTCAGTCTCAACCCTCACACCTGGCTACTTCAGGGCGTCTGGGACAATTCCCGCTCCCATACCCCAGGGCTGAGACCGACACCAGGAGTCAGGGTCTCAGCAAGCCCCAGCCCTTCCTCAGCAGAGCCAAGCCCTGCAGACTGGGTATTGTAACATCCAACATTACATAAATTACATACATCTTCAACTTTTGATTTTTTTCCTCTGTTCAGTCTCCTTTGTTATCATGGTTTATGAACTATAACCGCCTGTCAAGCAAACATGCAATTTTGGTCTCGTTAAGCAAGCACGCAATTTCGGTCTCATACTGCCATTAAAAATATTATTTGACAAATTTACTTTAAGTAATATTTACTCATTGTATTTATGGGGGGAAAAAGTATCATAGTGGTAAAAGGTACATTTTTGGAGTACTGTATTAGAGATCCACTAAATTCAAGACTCTGAAAGAAAGTATACTGAATCTCTTTTGTATCCTCTCATCTCATCCTTCAATGTAAAATGCAATTTTCAGGGTGACTTCATTTCACTGCACAGATGTCAACTTCCAGGAAATAAGACTCCTACCTAATATAATCCCCCAAAGTTAGTAAAGTGAAACCATAATTATTCCGTTATTAAACCTCTCTTTCAGATTACAGAGGATCGCAAGATAGACCCGTACTTTGTTATTCGTATGACCTTGTGTCAGAATGGGTAAGAAATCAGACACACCTTGGGGTCTATGGGATAGGACATAAGATGCATTGTTCCGATGCTGCTACACAAATATTGGGATATCACCTTCATTCAAACAGATCAAGTGGCAGTTTCTTGTTCCAGCTATTCGAAAAAGGATCTGTTTTGAACTATGAAATTGTATATAAGTATTAGACTTGTGATACATGAAAAAATATTACCATAGTAGAAGTAGAATATTTACACAGATTATTTCAGACTTGATGGTTTCTATGATTGATCATTCTAAAATCTCTTTCAGTCTTTTACATGGCAAGTGTTTACTGTAGGGTAAAACATGTCTCTCATGAGGCCAAACTGAGCAATATCAAAGAAGAACACGTGAAATTAAATCTGCGTGGGAATTTGACTAGCAGGTGACTGAAGGACAACTGCATGCTTTTAGAATATCAGAAAAATGTCAGCCTATAACTGAAAAAAACCAAGACAGACTACAGTACAGAGACCTGATATACATATTAAAAAGCACAATGCTGACCCTAACAAACTGTAAAATCCTTTTGATTCCTCCCACCAACAACTCAAAAGAAATAAACAAATTATAAGGTATAGTTTTGAAAAAGAAGACTGAAAAAAATAGCACATTAATTAAAAAATTGAACATTAACTAATTTTTGCTGTTTTTCACCTCTGTGATTGTTTAGACGGCTATTTATGTAACACCCACCGAATTTATGTAAAAGGAAAATAAAAACCAAGCAATTTAGTGACTTCGCTGCTATCAGTCTTCACTAAAAAGAGTACAGGGCAAGCTACCATTAATGCCATAACTTTTTTATGAAATTAGCACACTAAATTTAAAAGATTATTTTAAAAACACACTGCCTGCAACATAGAACTTCGATGTGCTTTGTGTCATGAGTGCAGATACTTCAAGTCAGGTGAGGACACTGGGATCCTACTCGCTGGCACTGCTCTCCTTTCACCACCCCTGCAGAAACCACTAACACCTTCCTTAAACTGCACCATGCCCTTTCATCCCTGCTCATCCCTCAGCAAGCACTTACCCACTGAGACCTTCAGAGATGAGCCTCCCAGATCCACAGGAACAACAGAAGCTACAGGAAAGAGGCAGATGCTCAGAAGGGGAAGAGGAAAGCAGGGGCCTGCAAGGAAGCTCTGTGCCTCCTGGGAAGGAGCTGCTCCAGAGAAACACTAATACTTCATCATGGGAGAAGTACACGTGAAAGCAGCATTTGCTGGCTGTCCTGGGGTACAGAGAGGCATCAGGAATGCTACAGCAGCCTTCAGTGTATGTCTTTAATGTTGAAAGACATCACATCACAGCAAGATTTCTTTTGATGACAAGCATGGTCCAGCTTATACTTCTTAAAAGGAATCAGTGAAATAATTGTCAAAACAAGCTTATCTGATTCACAGAACCAAATTGTATTCCCTTGACAGATCATCTTTTCCATTTGTGAGAATCTTCTATTTCATTTTCAACAAAGTCTGTACTTGAGAACTTCATTTTAAGTATAAACCAAAATAAATGTTTAGTAGTCCAAAACGGACTTATTAATAGAAACCAAAATTAAAAGGATAAGCCCAGAACTTAAGCAACCAGACAACGAGGATTCCAATGCTCAGTTTACTAGAGAGGAAATAATATTACGGCACTGTATTTTTAACAGTCAAATGAGATGCCAAACCAACAACTCCAGAGACCCAGCTGCTGTATCTTGTCAACACAGTAGTTATTGAACAGACAACAAAAGTGTACTTGAAACTTACAGAAACACCACCCAACCCAGGAATGAATATTTTAAATAAAACTTTTGGCCTCTTTTTCCAAATTATGCCTAGTGATTAGTTTGTGGTTTTACCAAATGTAACTAGGAAAATACATAGAACTGCTTTCCCACCTCTCAATTATACCAAACCACTTTTAATACATGGAAGCTGATGTAGGAAAAATTCATACAGGGTTGCCAAATAAATACACAGATGTTGCATCCAGCTCAAGTAGAGGGTGGCAGACTGAGAGAGCATTAATGGAGAAATAGCACGTGTTACCGTATTTTTCAAGGCATCCTCATAGTTGTTTCCTTTTTCCACTTTAAAAGGGACAGAGCACTGCAACCATAGGCTTTGTAACTCTTGTGATGTATAGGGTGGCAGGAGCAAACCTTTGGCTATCTCCCAACTCCACGAAATTGTTTATATTAAAGCCACAAGTTTTAATGAGATATTAACTGAGACAGGATACTGGGTTGGGCAGACCTTTAGCGTGACTCATTATGGCCATTCTTTCTACTGCATGCTTTTTATCTTGGTATTTTACATGCCAGTTTGATAGCAAAAGGGATGTTAGAGTGAATGGAAACAGTCCTCTAAAGAAAAACAGCCTATCTCAGACAGAGGGAAAACAAACAGCTTATGTAAAGGCCTCTGCTCTGAGCTCCCAAAATGAAGGCTGTAGAGCACACACAATCTTTCTGAGTGATTTGCATCAAGACTCAGGCAAATTTCTCTGCATCTGAGAGTACACGAAAGGTAAGGCCCTAACAGTGCTACTAAACATCAGACCCTTGAACCAACGTGGGTAGTAGTGCAAGGCCCTGTTCTCCACCAGAGTAGAGTTCACAAAGTATTATTTCTGTCTTTACCAAAGGCAGGAGAGAAAGGTGGGACAATAAAACCTGGCTGCATCAGCCCATACCCTATGAAGGCATGGTCAGACACAGGTGATAGCGTCCCCCATGCACATTCACTGTTTGTCATGTAGGAGGAAAACTCAATGAAGTTTGGAAACTGGTGACAAAGCAACTCACCCATATGCTGTCATTTTAGGCAGCCTTAACCAATTGGACAGTTCCTGCAACTTATATCTTGCTTTCTTCTGGGCAGTGCAATTTTGCTGTGCAGCAGCATTTGCACCAACAGGGCCACTGAACTCTGCTGACTGGGAAGGGAATTGAACTCAGGTTTTCTATACAGTGGAAATGTGGTACAGCCATTAAAGAAACCAACAGCCTCTACTCGATTTTTGAATGAATTCAAGGGTGTCAGTGTGTTACAGATGGCAAAGGCATGCAATTCCCAGAACAGCTTTGCTACACAGAAGTGCATGAAGGTTCAAATGTCATCTCCTGTATGAATGCACAGCAGAATAATTTCACATCCAAATTAAGTTTTCAGTAGAAAATGTATTCACCTAAGCAGGTTAGACAGTATTTCCACCTTGCATTTACGATGCCTAAAAGCAGCACCTTCTGTATCTCAAAGGGCAGTTTAATGAGGCAGTCTTTACATACCAATTTTTCCAGTGCCCAGACAAATATATCATTTTGTTCTTCCCATGAATACTTTCTGAGGAAACTTGCCATTTAGAGTGATTTGGAATGTTACAGAATGAAAAATATTTGTTCTTCAGCGCAGTTTTGTCACTATTCAAATTCATAGAGAGAGAATTATTTTCTTTGAAAACCATGTCTTTTCTGCTGCATGATTTCTTGTTGAAGAATTACACTGAAAGGAAGAGTTTCTTCCTTCACTTCCTCCCACTGCTAGTTACCGCCTAAGAAGAAAGTCAGGAAGGGTATGGTTTTAACCTTTTCCAGCATTCTGAGAAAACAACCAGACTAAAGGTTATATACATTAGCTAGCTTTCCAAGTGTAAGTTAACACTTCTCTCATACTGCATCACTGCATAAACATCTCATAATTCAACTAGAGATCATGAAGTTTGGCCTACAAAGGGGCAAGTATGAAGACATTACAACAATAATAACTGAAAGGACATACAGCAGATTCTTTGTATTTTCAAAACTTAATACTACAGGATCTGCACAGCAAGAAAAAGGAACCCTGAAAATCCTGATTAATATGCATTAAGTAGTGTGGAAAAGTAATGCAATATTGTGTCACCACCCTTTTGTATTTGCTCCCTCCATTTTCAGAATTAATGGTATTTGCAAATAAAATGTTAGGGCAATTTACATTTAACTATTTATTTCTATCTCTGAGTAATACTACCAGTCCTATGCATTCAAACGGTCTATGAGGCTATTCTGAGTCAGTTTCTTGAATCAAGTAATTAATCTGAATTTGTATTTATTTCCACTTTGATTTCAGTCCATTTCTGCATTCATGTTATCCACATATTGTTCCTATTCATTTATTTTTCTTGGTGGACACAACTGATGAGGTTGTTATACTTGCAAACATTTAAAAGGATAACAGTATTTCCTGGGAAGGGTGAGGCTGTAAAGATATAATTAATTTAGGCTTGGTTTATACATACATACATACATGTACATAAATGCAAGATTGTCTATAAATAGATAAAATCTCCAAAAGTGACAAGTACATCAGCATCCCTCATACCATTTCTTTCTATGTTGGAACAAACAATCTTGGCATAATAAACAGTATAATTACATTCATGTCAGGAGTTTTCTACAACATTAAATATATGATTACAGATGTTGTTTTATTAAGAGTGGTCAAGAAAGAAAATTATGTGTTCAAGTTACACATATGATGAGTTTTCTTTGGGTTTTTTTAACAGTAAGTATTAGTGCAACAAGGATAAAAAGCCAATATAAAATGGTTCAATTCTGGCTATGCAATAGCTGTACTAAGTTTGTATATGAATACATGGCAACACAAAGCACACATCCTGCACAGTTTCAGGTATTTTGTTTCCTAACCCTGAAATCAAGCAGAAAGCAATACCTGGACTGTCTTTAAAAGGAAAGTCTAAAGCAGGCATTGCTTGGGCCACCTGACCCATTTCCACCACCTTTGCTGTCTTTCTTTTTACAACAGCAGGCAAGGTTAAGAGGTGTATTTTTATTCGCTTTCCCTCTATGAATCTATAGCCTACCTGGCAGACAGACTAAAAAGCAGACCTCTCCAAATGGAGCTGGAGAAACATATGGAAAATTGAGAAGGGATGCGAAGACCTCTTGCTCAAGTCCACAGCTGCAGCAATGGGAGCTGTGCAGAGTTGATGGCAAAGAAACTGAGTCAGCTGAAGATGAATGTGAAGAACAAGAATGAATCCTGGAGACCTCACAGAAACATTAATATCACATTTCATCTGCCTTTTCAGAAATCAGTCTCACCTCCCTCTGCATATACACCTGTTGTCCCTCAAGTACACATTAGCATGGTCCGTTTTGCTGTTCAAATGTTATTTTGTATTTCTCCCTCAAAACTCAGTAAAGGCAGTAACTACTACTTCAAGATTATGTTTGATATTTCAATTATTTGTGCCACAGATACAATTTAAATCTCTCATTAAAAATAGTTGAATTAACAGTCAGAGAGCAATGCTAAAACTACTGATAAAGCAAACCACTTCAATCTTCACTCCAGAAGACATTTTAGGGATAGGTATGAAAAAAATTCAATGGACCGGTAGTTTAAATGCAATCATTCTCCAACATGATTAAAATTACTAAATACCTATTATTAGAGGTATTTAATACAACCAAAATAAACTCACAGGAATTAGTACTACATGCTAAGATTACACTTCATATTTGTAGCTTTGATATACATATGACATGTAAATTATTATGCAGATTATATAAAGGTACAGAGAGAATTAAAGGATTTATCATCTTTTCAGCAGATTTTGAAAAGAAAGTTTCATATCAATTGTATAAAGGCTTTATGCCAACTTCCATGCTATACATTGAAGACTAAAGTAAGCAGTTGATAGGTATTATACCCCAAGTAAGATGATACAATTTTTTGAAAGCAAATAATCCTCTTAAATGAGATGGGCTGACTGTTTACTTTTCATATGATTCAGTAAAGCACAAAAACCCACAGATCCTCCAGTCTACAGCAGAGACAGTTTGTATTCATCCTCCAACATTTGAAGTCACAGAAGACCTGTACTTTTAAATCCAATTTATTCTGGCACTTCGTTCTTGGTTGGATTTATTCCCACTCCAAGAGGATGCTGTGCCAGGAGCCAGCAATTAGTTATTACAGGTTAAAGAAAAAGGAGGCTTACCACAGCATTTGAGCTACTGGACTGATCCATGACTGACTGGGAAACAATACAGGATGGGCAACTTAAGTAAGTAACCACACTTGGCAGCTCAGATTTCTGGCTGCAACAAACGAATTTGAAGTCTCCCTGGAAACCATGATTTAATCCCGCCTGTGAAAAGCCTGTGCTGTTATTTCTCTCTTTATCAAGCATCTTGAGATTCCACTGAACTCTCCCTCCTTGGACGGACCCAAGAAAAACAAAACAGCTAATCAATAGGATAAAATCTGACACTCAAATGGTACAGTTGAAATTAACCTTGCACACAATAATAGGATTCTGCATAAGAAATATTTCAACCTACTCCTACAGGAAATCCCAAAGTCCAAATTTTGACCATGCACATGTATAAGTATCTTTGTTACCAAACAAGGAAAGAAAAAACAATTTAATAGAAATTACTACCTGGCGCAATATTTTGGGAGAACATTTTGTCTGCACTAAGGAATTTAAGATTTCAACTGGGCCAGTGACAAGAGAAACAATCATTAGGGCACATAATGAAATAACTAGAAATTATATAAAGTATTTATATATAATTACATAAAATTATATATCCTTTAGCAATGAAACCACTATAGAAATCGGTTTAAGTCCAAGAGAAAGGTACAACAATCTCTAACAATGAGTGTTGATAAAAAGAGTCAAAAAAGCAACGTAAAAATGGAATCAATCCAAGAACTCCTAATGCAATTAAAAGACTACTTTTGGATCATGCGTAGTTGACAAGAGATACACAGAATTGCTCATTAGTTACTGCTGTGGTCTCAAAATTCTCAGAAAAGCAAGACAGCTGAGGACCTAAACATTGTCGGTGCTACCAGATTCAATTAGGTCCTCATATGTCAGACACACATTTCTGCTAATAGCTCCTCACCCACTTCTTTCTTTTCCCATTACATTTATTTTCTTTTCATCTTTTTATTTGAGTTCTCCACTTTTAAAAAAGGGAGGGTAGGGTTGGCTTAGCTAAGATGTTATTTGCAATGTGATGACTGCAACATTTGCCATGAAAACATGAGAGATGCAGTAAGAAATACACAAGAGGGGATTTTAAAAAGTTTACTGTGTAAAGGAAAGAATAAGTCTGCAGGCTTTTTTTTGCCTCCTGCAAGTAACAACCAGCATCGGAAATAGAAATTATATTTTTCTGTCTTCTTATCTTTTTCTTCTATTCCTTTCTCCTTTTTATCCTCCAAACAGGTTTGGATTCCAGCAGCAAGCCCATTAGTGTTATTCATTGTCTTTTTCCAAAAATTATATTTAATGCTATTATTTGCTTTAGTATAAGTAATGTCAAAGGCTGGAGAGGGTAAGAATAATGCTGTGGACGCCTGCTTTAGCCAAAGGCATCAAAACTTCATTTGAAAGCCTAGTCTTTTTGCAATTATTTAACTCTCCTCTCTTTTTCCATCATTTCTGGAAAAATTCAATTAAAGGCAAATCAGACTAATCTTTTTAAAAAAAAAAATCCATAGCCACAGGAAAAGCCAATTAAACTATCTGTTCAAGCTTCAAAACCTAATTTTATTGTTTTACAGTATAGAATGAATGAATGTTTATTCAATTTAATGTAGTACTTTAGACTATATATAAATGTATCAGGAAGTAGACTGCCTCTAAAACATTTGATTATATGTTAGTATTTTAACAATATACAAACTCGCTGACATCAAACCAAGAAGAATTATGTAAGGTCAATAGATAAAAAGGATTTTTAGGTTTTCCAATTCTATGTTTTTAAAATGATAGGGTTCTTTTTACTTAGTCTTGTCTTCACTGAAAATATTGACAATTCACTCAAACGAGGCTATGATGACTGAAAGAATGGAAATAGTAGAAATTCTAGAGGAATTTAGGACCTGAACTAGTAAAACTTTGAAAGAATTACAGTTGTATTCAGTGGAGCTAAATCAAACCCTTAAGATTTTAAACAGTTTTTTGAGAGAAGAAAAAAGTACTTTAGCACATGCATGCTCAAAGGGGAAAACAAACATTTGCTGTTTCAAGTATATCCAAAATTCGGTACTTTGAGAAATACTTGCATTTGCAGATCAGTATGATCCCAAGCAAAAATTAAAACCATGCAGAACGTCCACACTCAGCTGCTTTACACCTGCAAAAAGACTAAAGATATTCCAGCAAGTAATCCAGTTCACTTTCTTTACACTGTGATGACTCTTACAGCCCATTCTATGTAGACAATTATTTTTATTACTTTTATAAAGCATAAAATTCCTTCCTAGTCCTACCATATGGTTTCATTCAGTCCACCAAGCAACTAAGGACAAAGTAGCTGCAAAGCTGAGCAACTAATGGATGGAGAAGTCACATCAAGAAGGCTTTGCAAAGATGCAGGATGGGCAGCAGTCCTGCACTATACAATCCCTATCTCTGGGTATTCCCTCTGTAGAATATTCCTGTGTATTTCTCTGCTTTCACCTTCATTTCACAAAGGTAAATAGCTTTAGGAAAAAATATGAAGTAAGCCAGCAGATACCATACGAAGCTCTCCCTGGATGTTGTAAATCACTTTCTCACATAGAAAAAACACAGTAATTCTCAATGTCACAGGTAGGCATCTCAGCAGGGGAGAGCTGTTTTTTATTTTAGCATGCTTGGTATTGTAAGATTGCAGACTAATTACCTATTTCTACTTAAAAGCCTTCTACTTCTGTGGTGGGTTGACCTCAGCTAGAGGCCAGGTGCCCACCAAAGCCAGTCTATCACTCCCCACGCCAGCTGGAAGGAGGAGAGAAAATATAACAAAGGATTCATGGGTTGAGATAAGGGCAGGGGGAGATCACTACCAGCTGCCATCACAGTAAAACCAGACTCAGCTAGGGGAAAAATTTTAATTTATCACCAATCAAATCAGAATAGGATCACAAAAAATAAAAGCATATGTTAAAAACACCTTCCCCACACCCCTTCCTTCTTTCCAGCCTCAAGTTTGGTCACAAATTCTCTACTTCCTTCTCCCAGCAGCACAGGGGGCTGGGGAATGGGGGTTGCAATCAATTTATCACACATTGTCTCTGTTGCTCTTCAGGAGAAGACTCCCATGCTTTGGCATGGGGTCTCTCCCATGGGATACAGTGCTCCATAAACTTCTCCAAGATGAGTCCTTTGGGCATGCTGCAATTCTTCATGAACTGCTCCAGTGTGAGTCCTCTGTGCGGTCACAAGTCCTGCCAGGAGCCTGCTCCAGTGCAGGCTTCCCACAGGGTCACAGACTTCTTCAGGCATCCACCTGCTCCAGAGTTCTCCAGGAGNGCACTCCCATTCTCCATGGGCTGCAGGGACACCGCTGCCTCACCATGGTCTTCACCATGCACTATAAGGGAATCTCTGCTCTGGCACCTGGAGCACCTCCTGCCCCTCCTTCTGCACTGACCTTGGTGTCTGCAGAGCTGTTCCTCTCACACATTCTCACTCCTCTCTCTGGCTGCAGTTGCCATTGCACAGGTTTTTTCCTCCTTCTTAACTACATTATCCCAGAGTCACTACCACCATCACTGACGGGCTCAGCCTTGGCCAACAGCAACTGCAGACCCATCTTGGAGCCAGCTGGCATTGACCCTGCAGACACAGGAAAAGCTTCTGGCAGCGTCTCAGAGAAGCCACCACAGAACCCCCACTAATACCAAAACCTGGCCATGCAAACCCATTACAACTTCACACATCCAAACATTCTGTTCTATTTTGTCCCAGTCTTGGAGCAACAGTGCATATTGAGGTGATTATCTATGGAATAGTAACATTAAAAAAACATTTCTGAAGTAACCTACATAGAATAAACTGATGAAAATTATTATTCTGGATGATCTAGGAAATTCTGCTGTTTGTAGATATCTCTCAGTGTCTGCTAAACCTGTTTCTAATTATTTAAGAATGGCCTTTAAGAAAGCAATTTAGCTCCTTGTGGGGGTGTAAGCATTACTACAGGTCACTGAGAGAGAACCTAGAGGAAGGTCAGATGTCTGAAGGACTCTGGAGGGCTCTTAGGGTATGGGGAGTGAGGGTGCAGAAGCTGCACGCAGTCCCGGTCAGTACTGTCTTGGGGCTGTGGGAGTCTAAGTGGGAGTCAGGAATAAAACCAGTGAGCATCTCTTCCTCTCTCGCCCACCCTCAACCTCTCTGCCTAAATGCAGAGAAAGCTGCAGGGAGATCTCACTGCAGTCTGCAATTACCTAGGGGCAAGTTCCAGAGCAGAGGGAGGTAGGCTCTTCCCACATCCACACAGTGCAAGGAAGAGGGAAAATGGGCATACTTGAGAACACAGGAAATGCCAACTCGGTATAAGGGAAACATTCACTTCCTACCAGGAACGTGGCCAGACACTAGAAGTGGCAAAATCTTCATCCTTCTTTTTTAAATCTGGACTGATCAAGCCCCTGCCTACACTAACTGGGTCTGCTTTGAGCTGCGGCTGGAATGGATGATCCCAAGAAGTCCCTTCCAACCTCCTCTGTGTTTTTGAATCTCTGCAGTTCCTTTCCAGTAGACCTCCTCACTCTTCAGAGTACAGTTTCCAAGGCACTTTCCCTAGAGTGGCACAGCCCCATCCCTTAGGCACATCACCCTTCTCCAAGCTGCTTGCTTTTCTGAGCTCTTCTGTTGCAGACAGGGCCTATGAAGGTAAAAGGAGAGTGTGATGAAAAGCAGACAGGAGAAAGGGGGGACACAGACAGCCCTGCCCTCCTGCTGCCCCAGAGGGCAGAACGGGGCTTCAGGGGGTCCATTGCCATCCTGCACATCTTGACCTATCTTCTTGGCAACAAGAGCTGCAGACAGCTGAGTAACCAGGAGACAAAGTTTGGGTATTCAAACTACACCCCATCACATGCACAAAGTATCCAGACATACTCCTGCAAGCGAGGTGTCTACCTAAAGTCTTTCAGTTTCAAGCTAGCCGTGAAAAAACAGTATCTTTTTTATTAGGACACTTCAAAGGTGCTTAAAAAGGAATTCATCTTGTGCTCAGAGGCAACATGAACCCCTGTAGAAGACATCCACCAGCTCTCCAGCTTTCAAAGTGTGCTTTTAGTGCCTGTGATTAACAAGCAGTGGTGGCTTTCCCGCTTTCATGAATAACTCCAGCTCTTCCCTTTCGCTGTTTAGGGGTCAATGTTCCTTATAACATGTTAAAAATATTCCCTATATGTCTTTGTGTCCCTGAATTTTCAGATGTGATACTTTGAAGATGGATACATCCCTCCATATGATAACTGCCTAGCTTATCACATTCCTGTTTTATGATGCTGGAGAGTGATTGTCCCACTCCTAAGCTAGCAGAATCATCTCACTTCTCACTAAGTAAAAGTCCCTGAATTTAATACTGCTTTAAGCTTTTACCTCCTGTGTCTTCGGGGTTTTTTTCTCTCACTCCAGTCAGTCTGGGCTATTGGCCACCATTTTGATTAATCTTCAGAGTTCACTAATAAGGTTTTAATAGTACAACAGGAGTGCAACCCTAAATCTCCAGGATATTGTGAGAACTAACTTCAAGACTGAGAGTTGTTTGATTTTACAATAACAACAGACAAGGCCATGCAGTTTTGTTCTGCACTTGGAAGTTCTTAGAAATCTCAATGTTCAAACTGCAAAAAATTATTCCTCTGCCATTGCAGACAATTCCCTAGAAGCTGGCACTGCAAGGATGGAGTGGGGGTGGAAGGCTGCATCTTGTTGCATCTTGCTAGTTTACTCATGGAAAGAAGGCAAATTCTTTCCTCCCACTCTATATCTATGAAGAAATCTTCAACATATGGGTTAGAGAGTCGTCTGGCCCCCAGGCATGAGACTTGCTACTATACTTAGCAGTGATCCCAAACAGTCATAAGCACTCATCACCCACACATCTCTTAGGTTCCCACCAGGGAAATGAAATAAATCAGGCACTTTTCTCCCTCTTTTGAGCAACAGTTAAATATTATTTATCAGAAGACCTACCGCAGACTATTCTGATGGATTACATATTTTATTATATGGGTTATATAATATAACCCATCCAGTAAACAGCCAAAGACTTCCCCTTGAGGACATGGTTTGACAGTGAGCATAGTGATGGTGCTGGGCAGACAGTTGGACTTGATGTTCTTAAAGGTCTTTTCCAGCCTTAAGAATTTTATGATTCTATTCTGTCTCCTTTGTACCATTCCACTTGCAACTTTTCTGTTCAAGAGAACAGTGCAAGCAGTTCTGGTTTTTGCTTCTTTTTGACATGAATTTCTTAGTAATTCAAGAGTGTCACATTTCTGAATCAGTCAACTTGACATAAATTAGCCACTGGTGAATTAAATGGCCAGTAGAGGTTAGAGCAGTATAGGGAACATTTTTTCTATCAAAAACACAGATTAATTTTTCCAAAGGAGCTCCCATATCTCAAAATATACAAGACATGAGCAACTTATTTTCCACAGAGTCCATTAAGAAATGTTACCAATGTAGTTTGCAAAAGGATGAATAAAGCAACATGGCACACTTACTAGGACCTATGCAAGTTGCTTACCCAGTATATTGGTGGCAACAGACAGGCCTGAACAAAGTGCAGGTTGTGCTTTCTTGCATAATCAGGTGTACAACTTAGCTTTCAGAGGAATACCACAAATTTTAAAAATCCTGATTTTATATTATTGTAAATTTTAATACAAAGTTTAAAAAAAAAGTGAAAGGAATACATTATTATTTGTGTCAGAAATTTGACATTTCAAAAGATGCCAAATGCATTTTCAGACACATTCCAGAGCTATTCAACTTGAGATTAGCTTTTCTTTTTTAATATCAAACTCATGCTCTTAGAAAAGTGGTAGATTTCAGGTTGGTTGATTTGTTTGTTTGAAAATATGAATTCATATACAAGAGGGAAATCTAATACACTTCGTGTGTCCGAGAGCACATCTCAAGCATCACTTACAGCGTTTCAGAGCAAACACTTGCAGTGTTTTTAGGGTTTATTGTGGCACTGGAAGCTAAGGATTATACAGTTGAACAAAAGCACTATGCATGCAGTCTTAGAGGCCTCATATAGAGAAGGCTTATGGAGATAAATGCATGTGTTAAACGTCAATTTGTATTTCCTACAGTAAATGAAAAGCTGTGGTTTAACAGCACTACCAGCACAGATTCTTCAGACTATGGTGTTCTGCAGCCTCCCTTTTGGGAGTGATCTTTTTTAATTATATCCAAATCTTAACTGTCTGCCAACATTCCCAAGAGTCTGACCATCTTTCATCAGAACACTAAAGATGCTGGAGGTAATAATAGCATGTTTTTACATTTTTTGCTCCAGTTAATTTATAAGTAGCAGTTACAAAGCAGTTACTTACAAAATGAGGTGCTGCTGGTTCTTGTTGTGCTACAACCCAAATCTAGAGATTTATCAGTGCCTGCATTTGTGCTATGGAGAACCCACATAAAGTAATTTGGTTTATATTTGTTCACCATGATGATGAGATTCATAATCATTTTTAGAGTCTTATTAGAAAATATCTATTAGCTTTTAAATTGTAGGATTGATAAACTGTTGAAAATATAGTAAGACTGCAGCATGAACAACCATTTAATACACATGGAAAAAAATAAAGAGAAAAATGTTATATACCCAACTTATCCAACATAGAGCAATAAATAATTTAGGTTAGACAACATACACAAAAAGAAATCAACATGGATCCAGATGAAGAGTTTCTAAACATAGTCCCTTTTATATGATCTTCCTGGTCTATGAAGTTTGCTTCACAGAAAAAAATTTAGTAGTCTTAATTAACATGAATTAAAAACAGACAGGTTCAAAAATGCAATAAAGCTTTATTTGTATATTCACATCCTCTAGTAAGGTAAGAGGTAAGAACACAGGATGACCAAGAGGTGTTGAAACCTTTATACCAGAGGGAAACCTCGTGGTGGTGAAGGTAGTCTGGAGTCAGGCATAGCCTCTGCCAGAGCACCACTGAGTGAGTGTCAGAGAGACATCTCCCCACGTCTGCTCAGAGACATCCTGAGGAGGAAAATCCTAGAGAAGCTGTTAAGTGTGCTATTGGCTACAAGTCAATAATCATGTTACCTTACCTGTGCCAAAGAATATAGAGAATTTTGTACAGAATTTAATACAAAGGGAGAGATGACAAATTCCTTTTTATTAAAGTATGTTATTGTCTACATTCTGTACTGAAGTATACAAAATATGTAAACTTTAACACAGATATGTAAAAATAAATACAGCATTTACCTGCAAGTTGTAAAACTAACATTTGTGGGTTTAGACAAAACCAATTATTGTACAAACACAGTGTGACTTCTTCAACTTAAAATGACTGGATAGACTGCAGTTTCCACTCAAAAAAAAAAAAAAAGAATAGTGACCTCAATGGATCATAAAATCTGCACCTGGACTGTAATCTTTTGCATTAAGGCCTAAGTAAACAAACAATTGTCTGTACAGCTGGTCCTGCAAACAAAACAGATCAGGAAGTCATTGAAATAAATAAGCATACACATTACATCATATAACTTGAAACTTTAAATACCAGCTATTCTATTTCCAGTTACAGCATTATATGCAACGCTCAAACCTCCACCTAACATTGCTTTTCATGTAAAAGAAACAAAAAGAAGTATTCTTTGAAATTCTATTCCTCCAATTTTGTTAATATGTTTACAAAATACAAAACTACTGAAATATTGAATGCTATGAGAATGCTAACCTAATCCATTCAGAGTAATTTCATAGAAGTTATATTTGCCACTGCAAAAATTATGGTATTTGCAGGTAGTTTAAGACCTCAGTAGTTATTTAAGTGGTGTGTGAATTCACACAATAGTCTAAATAATCTCATATGGTTATTTAGAATCTCCTTTTGTATAATTGTCATCTTAAAAAAAAAAAAAAAAGTATTTTTGGAGGAATCTTTGATATAGTACCAAAAGCCAAAGATGGTGTGTATAGTATCATATACTCTTCTCTTACTTAACCTATAAGAAATAGATTCACTCTGACTAAAATGGATTTTCTTGTCTCTTGAGCCTTATTTCAAAATGTATGATTACATTCTTGGCTCTTATTTGGGCTATATAATTCATGAGAATTCACACAACTTAGCTATAATTTAGCCATAACAACTGGCAACTACATCAAAATACATAAGCATTGCTTTATATTTTAGCTCTTGAAAATCAAATACTGTATGTACTGTCATGTATGTTTTGGAATGAACTTGTTGAAGATGAACTCTATCTATGTACACAAATACTGGTTCTCAGATAGTACTGAAGGAGGAAAATGTGTGTATACAAATACAGAAAGCCAGTTTCTTTTCAGGCATATTGTTAAGCTTCCAGGAAAACAAAAATAGATTGAAAGTATCAACAAGTGAAAAACGTATAAGCAACAAAAACTAGAAAATAACTACTTCAGGAAAAAAGTATGAAAATGTCCGTGTCACAAAAGGACATAGGAGCATTTCATAACAATTGTTGTAATAATTATTAATATTTTCCATGGTGTCAGAATGTTCTCAACATCTTGACCTATTCATTTTCAGGAAAGAAAGGCTACTTCCTGTTTATTCAAAGAAGAAAACAGGTTAATGATTGTCTTGGGGCACAATGATTTAAAGCGATTACATATTTACTTCAGGTGTCAATCATCAGTGTCTGAGTTCCAGTGTAGTATTAATGTAGCAGAGTTTTCAGAATTAAATTACTGTGTAACAGAATTTTCATAGCTCTTTGATTTCTGAGCAAGATTTCATTGCCTGCAGTTGCCCAACTTTTCAAAGGCATCCTATAAGTAATTCTGCAGGAGCAGGAGACATGTATCACCCAGATCTATCTAAAAATCCCATACACTGACCATGAAACAAATCCAAAACTGCATGTGGTCAAGTGTTGAAGAACAGAGAAAATCAGGTCTTCTTCAAAGGAAATTCTCTGTATTGGACAGCTCCAGGATTGTTTCACTGAATGCCTTTTTTTTACTACTGTCAGGTACCATCAAACCATGAACTACTGATAACTACAGTGAGGACTTAGTAGGTATACTTATGGATACACAGAGAAGAAATTCTCCTTTGCTAGAAACACCTCTTCTGAGGGCAAATACCTTATTTAAATCCACACCAGAAAAGAAAATAAGAGATAAAATAAATGGAATGCCTTTACTCTTTAGGAAATAAAAATTAATCTTTATTCTTGGTACTGCTTAGCTTCCTCGAAGACAACTATGTGCTTCTGAAAATTAGGTGCAGCTGTCCTCTCTTTTGAGCTCCTTAATGAAATCCTCTGCGTTCCGGCTTCCCTCCCCTTTTTGGCAAAACTTGTCAATGTTCATTTCAGCCCAGTCATGAGCACGCCATGGCCATGTGGGCCCCTTTGCACAGCAAATGGACTTAATCACAGGGGCATACAATTACATTCCTTTCCCCTCATTGAAAATTCACCAGGGAATAACAAACATAAACCTCCATTGTCTAGGACCTTTCAAAAGAATTTGCTGTTATTCCTATTTAGCAAATCTTCCTCCCCTTCCCTACCCCTTATTCTTTTCCATGGTAGTAAAACAGCAAAAACACTCCTTTATCATTTTATCTTCTATTGTACTGCAAGGGTATATAATATATTGTCAGCATTTAGACACATTCTATCATCAGTGATTTCTCATGGCTTGTGTCATTCTACATATGACCTGAAGAATGATCAATTTTACTTTTCAGGGATGAGAAAAAACGCCTCCAGGTCTCTTAATTGCCGTTATTTCCCCATTTTTCTTTTTCTCTTAACTTCCAGACAGAACTATTCAAAAAGCCATTTAATTTATTTGGTTGGTTTGCTTAGGCTTGCCATTTGATGCTCACTTTCTCTGTAAGTGACAGTTTCTGAAAGACAAAGAGAACTTCTTTTCAGTAGGTGAGAATTTCAATTTCTTTTCAGTAGGGAAGATAATTAGAGGGGTTGTCTTTGAAAATGTCTCTCCACATATTAACACTTTGTGTTATTTTATTTCCACATAAAGTTTCACTTAAGTTTCTATGAAGGGCTGCACTTTAACTCCAGTGTTCTTGGCTGTACTTTTCCACATTGTTCTATTCCATGAGTTGACGGAATCTCATGGTATATCTCAAAAGTTCTCTCATCCACCCTGTTCTGCTCCCTCCTAATGGAAACTTTTTAAGCAAAATGTGATAGCTAGGCAGATACCATTCCACTTGGGAAAAGAAGGCACATAGCTTCTTACCAAGACACTGACAGTCAGTTCATCTTATATTCTGCCAGGAGTTATCTACTTTACCCCTTACAGTCCTGTGCTATCAGGCCCAAAAATTTAAGAGCTGGAGACTCCCATGTCCACCTTCCATGGGTAATCAAACCTCTGATAAAATGGAAGTCCAGCATTATGTAACTTTCCCCTGGATTTTTGTCTTGGGCATAAAGTCTAATCTCAGAGCCACTTCCCAAAGAATGTTTTTGTGAAACATTTCCCACAGCTGACAAAGGAGTGAATTCACAATACTAACAGGTCTGCACAGTCCATTTCCACTTCTATCAAGTCATGTTCTGCATAATTCACCCACCCTGTAAGTCATTGCACAAAAGTGTCTGCCTCCTCTTCTCCACATGGGACACTGCAGCTATGCTTACACTGTTTATGTTCTCCTCTGCCTTTTTAATCAACTAGGAATATTATTCTATCTTTTCTACGTGCAATGAGGAAACAGGAAACAGTAGAAAACCAGGGCCAGATCCCAAGTGCAAGTAAGGAGGAACATACTGATCTGGTCAAGGAAGGTTGCGACTGAAGAGGTTTAAACAGCCTTGCTTAGATCTCTCTCTAATGGAGTCTCTCGGGACCACAGCCCCAAGACAGCCACCCAGGGTATCCCAGGTGGTTAAAAGACTAAGAAAAAAAAATAAGATATTTGAGGACACTGAGGGCAGTACTTTTCTAATTGCACCTATAAATTGAACCTTCTCAGTGTCCAATACCAGGAAAAGAATTGAGTACCACTTCGTACATCTTCCCTGAAACATATGCATTACACTGATAGTCTAGAAAGCCCACTATGCTTGCTGGCAGCTCCTCTGCTAGTCTGGCAAAAGTCTGCACACTTTAGTGAAGCAAGGGTTATACCACAAATTTCAAACTGAGCTAAATAATCTGATACTTTTATAACTTGTACTCTTAATACAACCATGCAAATTTATCTTGACCTCTGTATATATGATCCTGCAAACTCCTGTGGAATTAGGGAGCTCAAGGGGCTGGGAATTAGAATTACCTACTGAGACCAAAAGAAGCACAAGGTACTTTTGACAGGACTTCCCAGGTGTCTATTAAAGGCTAAGCCTAGATGTACTCCTGCTCTTATACCAGCTGCAGCACTCTTCATTTATGTGTCTTCAAGTCACCTTAATTGGGCTCATTTTTATATGCTGAAACAGTTCTGACTGAAAAGAAAACTTTTGGAAATCATTAACTTTACTTAAGGAAGAAAGTACAGATTGTTATAAGATATTTTGGAAAATACAGGCTGGCATGCTTTAAAAATTGTTGGCTTAATTTCAAACTAGAGCTCAGAGTTTGTTTTTTCCTTCCACTTTCTGTTGATGTAGGATAAAAAATGAGTTCAGGCAAGTTAGGACATGTTTTATCATCACCATGGCTCTGAAAATTTACACAAAAGGGAAAAGAACTTTCAGTTTGGATAATCCAAATCAATATTGTATATTTTGGACTAAATGCAAAAAAATACAGAGCTTTGAGTAGAGTAAGTGGTCTTTAAAATATACAAAAAGTTCTGAGCTAATCAAATGACAGCGTTAACATACACTCCAACCACAGAAGACGGGGAACTCTTCATTCTGACAACTCAATTTCTCTCTTTCAAAGACAGCTTGGGTAAAGACACTTTTCTAGCATATTCAAAAGATAAAAATATTTTTTAAATATCCTACAAGTTTTAGCGCACAGCACATATACAGCTGTGTATATGCCACATTTAAAGCCCTCCCAGATAATCTTAACTTCCTAATTAAAACACTCAAAAACCCAACTATCGCCTCCTTATTCAACATCTTTTACACCCACAAACCTGCATACTTGTAAGCAAGCAGTCCACTTCTGCAGCAGATTTTACCTATGCTAACGAAGATGGGAATGGCAGAGCTACATCCTGAACTGCTGATTAGCACTTATTTACACACTGCTCTGCCACCATCTCCAAGGACAGAGATGAGTGTATATGAGGCAGACTTGCTGCACCTCTCTGCCAGATATCCCTCACATCACGTAGGACTTCAGAAAGAGTAAATCTCTATAAAAGGTTACTGAAGTGCTCTCTTCACCTCTGCACAGGCCCCTCACCTCTCTTCATATCTCCCTTTATCACCTTCCCAACAGCCAGAACAAGTGACCCTGAGATCCCAGCCCTTTTCCCAAAGCCTGGGAGGGACTGGCAGGGGGCAATGAAGAGGGAAAGAAAAAATGCTAGCTTGAGTAAAAATGGATGACTGCAGAGGCGATAAAAGGCACCCCACAACATGAGACAGTAAAAAAGACAATGAGAAGTACTGGTCTGGATGGAAAGTGTGAGGGAATAAAAGAGACCCTGCTGCCACAAATCCCTGCCAAATCTCCCTGTCCTAAAAACGCCCTGAGCCCTATTCATGCCTCTGTCCCCTTGTCAGCTGCCAGAAGACCCCCACCACTAGTCCCACAGCCAAAGCGACCTTGCAGCCACTTCTCAACCCTTCCTGCCCCACAGGACCTGCAATTCATCCCAGTCCATCCTTGTCTTCCCCTCTGTGATCTCCATAACCCATTCATTTTGCCACATCAGTATTCATTTCTGTCATTACTAAGAAGCCTCCAGCCCCTCTTTGTTATTAGTTCAAACTAGAGCTTCAGAGCAAGCTACCAAAACTAACCACAGGAGAGAGAAAAATCTTGGAATAGAAGAATCTGAATTATGAAGTGGCCTTAAAGAACAAATATACAAGGTGGAAATGTAGATTTCCTATGCACTAATACATTACACTTAACAGGCTTGTTTTGAACTGACAGAAAATTCAAGGAAAAATGCAAATTTTACTGGCATGAATGATAGTTTTATTTTGCACCACATCAAGTTCAAACAAACTACCCGGCAATTTTCGCATGTTCTTAGTTATAAAGATTGGGTCTCATTCCAGTGCCTGTGTGTTTTACTTAGAGCAGCTATTAACTTCTCACTATTTAAATCCTGTTTTACTACAGCATGAAGCACACTGATTAAAAGATCAATTACTCAAGACCGAAATTATATAAATTGCTCAACATTGAAATTATGTAAATCACACGAAATTCCAAAAGGTTGACACGTATTTACTTTGTACTCTCCTTTCCACTCACAGTATTATTCAGTATGATCAACATTGCTCATCTCCCTGGTCTCTATCTGCTGTTAATCATGAATAGTGTGCCTGACATCTACCCTCGAACGCTAAATCAATCAGCACTGCTTTAAAACAATGCCTGTGCAGATTAATGGTAACTTGGAAAAGTTTCTTTTTTAAGTCTCACAATACCCCAGTACAACAGAAATCAGAGAGAGGAAAAAAGTCTCTCAAGCCATTTTTTCTATGCTCCCACAGGCCCAAGTTTTCTTCTACCAGATATATTGTGTTTTTCCACAGCCAGACCAGTTCTAAATGAAGGAACACAGAAGCCTTGCAGGGCTCAGCCTATTTTCATGGGCAAAAGCAGGGAAGAAATGTCAAGCCTTGATTATTACGGGGTTGTTTTATTCAACAAAGCAACATGTATTGCCATGGTGCAGCAATCTTCTTAACAATTTTGTGTTTACCCTAAATTTTACTCCAGATGAGTAGAATTGGCTACTTACAAGCAGACCTGGCTGGTGGAGTCCGCTTCAATCCAAAGATCTGAGCTCGGCCACCACCGGTGCTCAAGGAGGTGCACTGGATTCTCCATGCAGAGCATGCACAGCATGCAGCAAACCCTGCGGCCCAACACGCTCCAGGACAGGCAAGCCAAAAGCCAAGGCAGTGCTGCAGAACGACGCGGTGCTCAAGCACACACGTCTCTATCACAAAATACTGCTTCTAGAGGCCACATCATTCCGTGTAACAGGGGGAGCTAAACTCTCAGGCAGTCTCTTTGTGACTGTCACCCTGGGACAGATGGCAAAGTTGGCCTTCCAGTCTGTGTAGGCCCACTCTCCCTAAAGCCCAACGTTTTCAGATACATCAGATACCCACTACTGTGCTAATGGGTAGATTTCACACGTTTTCAACACAAAATTTGGATCAGCGAAGCTCTGAAATGTGTCAAGGGCTCACGGCACCAAGAGGCCTTCACCAGTCGGTTCCCACAGCTCGAGACGCCATGTCAGCCCTCCCTGTCCCAGTGATGCCACAGCCCAGCCTGGCCACAGGCCCCATGGAGCCAGGTCCCAGCCTGGCCTCAGCCCGTTCCCAGGGAGGTACCAGATGTGCAGGCCTGTGGCGGCCCTGCTGCCCCCCAGAGCCTCTGCTCTGTGCTGGGGCAGTGGGACAGGCCAGGCTTATCCCTGCTGCCTCTCCATGGGGAGCCCCAGCTGCTGTGCCCTGACAAAATTCATCCTTGAGATGATTCAGAGAAACTCTGACTGGGTCCGGAGCAACAAACCAGAAAAAACGAATGAAAGACATTTTATAAGGCACATCTTGGTTACTTCAAGCACTCTAGCCTGCCACGCCACCGCGGGTGTGATGGAAAGCAGCTGAGAAGCAAGGAGCAGAAGATGCCTCAGGAACAGCATGTCTTCAGCAGGGTTACGAGGCTCAGCTCTGGTCATGTCAGCTCAAAGAAGAGAAAAAAGGCAGAAACAAAGACATCTTAATAAAACAGATTACTAAAAGCATTGAAAGGGTCTCTTTTTTCATAAAGAGACACTGGAAAGATTGAATCAGCTTTATTTGATGCCTCTCCAAATACTAAGGGCAGAACACAGGGACACAAAATAATAAAAAATAATCTAGAAAGACAGGTTAGACCTTGTCTGTTCCCACTCCTATAAAATAGGGATGTTCAAAAAACTTAAGTGATCCTTTCTCGGAATGGGAAGATAATTTCAGGAAGCAAAGAATGTGGTAGAATTTTTAATATAATTAACATTTAAATTCATAAGAACAATACAAAGAATAACACAATAAAAGAATAAATATTGAGCAAAGCAGCAAAAACTCCAGGTAATGGAGGTAAGGGAAGAAAACCACCCAGACTCATTTTAGTCAGCTATTTCTGTAACTAGTTTGGCTAACAACTGCACTGGGCAAAACTTTGTTAAATTTAGTTGGACAAACTACAAATTTCAAAGTATGTTTAAGAACTGAATTATATTCTGAGTACTTTCCACAATGATAATCATAGCCAATATAGACATTAATTAAACAAAAGTAGTTCTGCCTCACGGACTTCCTGAGACACTCTGCTAATTACTGAGGACCTGAAGGAAGCAATGTGATACACTTTACGGAGCTGTACTTCAAAACTAAGCTGAAATTTCCTAACATGTACCAATAAGCCAATTTAATGGCTGTGATGGTGCCAAACCAAGATGTGATGTTCTCAACAGATCATCCACCACTGCTCTTAGACTTCAATGGCAAATGCTGCTTGAGCGGAAGGGAGAAGAATCACAAAATCTAGTATAAAAGTTAGGCATGTGAATGAAATATTATAAATGGATCACTGAGCCGTGTGTACCTCACAGAGTTAGTTCTTTGACATGCATGATCATCAAGAGTGTGAGTTCACAGGCTGGCCTCCTAGTTTCCTCTGCCACCTCTGGAACATTTAAGGGATCTGGAGAGGTCATTTAGTGTCTCTGACAACAGCAAGGCAGGATCACATTTGTTTTAAGGATTTCTGGTAAATGATTGGACAATCAATTCTCAATTACCTGTACAATTAGACGGGACTTTACCTACCAATCTAACCTAATCTCTCCTGCAGCAGCTCAGCAAGCTGGCTCTTGTCATGTCTCCACTGGATGGGGAGAAGAGTTTGCTTCCCACCACTCTGCAGCAACCAATTACACAGTTAAAGATTGCTATCACATCTCTCATCAGTTTTTGTTTCCCTAGACCGCAACATTCCAGTTCTTTCACTGTTTTCCCATAGATTGCTTTCTAGATCTCTGACCACCTTTGCTACTCATCTCCTGCCGATCTGGTAAGACTCTGCCTGAACTTTGGTGTCCAGAATCCCAGGTAGTACTGATACAATAGACAAACCCCAAAGTCACAACTACCAAAACATGCCATCACACATCTGCAACACTCCTGTTATGCATCCTCCAAATGAAATCTGTCTTGATTTTGCACATATTTAACATGTTGTATCCTTCAAAGTCTTCATGCTGAAAACTAAATTTCCTAAGGAAACCACTTAGCACAATTCTTCAAATAAATATTTTGTGCTCATCCTTTCATTCAGTATCATGTATTTGAATAAATATTTGAGTGATATTTAATAAGAACTACCACAATCAATAAGGTTTGAGGAAAACTTCCAAGTACATTTACTAACTCTAAAAGATCCACAAGGCTTTCTCAGGTGCCTGAAAGCTGGAAGACTTTCAGAATCAAGCAGTGGACTGGCCTCCCAGCCTTTTAATCCTCGAATTGAAGACCAGATCCTTTCAGCACAGTAAATACCATGTACGTCTAAGCATTACACAACTATATAGTAATAATCAGAAGTGGCCCACAGAGTAAACTTTTCTTTCCAGGTACAGAAACAATATAATTGCAGTTACTATGAACCCTTCTACTTTACTTATTCTTGTAAAGTCTGTACTCCCATGCCACCACCTATTAAAGAAGTTAATCAGTAATCTGGTGCTGGTTACAGTGCAAGAATAAAGCAGGTTTCTGTATGGCACAGAAGGACATAGCAGGACATAAATTATTTCATCTCGTGCCAATAAACTAAGCAAGGATGTCATGCTAGTCCAATCTGCTGCACGCACCGCAGTCACGTTGCAAAAAAGAAAAAAAAAAACAACCCCGCATCAGCGACACAGTCCACCGTCAGCTCCCTGCTAAGAAGGAGGCACAAGTTTCCTCATCTCAGCCCCACGGCTCCCCGGCGCCCACGGTCCCCACGCCCGGCTCCCGCGGCGGCTGCCCGGCTGCGGAGCGGTGGCCGAGGCCGCCCCGAGAGCTGCACCTGCCCGCGCCTGGCCTGTGTCCGTCCCCCTCTCCGGCTGCCCCTGCAGCGAGGGGAGCCCCACGGGGATGCAGCCCGCAGGGATGCAGCCCCGCAGGGATGCAGCCCCCGGGCAGCCCGCCCGCCCCCCGCGCCCCC
>VWPU01005642.1:0-18490 GCA_013398955.1 Callaeas wilsoni | reverse complement strand
TGGAGCTCCCAGATGTTCCCAGGTGTTCTGGGGGGGTTGGGCTGTGTTTTACCTGTCCGTGGGTGCCGTTCTGATGTCCCTGCTGTCACCTGGACAGGTGTGCTGGCGCTCTGGGCCCTAATCACGCATGTGATGTACCTGCAGGATTACTGGAGGACCTGGTTAAAAGGGCTGAGGTTCTTCCTGTCCATCGGGATCCTCTTCTCCGCCCTCTCCGGGCTGGGCTTCTGCGCCTTCCTGGCCCTGGCCATCACCCAGCACCAGTGTGAGTACTGGGAGGGACTGGGAATACTGAGAGGGGGGTTTTGGGGATCTGGCGGTGTTCCTGCCACCTCCTATTTGGGGACAGCCAGCAGGGATGTCACCGCATTTCCCCGCCTCGCCTTGCTGTGACATCGAGGCCGCAGGAGCCATGCGGAGGCCACCATCCGAAAAACCTGGAATTGCCTCATTTCCATGACAAAGCCCCAGAAAAAGCCCTGGGAATTTCCTCATTTCCATGACAAAGGTCGCGTCCATCCCTCCTGGAGCAGCTCCAAGCCCGAGGCCTGGCGCTGACTCAGCATTCCCTGCTCCAAACCCCTGAACATTCCCTAAGGAATGGCTCCAAGTCCCTCCCGCGATTTCCTTGGCCCCAGACCAAAGGGAGAACGTTTGGGGGTTGTTTTCTTGGAGGTTTCCTGTGTTTGTTGTTTGCTGAGAAGCCCCACGGGGTTGTCCTGGGGGGAGGTGGAGAAGCTGTGTGGGGTCACAACCCCAAAAACACTCCTTGGATCAGCCTAAAGAAACTCCCCGTGGAGTTTTCCTGGTGCAAAGGGATGAAAATCCATGTGTGAAATCCTTGAAAATACAGATATGAAAGGAAAACCAAATATTTACCATCCCCTCCTTTCTTGGAGATGGGAAGAAAAACTTTTTGGGGAGAAAATTGGTTTTTTTAGGGAAAGTCCTAATTTGGGGCAAGGTAGAACCCCCTGCACAAGGGAATGATTTTAGGCCTGGGACACAGAATGCCTGGAATTTAGCAGGAAAATGTTGTTTTGTGCATTCCTCAAACCAATTCTCTTCATTTTTGGTGACCCCCAGGCAGCTCAAGCTGGGATTGTTTTCCCCACCAGGTTCTGGAAGTGTCCCTAAAATTCGGTGACAAAACAACCCCCAAAATGTTGACAGTGAATGGGTGCCCTCATAAAGCAGAGTCAGCCCCCCCGGCTTCAAAGGAACCCCTGGGAGGCTTTGGGATAAATAAAGAGGAATTTGGCAGATTTCTCTGAAAAGAGGCTGTTCCTGGCATTCCCTGAGGGGGGATGATCCCACCTGCACAGGGGATCCGCAAATATAAATGGATATTAAATATTGATCCCACCAAGCAAGAAAAGCATCTCTAGAAGGAGGAATTGGGTTTTTTCCTCTTTCTCCCTGGGATGTGAAGTTTTGGAAGAGGAAGGAAAGAAGGGTGAAAAATTGGGAACTGCAGCTTGGGGTGGTTTCCTTGAGCCATGTCCAGGAATTCCCACAAATCTGATCCCCGAACCAGGCGAGTTCAGGGCAGGGGAGAGGGTGGCAGAGCTGAGGAAATCATCCCATTCCAGTGGGATTTCAGGGAATACAGCGCTGTGCCACCCACGGGGATTGCACAGAGCTCCCGGGGGGCTGGAATTTCCACCGAATCCCTGTTTTTTTTCCCCTCTTGGCAGCCCTGACTGACCCCAAGAGCTACTACCTGTCGTGCGTGTGGAGCTTCATGGCCTTGAAGTGGGCGCTGCTGCTGAGCCTCTACTCGCACCGCTACCGCGCCGAGTTCGCCGACATCAGCATCCTCAGCGACTTCTGAGGCGCCCGAGCTCCCGGCAAAGGTGTGGAGCGGGGAGGAGAGGCGTGGACACGGAGCGGGAGCCCCTCCCGGCGCCGCGGGGCTGTCCGGCTGTCCGGCTGTCCGCAGAGGGGCTTTTCCTGCTGGCTTTTCCTCACCCGTCCATGACTCGCTGCTCGTTCCGGGGGGAGGGAGGGGAAGGACTCGGTGCTCGGTGCCCGGAGCTCTCGGTGCTGCCTTAGGGCGGCTCTCGGGGGTGGCAGTCCCCGCTGTTGTCACTGCCCTGCTCCTGTGTCACTGCCCTGCTCCTTTGTCACCTCTGTGCTCCGCGGGGAAGGGCCCGGCTGAGCCTCCCCGGAGCTCCCAGCCAGGCCCTGCCTCTCCAGGGCTTTGGGGTTTGGGCTCCCCGGGGTCTGGCCGGCAGCAGAGGAGCACAGCTCATCCCAAAGCTCCCAGGGCTGGGAATGCTGCTCCTGGCTGCTCTCCGGGGTCGTTTTAAAAAGGAATGGGATCCCATGTTTAACCATAAATGCTGTATTTAACGCTTGAAGTCACGGCAGCAGGTGTGTGGGGAAAGGGTGTTTGGGGGAAAGGGGTGCAGGGCCAAGGCCTGACCTGCCTGAGCCTCAGGGGGAGGATTCCTGGGGAAAAAATAGGGAAAAAATGTTTTTGTGGGAGCAGGAGGAGAGGGGCGGGGACAGGGGCTGCTCAGGTGACCCCATGGATTGAGGAGCACCTTTGGGGTGAGGCTGTGACCTGCTGGAGTCCCTAAACCCAGACCCGGAGCCATGTTCTAGCCCTGGAGTTCCCACCCCGCATCCCAGCTTTTTAAAGGATCCTGTGTGTAAATATTCCCTCTGTTTTTACATGGATTCCTCCTGCTTCTCACCTCGGGTGTGCCGGGGTCGGTGCCACCCCTGCTGTCACCCTGTGCCACCCCAAATACAGCCCTCCCTCACCAGCCTGGCTGCACTGGAATTCCCTGGGGAGCCCTGGGATCCCAGACACCCTGCGGGAGCTGGGTGGGAATGGCACCTTGGGCTTTTTGGGGTGATGGGGAACGTTTAACTCCTCACTTCCTCATCCACAGGGAGGTCTGAGGTGGCTTTTCCCCTCACAAATCCCTTGAGATTCGGGGATTTCAGCCCAAAGGAATTTTTGGGGAAGTGGTGGTGTTTCCATCCCTTTTCCCTGGAAACGAGCAAAGGGCAGGGGTGCTTCAGGGGGGCTTTGGGGTCAGCCCTGAGTGAGTTCCCATCCCAATCCCATCACTGACCTTGGGATGGGGTCCGGGAAGGGGGGTCCAGGGGAAGAGACACAGTGGGGACACTCCGGGGACACTCCGGGGACACCCCGGGGACACAGCGGGGACACCCCGGGGACAGCGGGGACACCCCGGGAACAGCGGGGACACACCGGAGACACCCCGGGGACACCGGGAGCCCCCGGGTGCAGGGCCCGCAGGAGCCGCCAGAGGGCGGCAGTGGCACAGCCCGGGGTGGGGGGGGGCGCGAGCGAGACCCCAAAACCACGTGGGACACGCCAAAAACGGGGACATCCCCAAACCAGGGACATCCCTGTGCTCGGGGGCCACCGAGGAGCTCGGCGTGGTCCTGCGGGGGGGACCCGAGTCCCCACCATGACCCAGCCCTGGGGTGAGGGCTCGTTCCAAGGGAAGGATCCTGGCTGGAATTCCCTACCTGGAATGTCCCTGGCACCGAGACAGGAGGGGACAGAGGTCCTGCTGGCTCCATGACTTCCCAAGAGACTCAAATCTGTCCCCTCGCCCTGACCCCTTTTCTCCCCACATCCCCCACAAAGTCCTGGCCACCTCGCCCCATTCTCTGACTGCACCAGCCTTTCCCAGCCCCATTTTTCATGGAATTGCCCAGTTTTCCCTTTACAGCATTCCTTACTCCCCAGTGCTGGGCAGCGTGAGGAATCTTCAGGAATTGGGGAGCCTCTGCTGGATTTTGAGGGGGTATTTGGGCTCGTGGAGGGCCCCCGTGGCTCCCACTGTCACCAGCACCTCACTGGGACCCACTGGGGGGGTCTCGGCACCTCCCAAGGGTCCGGCAGTGGCCCTGATCCCACTTTTCCTGCCCGTGGAGGGATTCAAAGGCACCCGAAGGAAAACAACAGATTTTTTGCATTTTCCCAATCTGCTCTCAAGATGTGGCGAGGGCGGAAGCGGCGCCTCAAAGGCTCCGGATGAGCCTCGTGGGGCTGGGGACCCTCCAGGTGGCTTTGGGGGAGGGAGGTGCTGGGGACGCTGTCCTCGTGTGCAGGGACACAAATCCCGGCTGGGTGTCCCCAGCGTGGCTCTGGGGGTGTCCCTCAGCTCCCGGCTGCAGCAGAGGGGTCCTGGGGATTCCAGAGGGGCCCACGGGTGGTGCTGGCCTTGGGGACAGGCCTGGAGGGACCCGCAGGAGGGTCCCTGTTCCCAGGGGAATCCTGGTGGAGCCACAGCGGGTTCATCCTTCCCCTGGAAGTCTGTGCTGTTCCCTGGGAATGGGGGCTGGAATGTGCTGGGCACAGTCAGGGACGGGGAGCGTGTCCCAGGCTTCCAGGACACCGGGATGTCACCGTACGTGGTGTCCCTGCTCCCTGGATCCGCTGCCTCAGCCTGGATTTGCGNGGTGTCCCTGCTCCCTGGATCCGCCTGCACACGATGCTGCCTCAGCCTGGATTTGCCCTTTGTTCCCTGGCTGGGAAAAATCAGAAAATCCCCCGAATTCCACCTCACTCAGCATCCTGAGGGTCTGGAAGGGACGGAGAGGATGGGAAAAGGGAGCCGGGTGAGGAGGAGTCCCTGAGGAAGAGCTTCGAGCTGGAGCCAGGAATCCCAGAGGAGTCTCCTGGCTCCCAGGGGCCGCGTCCAGCTGGGAGGGCACCGGACTCACGGACACGAGCCCAGTGCTGCGGCCATTCCCGAGGGAATCCGCGCTCCAGCCTCGTGCTCCAGCCTGGGGTTTGGGTGAGAAGCAGCAGTGGGATTAAACGTCCCCAACGGAGCAGTTTTGGTGTCGGGATGAACTCACCGGAGCTGGGGGAGCTGGGACGGAGCCAGGGGCTGGGAGAGGGGGGAGAACATCACACACAGAATTGGGAATGGTTATTTTTAGGACAATTCTCAGCTTGGAGAGCAACCAAGGGAATAAAACGGTTCAATATGGGCCCAGTGCTTAACGAGGAGGCTGAAAATCCCTGGGCTGGGATATCTGGGAAGAGCCTTTGGGATGGGGTTTGTGGAGGGCCTGAAGGGGCCAAGGCACAGCTCGGCCCAGGGGTCATCGGGGGGTCCCGGCCCCTCCGGGAGTACCTCTGCTCCTTCCTAGCCTGGAGCCGGGCTGGAGCCACTTCCCATGGAAGGGTCATCGCTTCCCTTCCTCCTCAGCCAGGAGTGGGAGAGAAGGATATGGGGAAAGGGCTGGAAAGCTGGGAATGGGCTGGAATAACGACCAGAGGGAAATAGCGGCCCCCTCCCTCCTCCTGCCTTTTCCTTGTGATGGCTCTGCCTCACTTTTAAGTGGTTTTTACCCCCTTTTTAGGCCAATAAACCCTGACCAAATCCATCCCCTCCAGCCCTCGGGAAACCCCAAATCCCACAAGGCCCCTGTGGTCCCCCTGCAAACCCCCAACCGCCCATGACACTGGGACATTTCCCTTCTCCAGACTGACAAAACCCTTTTATTCTTGGTGATGGAGAAGGTGAGGAGCTGGAGGATTCCCCTCCCCTGATGGAGAGGGATCAACCCTTTGGAAAACCAGGAGAGGGGGACCCCTGGGATGTTCATGGCTCCATCCCTTCCTCCTCCACCTTTTCATAAACCCCAAAATTTAACTCCGCGTTCTGCAGCCCCAAAATCCTGGGAGCTTTGAGCTGATCCATGAGCTCCATAAAGCCCAAGAGTTGGAGAGAAACCCAACCCCAGCCCGGCCTCCCCCCTTGCTCCGTGGAGATCAAACGCCCTTTAATCGGAATAGAATTTCCTGGGACAAAATGAGGAAAATCTGTCGCTCGCATCCGCCCAGCAGCCGCTCCCCAGCCCCGGGCTCAGCCTGAAGGAGCTTTTCCCTCCCCGTCCCTCTGCCCCTCATCCCCCCAGCCCACAGAGCATCCCAGGAGCCCCTCGGGGAGCCCGGAGCCCTCTCGGGCTGCGGCCGCCCCGGGAATCTGCTGCGGAGTCCCTCTGGAAAGGCGGCGCAGGAAATGGGCCCCTGCAGCCCCGCTCCGAAGCACCGGGAACTCGTTCCAGCCGCCGAGGGAGAGTTTTCCTTTCATCTCCAGCCAGGAGTTGAGCCGGGCCTTTCGTCTCTCCTCAGACACGGCTTTGAAGGCTCCGAGGGTGTCCCAGATGTGCTGCTGGGCTGGGAGGGGGCGGGGGCGGCTCCGGGATCGGGAAGGCTCTGGGATAACGGGGTCCTTCCCTCTGGGGCAGCTGAGGGGCTCCCAGACACCCCCACCCTGGATGGTCTGAGGGGCTGGGGACACCCAGGCCTCGGGGACATCCCTAGGTGGTGGCTCTGGGCGTGGTTTGCAGCTCCAGGGGCTTTTCCGAGCCCCCTTTGGGCTCCAGTTTGGCCCAGGAGAGAGGCAGGAACCTGAGTCAGCTCCGATGGATCCCAGAGCTGCTCCCACAAAAATAACTCAGCATTCCCTGGGACGTGGTTCCAGGGATCCATCCATCCATCCATCCATCCATCCATCCATCCATCCATCCCTCCATCCATCCATCCCTCCATCCCTCCATCCCTCCCTCCCTCCATCCCTCCATCCCTCCTCTCTGCAGCCCCATCCCGCTCACGGGCTCTGCTGCACTTGGATAACATCCCAAGGAAAACTCGGATTTACTGCGGGTGCTCCAGAGTGTCTCCCTCTTGCCCTGGATGGGACCCAGCTCTGGTTGCCCCCAGGATTAAAAAAACCCCAAATTTTGTTCCCATTTTCACTCCCTCCCACTTCCTGACCCCAAATTCCCAGCTGAATTGTGGTGAGCACGAGGGATGAGGTTGTGTGGGAGCAACATCCAGGGTCTGCTCCATGGGGAAGATGTTCTGGGAAGGGACCCCTAGGGACAAATTCACCCCCTGCCCTCCCAACACCTCCTTTCCCGGATTTTTCCATAGGTTTTTTCCCTCCCAGACAGAACAGAACCCCCCCCAAATGTTTGTCTGGTTGCTAAGGGCACTCCTGGACTCCTCTTTCCCACAAATTCTTGAGCGGGTGCTGATTCCCACAAATTCCTGAACCGATGCTCCACCGGAGGATCCCGTGGCTCAGTGTGGGGCAGGCAGAGGTCGGGATGGATTTTTTGGGATGGGTTTGTCCAACTGGATCTGCTCCAGCTCCGTGCACACAAACCCCATGGATTTTCCCAAATCCAATTCCTTTTAAAGCGAACAACCAGGTTCGGTGCGCTGGGGGAGGGAAAAAAAAATCCAGCTTTCTGGCTTTGTTGGGATTTTTGTTGGGATTTCAGGATCCTGTGCAGCAGAGAGTGGGGGACAAAGGGCAAGGACGCTCTCATGGTAGCCAGAGGGAAAAGGTGAGTGAAGGATGGACGAGGAGACAGCTCCGGATTCCTGGAATTGGAGTCAGAGCTGCCAGCAGCGCCCAGGATCTGGATGCTGGAAGATCTGAGCCCGGCTTTGGACACTCCCAGGGGTTTTGATTCGCTCCCGAGGTGCAGGACAGCAGCTCCCGCTCCCTCCTCCCAGTTTCTTTCCTTGCCTGCAAAGTCCCCTTGCTCCCGGTTCCCGGGAATCCTTGTTCGCCACCTCCTGACCCCATCCCAGCACCTGGAGATCCCTCCCGGAGCGGCTCCGGGCCCGCCCAGGGGTTGGCAAAGCAGCCGGACCCTTCGGAGGAGAGACCTGGAGGAAGTGGCAAAAGCCACCGCTCTCGGGGGCCTTTTACTCCGAGCAGGATCCTGAGGGATCCACAGCAGCGCTGCCTGGGATCGATGCTGATCCCGGGGCGGCCGAGGGCAGCTCTGGGGGCCGGGAAGGGCTGGGAAGGGCCAAGCCGGGGCCGATCCCAACATTCCCAACATTCCCAGCTCCGCGCTGGGAGAACTCGGGACAGCTCCTGGCAGCGGGACCCCGATCCCGGCGCTTCGCTCCTTTGATGGCCAGATGGGAGCAGATGGGGAAGAAAAGCGGGGAAGAAATTTTCACGTGTCGGAATTAAGTGGAACAGGATGGGCCCCAGCCCGGGGTGGCGGCACCCGCGGGGTCCCTCCCTCGCCTCATCCCGCGGCTCATCCCGACCCCATCCCACGGGAAAGCGCCGGGATCGCTCCCAGCCCCCCCAGGGACCCCCTGCACCCCCCGGCTCCCCCTGACCCCGCGGGCAGCGCGGAGCGGCCGCGTTCCGCCGCCGTCTCCGAGTTCTGACAGATCCCGGCGCGTTCCAGGAGCGTGAGGTCACCGGGCCGGGGAAAAGGATCGCGGAGCCATCCATCACCGGGGATCAAAGCGCCCCGCGGGTTCCCGTTCCCAGCCCGATCCCCGCGCCCCAAATTCCCCGCGGTTGCCGCGGTAACCACACGCGGCGCGGATGCTCCGCGTTTTTGGCCGCCCCGCAGCTGTTTCCACTCGAGGCCGCCGTAACTGGAAAAACCTGCGGGTCCCAGGGCGCTTCCCGGCCTGCAGGGGCAGCGGCTATTCCCGGCTCCCTTTCATGTTCCCCATTTATCAGCGTTATCCTCTTTTTTATTTTTTTCTTTTTTTTTTTTTTTCATGCGGGATGAAACGAGGATTATTTTTGTCCTCTGGAACAAAGGAAAGGAGCTTGGAGAAAAAAAAACCAAACCAAACAAAGCAAAACAAAATGAAACCCTCTGAGGGCACCAAACGCTCCCCTGGCACTGCCAAGGCCACTGCTGACCATGTCCCCAAGTGCCACCTCCACTTTTAAATTCCCCCAGGGATGGGAACTCCACCCCTGCTCTGGGCTGGACACCTTTTCCCAGGAGGAATTTTCCCAATACCCAACCTGAACCTTTGGCAGCACCACTCGAGGCTGTTTCCTCCTGTCCTATCCCTTGTCCCCTGGCAGGAGATTCCCCCGAAGAACCCCCCCAAAATCCTCCTGGGGGTGATGGATGTGAGGGGGCGGGGGAAAACCAGGAGGGGACGTGTCCAGAGGGGCCAGGAATTGGTGGGAATTGGGAATTCAAATCTCCCATCTGGTGACTTCTCCCTGAGTCAAGTGAGCTGGGCTTGGCTGAGTTGTTTTCTTCTTTAAGGCCTGAAATTTTCCCTGATGTGTCAAAAGCAGCACCAGAAAAACCCCCAGCGAGGAGGAGGAGTTGTTGAAACCACTTTGGTGCCTCGTGACCTTTCCATGAGAAGTTTGGATGAACATCCTCCCAAAAAAACACTCACTGAAAGAACAAATTGAAATGTTTGAGGGAAAAGCCACAAAACCTCCAAATGTGGGGACAAAAGCCCCTTGGGGTGTGGGACTGCTCCTTCCTGCACTTCAAAGCTCATTGTGTTCCTCCGTTTGCTCCGGGATCCCAGCCCCGATCCCAAACCTCCCCTCCCCCAGCCAGAACTGCTCTCCCGGCAAAATTCAATTCAATTTTATTTTCTTTTAAAAGGAAAACAATAAAAAAAAAAAAAAAGGAATAAAGGCCAGGCATAGCCCGAGCCTCAGCTGGAGCTGGTGGCAGCTCCCCAGCCCTGCAGCGCTGCTGGAGTGGAGGGCCCCGGATCCGGCCTCAATCCCGCCCTCCCGGGGGATTCTCAGCCCCAGAGAGCAGAGAGGTCCTGCTCTTCCCCTTTCCCTTCCCTTTCCCCTTCCCCTTCCTCTTCCTATTCCCCTTCTTCTTCCTGTTCCCCTTCCTCTTCATCTTCCATTTCCTATTCCTCTTCCCCTTCCTTTTTCCTTTCCTCTTCCACCCAGGGGCTGCTGGATTTACTTGACAGGAATTTGGTGACGGACGAGGGTGATGAGGACGTTGTGGGAATGGAGGAGAGGGAGGGATGGATGGATGGAGGGATGGAAGGAAGGATGGAGGGCCTGGCGGATGGACAAATGGACACAACCTCAAGCTCATTTTGACGGAAGCCTTTCCTTAAGGGCCCTATGGATGCCGATCTCCCTTTGGTTGGCTCTTCCTTTGGATTTTGGGAGTTTCTGAATCGCTCATTGCAGCTCCCGTGGCTCCACATCCGCACGTGGGTCCCTCACAGGTGAAAGTCTCCTCCTCCACCCCAGACCAGGGGATGTTTCTTTGTGGGGTCAACTGGGTTGAAAAATAATTTTAAAAAAAGACCCAGAACCCCTCAAAGCCACCGCTGAGCTCCATGGCCGGGGCTCCCTTGGCACCGGGAACGTCTCCCGACATCCGGGCGGCAGCCGGAGCATCTGTGCCGGAGGGCTCGGGGTGGCGGTGGGGAGGGAGAGAGGAAATCTGGAACCCATAAGCTCCAGAGCCGCTGGCGTTCCCCCGCATTGGTCTGCGCCTGGTCCGCCCCCGCCCCGCTCGCCCTATCAGCAGGAGCCGTTCCCGAAGTCATCCCAGCGCCCTCCTCTCCTGGCCCAAAGGAAAAGCCAAGGAGCTCCTTGGAGGGCTCTGCGGGGCTTGGGGCGCCCGGGGAGCCCCGAGGGCGAATGCTCCGGGCCGCGCCTCGGGAGCCACGGCCGGCTCCTCCGCAGCCCGGGGAGCTGAGGAGATGAAGGAGGAAAACCTTTCCCCGGAGTCCCCCGAGGGCAGCGCGGCCACCAGCGAGGACGAGGCCGAGCGGCTGCCCAGGAAGAGCGGCCGCAAGCGCGGGCAGGGCCCCGGCGGAGCCCCCTCGCCGCAGGGCAAGCGCAGCCGGCGCAGCCCGGCCCCGCAGCCCCCCGAGGACGCCCACGCCCAGCGCGTCATCGCCAACGTGCGAGAGCGCCAGCGCACCCAGTCCCTCAACGACGCCTTCGCCGAGCTGCGCAAGATCATCCCCACGCTGCCCTCGGACAAGCTCAGCAAGATCCAGACGCTCAAGTTGGCCGCGCGCTACATCGACTTCCTGTGCCAGGTGCTGCAGAGCGACGAGCTGGACCACAAGGTCGCCACCAGCTGCAACTTCCTGGCCCACGAGAGGCTCAGCTACGCCTTCTCCGTGTGGAGGATGGAGGGCGCCTGGTCCATGTCGGCGTCTCACTGAGCCGGGTACGTACGGCCGGGGCACCGCCGTGTCCCCGCGGCCTCCGGGAGTGTCCCGGCTCGATCCCTCCTGGCGCTCCAGGGACGAGGGATTTGTCCTGCGAGACCCCAGAGCGGGAGGAGGTGGAGGTTCCCGAGCTGCCCTGGAGCGGCCGATCCCACTCGGCGGGGTCTGCTCCAGGGCAGGGGCGGGAACGGTTTAAAAGGGGGTTTTAAAAATCTGATTTATTCCCAAACCCCGTCCTGGCCGTGCTGGGGTTGCTGAGGTGTCAAACCCGCCGTGCCCTGGGGTGGCCTCGTGTCCTTCAGCCTGCCTGGCTTCCCCCTCTTCCTCTCCTAGAGCTCTGCAGACAGGATGGGATCCATGATCCGCGGGAATCCTGAACCGCATGGGGAAGTCTGGTGGACTCAGCTCCATCCAGCCACCACCTGAGCGTCCTTCAGGATGCTGAGAGGGGAATAATCCAATTCTCAGAGTTTTAGAGCTGGGAGGAATCGGGAACGGGAGGAGTGGGGTCGGCGAGGCGCTGGCACTTCCCACAGAGCAGGAGCAGAAAGTTCCAGAGGACATTCCCAAGCTGGGAATTCCAGCCTCCCAGCCGGCCCAGCTCCCGAGAGGCCCCGCTGTCCCCCGGACAGGACCAGGGCTCCTCCTGGCTCTCCTTGGGCACCAAGCAGCCTCAAATTTGAGGCCGTGGAGGTGCCAATGCCGGCTCAGGGTGCTGAGCATCTCCCAGGGGATTTCGTTTAAGGATGGGCCACCTTGAGACTCCATTTCCCAGCCAGATTCCTCCCAAAGATTTCAGATTTCAGCAGGAAATCTGACACTTGGCTAAATTCATGTATAGATATCAATTTTTGGGGGCAGATCCTGTTGTTTCAGACACTGAATCCTGTCCTTGCCGGGAGCTGCCCTTCTCTGGGTGACACCAGGGTCACGTCCCCTTGGGGCTGGCCAGAGGAGGAGCGTGTGGCCCCTTGTCCTCACTTTGGGATGCCCAAAATCCGCCAGGACCAGTCGAGATGCTGAGCCCCCCGTGCCCTCCTGGGCCCCTCACCCTCTTCTGGGCACCCCCTTTTGGGTTTGGCAGTTTGGGGCTGGATTCTCCAGTTTTAGGAGTGTTCTGTGGGTGCTCCCAAAAGACAGGGAAGCCGTTTGGCACGGCTTCATCGCAAATTTTGCAAAGCCTGACTAAAATCCCTTTGCCCTGGGGAGGTGAGGGAGGCTGAGCCCCCTCCCCAGCGCCCCCAGACCCATTTTTGCTCCCTCTGTGTGCAGAACCCGACACGGCTCCGAGGCCGGCACCGGCTGCCAGAGCTGTTTATTTTAAGCCGAGTTCTTGGCAGGAGCTGTGCTCCGGTGATAAACAGAGGGATTAAAGACCCTTCAGTCACTTTGGAGAGCTCCCGTGAGCGCAGTGGGATCATCATTCCCCTTAAAATTGATCCCGAGCGGCTCCGTACCTGCAACCTCCAGCTGGGGAGGGAATCCCCCTCCCCGGACCAACCTGCAGCGTTTTCGGGTCCCGGTGAACAATCCCAGCTGGGCAGGGAGGGGAAGGGATGGGGGATTCTCCCGGCAAAGCCCCAAAACCAGGGAAGATCCACGGGGAAAGCGGTGCCGGGCTGGGAAGGCTCCGTCTCCCTCCCAGGAGGGAACGAACCCGGCGCTCGCAACGGGGCTGGGATTTCCTAATGGAAAGCAGCCCCTGGATAGTGGAACTCAGCCTATTAAATATCAAAGGGGGCTGGAATAGCTGGATGTGGATGTGCCCTTGCTAACCAGGAGACATCAGCCGGGGAAGGAAAGAGGGATGGAGCCCTCAGGCAGCAGAAATCATGTTTGAAGTCCCCCCAGCTCAGCTTTTCTCGGCAGAGTCTTGAGCACATTAAAATGGTTTCTTTCCCTGCTGGAGGAGAAAATGAGGCTGGAAGCTGGAGCTGCCGGGGGGAGAGGCTGGCGGAGAGCGAGGGCTGATGTTCCTTGCCCTTCATTTGTCTCCCTGGATTTATCGCCTCTCTCGCGTTGCCCTCACTTAATTGTCTCTCCTGAAAGACCTTGGATAAATCTTCCCTTTGGGGACTGTTGCTCTCGCCTGGAATCGGCTTTGTCTGGCGGCTGCTTCATTTGCTTTTATTTATAAACACCTCTCGCTGCTCCGGGGCACTGGGGGAGCTCGGGAACAGCTCCCATCCCTATTCCCTATTCCCTTTTCCCTATTTCCCTGCTCAGGAAATCCATTTCGAGCTGCTTTAAAAGCTTCTCCCAGATCCTTCTGCAGCCCAGCAGGAAAGCAGAGATCCCTTCCCGCCCCAAATCAGTCTCTTAAAAGTGGATCCGGCCCCTGGTTAAACTGGCCAGGATGGTCTGGGATGGCCACTTTGGGGCTGGATTCCCAGGAGAGGTGAGGAACTGCCCAAATCCAGGGAAATCTGTTCCTGGGTGATTCGGTGCTCCTGGGATTGACTCCTGGCACGGAGCAGGTTTGGAGGCCGGAGGGTTCCCCAAAAGCTGCTTTTCCCAGAGCCGCCCTTTTCACTCGGGATGGACGGGGAGATGTTGGAGGGGCAGGAGGAGCCGCCCTGGATGAAGGATGTGGGACTTTCCCCAAAATCCTGGGCTGCTCCAACGGAATTGTCAAAGGCACGGCCGGAGCTGCCAAACTCATTTTTCCAGCAAAAACCTCCATGTTTTCATTAAAAAGGGAAAAAAACACCCATGGAAAGCGAGCTGCTCTCCATGGCACGGTCCCTGCACTGCTCAGGATTAGTTAAAATTAATCTAGACATAAAATAATGGATCCAGCCCTCGGGAACGTGGAAATGTCTCCGGGTTTATGGCCCCTGCAAGGAGCCGGAGCTCGCTGGAGCTGCCTCGGCCCTGGGAATGCTTCTGGAACGAGGCCGTTTTTCATCCCAGCTGTCAGGGAAGGCACCCGGGAGCCGAGGGGGAACGAGGAGCTGCGGGAACGCTCGGGAGCGCCCGTGCCCGGCATCAATTCCCGTTCCCGGGGCGGTTCCTGCGGACAAAGGTGGGGATGGGAGGGTGAGGATGGGCTCAGGGAGCTTCGTGGGCTTCTCCATCCCAAATCCTGCAGGGCCAGGCTCCTCCGGAGGCTCCCGCAGCCCTCGGGCAGCCCCGAAATCCCCCCGTGAGGATTTTTTGGTGTTAAACCTCGTCCAACCCTCCAGAGGCTCCCGCAGCCCTCGGCTGTCGCCAAAATCCCACTGGGAGCGCGTTTTTTGGGATCAGACCTCGCTGGGCTGAGGGCGCGAGGGGAGCTGATCCATTTTTCCGTGGGCTGGGTTGAGATGGTCCCGCCTGGCCGTGACTCTGGAATTTTGGCTGCCCGTTGTCCTCGAGCCCCTGGATGTGCCCATCATCGATCCCAAGGGCTCAGCCGTGGGACGCATCAGCCTTTGGGGGATTTTCCCCTCTGTCCCCAACCCCCGGCATTACCTCACCCCTTCCCGGGGGTGAATTCCTGCAGGGTTTGATTTATCCCTCCCCAGGCTCCTCTCCGGAGAGGGAAAGATCTCGGCGACTGCGCGGGGAAACAGCCGGAGACAAAGCGGGAGGGGATGGAATAAACCCGGAGGGCACCGGGAGCACCGGGGCTGGGGGAAGGCGAAGCCGTTGCCCCGCTGGGATCGATCCTCCCGAGCCCCCTGAGCTGCCGGAGCCGCTCCCGAGCTCTTCCAGGAGCCGATTCCCTGCTCCGTCCTCTCCCGGGAGCCGATTCCCCGCTCTGTACTCCAGCCCGGCTCCTGTGCCACCATCCCTGCCCGGCCCCGGCTCCGGGAGGGCTTCCGAGGGACTCCCAGAGATCAGACCTGCGGGAAGAGCTGGGATTTTGGTTTTTTTAATCCCCGGGCTCAGGTGTGGGGACGTTTCCCGGCACACTCCTCGTGGCTGCCGGGAAATCTGGGAATGCGAAGCTCCGGAGGCAGCACCCGAGGGTGGCTCTTCCCCCGCTGGCTCCCAGGGGATGAATTTCCAGGATTTCGGGGAGCCAGGGCCAAGCCCAACCTGACCCCGCTGTCTCTCCCCAGGTCTCCACCTCGAGGAAGCAGCTCCAGCACCCGAAAAACCCCAGGAGCCTCCCCGGAGAGAGGAGGGAACGACCCCAAAACCCCCCGACAGCCCCGGGGACCCCTCAAACATTGGGAATGGGCCCGAGGGAGCCGCAGCCGGAGCCGGTTTGAGTTGGAGGGAGCTGGTTCGGATCCTGCCCGAGGAACTTGGGGCTGTCATTTATTGTGGGCTCGCAGGTAAGGAACGATCCCAGTTTCCTCCTCCACGACTGCCGGGAAGCCGAGTCCTTCCCGGAGCCTCCTGGAGCTGCCTCCTGCCGGGACCGCGCAGGACAATTCCTTTGGGATGAGGAGAAGGGCTGGAGCCCCCCACCCTACGCTGGCTCCAAGGACCTTGGGGGTCCCTGCGCTTTTATCCCGCTCCAAAGGGTCTGCGCTGGGATGTTCCCATGGATTGCGTTCCTATGGATGAGTGTGCCGAGGATTTGGGGACTGCTGACCCCCCTGAGACACCTCCCACTCACTCTTGCCCCAAAACGCCTCGGTGGAACCACCCAATTCCTTTGAATTTATCGGAAATCGAGGCTGGAGACGGACCCGGCGGGAATGGGGGATTTTGGGGCCATCTCGGGAACTCTGAGGGGGTTTGGGCTCTTTTGGGGGCACGGAGAGGGCAGGGCAGGGACAATGGAGGTGTTGGGGTGCCCAAAACGACCCCAATAAAGCCCAGAGAGAATTTTCCAGGGTTCAATCCTTGTGTTTCCTACGGAAATGGTGCCGCCGGGTCCCCCCTGCACCTCCCTCGGCTGGGCCGCTTTTAATGGAATCAAGCAAAAGAAAATCAGGGGTTTTTTGCCTGTTATGGCAGAAAAAGGGGGGGAAAATCCCTCTCAGGGAGGCTGCAACGGGCCCGAGCCCCCAAATATTCCATGGGAGAGGAGTTCAGTTGGGATCGGGTTTGGGACACACCGGAGAATCCACGGAGGAGCCACAGGAAGGCCCAGAGTGACTCTTTCTACCCAATTCCCAATTTTTACGTGCAGTGGGAGTGGATTCCCTGCTCCAGGGAGTCGACTGCAGCCTTCAAAAAAAAATCTGGAGGTGCTTAAAAAAAATGGAAACTCCGTTAAAAACGGGGCTGTGGTGGCTTCGTTCAGCGCCTCACGGGAAGGATTTTACAGCTGAGAAACGAAATCGCCTTCAGAAGTTAAAATCTTCTTTCAAAAAATAAAAAATTTGTGCTTGAAAAATAAAGGGCAAAAACCTATCTGTGGAGTGAGAACTCCGGTTTCCAAGCAAAATTTTTTTTTTAAAAAAAAGGTAAAATGTATTTTAAAATAATAAAGCAAAATTTTTTGGTGCGTCTTGTTTTTTAAAAAAATCCCTGCATTGACTTAAAATGAGCAAAAAACCCTTAAAATGAGCAAAACATCATCCTAACGACCCTTCTGACCCCCTTTTTTGGGGAGAAAAGCCCCCAAAACCCCTGTGCATGGTGGATTCCTCCTGGTAAAATGCAGCAGGTGGGAGCTCAGGGGGGCCCCATCCCCCCGGGGACCCCCGCCCTGGGACACACGAAATGTTTTGATTCCTCCAAAGGCTTTTTTTCTTTTTAAATTTCTCCTTTGTTTTTGTTTTTGTTTTGGTTTTTTTTTTTACAAAATCTCCTCCCGGTGCCGCAGCCGGAGCTGTCCCCACCCCCAGCTCAGCCAGGGCTGTGTCCCCTCTGTCCCCAGAGCCCAGCCCAGCCCCGGGACACCCCGGCAGGGCCCGACCCTTGGGGGAAAACCCTCGGGATGCGGGGAAGGCTCTCGGGGCGCTGCGGGAAACGGGAAAAGGCAAATCGGGACGGAGCCCTTGGGTCGGAGGCTCTGGCTCTGCCCCTGGAGAGGGACAGGGACGGGCCCGAGGGGCTTTGGGCATCCCTGGGCAGAGCCCAGCGGGAATTGTGGAAGCTCGGCTGGGGAGGGGGCCCGTGGGGGGCTCAGGGGGTGACTGGAACCGCAGGGACCGACACCCACCCAGGGCCTCAGGGTGCTGGAAAGGGCTCAAGGCACCTCGGCAAGAGGGGATCGTTCCCGGAATCCCCCCGGGAAGAGGAGCCGGGTTCACATTAGCGCCGTCAGGGTCCATAGTGCAAATGAGAGCCCCGGGCCCGGGGCCGCGCTCGGGGCAGTGCTCAGGGAGGGCCGGGGGGGCCCCCGGGCACTGCCCGCGCTCCGGCCTCGCTCTTCCCTCGCCGGGGATGCTCCGAACCTTCCTCGGGATGCTCCAAACCTTCCTCGGGATGCTCCGAACCTTCCTCCGGATGCTCCGAACCTTCCTTGGGATGCTCCAAACCTTCCTCGGGACGCTCTGAACCTTCCTTGGGACACTCCGAACCCTCCCGCACCCAACGAGCTCCCGGTCCCTGTCGCTGCCACTCCGTCCCTGTGCCCCAGCCGGGCAAGGGGAGCCTTTGGAGAGGGCACCGTCCCCGCCGAGCAACCCCCGGGATTCTCCTCCCAGGCACGGGAGGGGCTCTGGGAGCCGTCCCCAGAGTGGTCCGAGCGCCCATCCCAAAGTTCAGCCCTTCCCGGCTGAGGAGGGTCCGGGAGCAGGGGGGTCTGTGCCGCAGGGCTGGGGGGTTTCACCCCCTCTTCCCCCCCAGGGGTTCTGGGTCCCGAAATTGGGGACTGGGCGGGGCTGCAGGCACGGTCCGGGCTCGCGGCTCTCCATGGTCCCATCCCACTGGATGCGGGAATGTCCCTTCCAGGAGTCCAGGCCCGTCCAGGGCCGCGCCTCGGGAGCGAGGGGGACAAACGGGAACCGGGATCCTCGCGGGGCTCCGGCCACGCCCGGGGACCGTCCCCGCATGTCACTGGTTCATGGGCTCCTCCTGCTCCATCGGCTCCTCCTGTGCCCTGCGAAGGGAACGGGACACTGAGAGGCCCGCGGGACACATCCCGCTCCTGCGGGGACCCGGTGACGGTGACAAAAGGGAGGGGACAGGAGGGGACCCTGCTGGCAGGAGCTGACACCCCCCACCCCCCAGGCAGAAGGATTTGGTCTCGTTTCCATTCGGGAAGAGCCCAGCACGGGGCTCCCAGGAGCCCATCCAGGTCCTGAGCTCCAGAACCTCATCCAGGGTGGGGGGACACGGCCCTGCCCTGCTGCCACCCCCCCACCCGACAGCGACCCTCCCCCGGCACAGGGGAATCCCGGGAATGTCAGAATCTCGGGAATGTCACCTCTTCTCCACCATCACGGCCACCGAGAGGGACGCCAGGGCCGTGACCGTCTCCACCTCGTCGGCCTCGTGGTGCTGAGCCTCGAGGAAGGAGCAGCCCAGCTTGGAGGCAAAGCGCTGCACGGCCACCCAGTATTTACCTGCAGGAGGGGGACATCAGGGGCTGCGGGGACCGGGGACACCGGGACATGGAGCAGCCCAGGACAGGGATAGCCCAGGACAGGGAGAGCCCAGGTTAGGGGTGCCCCAGGT
>VWPU01005640.1:0-40513 GCA_013398955.1 Callaeas wilsoni | reverse complement strand
TTCTTTTTTCTTTCTTTTTAAAGTATATTTTTAAGTATGTTGCACAGTTTAAGAACATCTAGAAAATTATTTCATAAATATGAGACACTGAGCAAATCTAATACTCAAGGTTAAAACCACTGGAGGTTTCTGATTCTGGGCATTTAAAATGAATTCATAAGTAGGAGGCTGGGATTCTGAGGAATCAGGAGATCCTGGTTTTGATAGGTCTCCAAACTAACGAGTTTCTTTGGTGTGTATTTTCCTTCAGGAACCTGGAAGCAATGAGTTTTTTCTCAAAGTGGAGGTTGAATTACATAAACAAACGGGAGGGTAGAGGAGAGGAGGGGGAGAGCGTCGAATCCCAGACTGGTTTGGCTTGGAAGGGACCTTAAAGCCAAGGGCAGGGACACCTTCCACTATCCCAGGCTGCTCCGAGTCTCATCCAGCCTGGCCTGGAACACTTGCAGGAAGGAGAGGAGTATAAATTGTGCTGTTTTTACCTCCTGCAGAAAAGTTATCCTGCTGAAGCAAAATAAACATTTGGATACAGCCTAACAGACCTTGGAAGTCCATCATATTTCCATTGAAACATGATTTATGGTATTGATCTTTTTCTAACCTTGCTGAAGATCATCTACAGAAATAGACATAATTTTTTTGAATAAACTACACCAATTATCTGGTTGTCCAGAGCTGAGGAATTATTTATTTTTCTCAGTGCAGTATGATGGCCAGTATAATATAAACTGACTGGGACTATAATCAAAGGGTATTTCTGCAAATCACTCAATGACAATCTGGGGCAATTTTCAATTACTCTCAGGACAGATTTTTCCAATTGACTAGACAGAAAGTGGCAGGAAAGATTTAAGCAATGCCTTGTAAGTGCTGATCTGAGAACTTAGTACCAAATATCATCAATCTGTATCCTTCTGAGACCAGAAGATTTACAAACCAGGCTATTGAACTTACATAAGCATTCTGTTATAGAACCCTGTATCTGATGGTTCAGTATCGTGGGATTTTAGTATTAAAGGGAACAACTATAGACTCATACTCTCGCTGTTTGCAATTATCATAGGCTTTGTTAGATTAATGACTGTCTGAACATTGACACACTTTCTTTCCTGAAGATGCTCAGAAAGATGTTTCACTGAGTTCCCAGCACTGCCATGTGAATTTAGGCAGATTCAATGTGAAAAGAACTAAACTGAGAGCCCTGGATTAGCAAACCTTAAACTGTCACTGATAACCTAAGAAATATCTTACAGAAATTGTAAGTTAAAACATTCCCAAAACTGAATAGAGATCTGATAGAATTGGACGTATATTTTTCAGGTTTTTTAATGGTCTTCATCTAATTTTAAGTTTTCAAGAACTGAAAGTTGCAACATTAGAAATATTGGCTCATCTGTATTACGCTCCTGCCATGGGCATCAGAGCTTCACGTGGAATCATGGAATGGTTTGGGTTGGAAGGGACTTTAAAGCCCAACCTGGTCCCACCCCCTGCCATGGGCAGGGACACTTTCCACTAGACCAGGCTGCTCCAAGCCCCATCCAGCCTGGCCTTGGACACTTCCAGGGATCCAGAGGCAGCCACAGCTGCTCTGGGCACCCTGTGCCAGGGCCCCACCGCCCACGCGTGGAAGAATTCTTTCCCAGCATTCCATCTAACCCTGCCCTCTGGCAGTGGGAAGCCATTCCCCCTTGTCCTGCCCTTGTAAACCATTCTGGGATTCTGTTAGTACACTCTGGGATGTAACACCCAGTCCCTGCTCCAGTCTCCAGCATGATTCTTTAAGGAAATCTTCCAAATCAGGAATTCTGTTTATGTATTTCTTCATTTATACCTGAAGACACACAAACAGGCAAACTGCATCGTCAGAGATCCTGTGACATCACAGCTCTTCCCAACGGGCCTATGTTTGCTCATGACAGAGAAAAAGGCTCTTCTAAAATTTAAATAAAAATGTATTTCACAGTCTAGTAAATTGCTCTTTTAAATTTCTTTTGGGAGCAGCCGTACCGCAATCAGACTATTCTGAATATTTCCTTTAGAGAAAGCATTTTAATAAGAAAGCTGCAGTTTGCTCCTAGGCCAAATCAAAAAAAATAATGTCTAAGTGTGTGTTAGGATTCTGCACACACAAGCTTTTAGCAAATGAAGCAAACAAGGGAACAACTGATATGAAGACAAACCAAATTCACCACAGCCATCTTCCCATATATTCCCGATTATCCCTAGTGACTGATGCCACCACCAAAACACCAAACAGAACCATTTTGATGCCCAATTTGTTATATCTCCATTCTTTCTGTGCTGAAGGGCTAATTAAACTGGTAATTGTCATTCATATCTCTTGCTATTATATTTGTATCCAAAATTGCAATAGATGCAATCTGTGTGTATTTTTTTTTAATTTAAGCACTTTAAAATTAATTTGAAGCTGTACAACAGCAATCAGAGTCTAATTAGTGAGATAATCAATTAATAAACCTCTAACTAAGGGTTCTCATGTTGTAGATGGAGATGATTTCAACTGGGATAAAGTGCAATCTTTGTATTAAAAAATAATAATAAAAAACTAAATCTTCCCTGCAGCCAAGAGATTAAGACACATCTGTTTGTTTCAGAGCTATCATTTGAACCCCTGTGTGGTGACAGTGATTCCTGTGACTGTAACCACAAGAAATCCATTAAAATAACAGCTTTCTGTGGCCAAACCCACATGCCATTCCCAAAACATTCACACTTCCTCTCTCCACTTAATACATGCAAAGTGCTTCCATTAAGCCATTAGAGAGAATATAAAAAATTAGTTCAAGACAAGCAGTTATTTTTACAGGGAATTAATTGAAGGATGCAGGGAAGAAGTAGAGAGGAGGCTGAGATTAATAAACCTGAAAGTGCAGGCTTGTTGTGCCAAATGGCCTTTCCCCTGTAACTGTAAACAAATGTGCATTTTGGGCATCTTTAGACCTCAAGGTCCTGCATTAGCAATGGTATCGGGTTTCTCAGGTAACTTGCAGTGCTTCCAGACTGAAAATCCATGAGGGAAACCTGAGAATTGGTGATCCACACAATGAACTGGGGAAATTATCTTTTTTCCCTGTAAGCTTTGTCTCCCTGTGCTGGCACAGCTGAGGGACCTAGAGTGCTGTGCCCAGTTCTGGGCCCTCATGGCCAGAGAGACCTTGAGGGGCTGGAGCGTGGCCAGGGAAGGGAACGGGGCTGGGGAAGGGGCTGGAGCCCCAGGAGAGGCTGAGGGAGCTGGGAAAGGGGCTCAGTCTGGAGAAAAGGAGGCTCGGGGGGACCTTCTGGCTCTGCACAACTCCCTGACAGGAGGGGGCAGCCAGGGGGGATTTGGCTCTGCTGCCAGGGAACAGGGACAGGATGAGAAGGAATGGCCCCAAGCTGTGTCAGGGAAGGGTCTGGTTGGACATCAGGAGGAATTTCTTCCTGGAAGGAGTGGTCAGGCCTTGGAAGGGGCTTCCCAGGAAGGTGTTGGAGTCCCCACCCCTGGAGCTGTCTAATGAAGGTTTGGGTGTGGCACTCAGTGCTCTGGGCTGGTGACAAGGGGGGCATCAGGCACAGCTTGGACTTCATGATCCTGGGCATCTTTCCCGACCTTAATGATTCTGGGATTTAAACTTGACGGGCTTCTTACAGGAATATCTCTGGGGCCATGGTAACTTTAGCATCCCATTAAAACTTCCAGGAGCTGTACCAGAGCTGAGGTGTGCTCAGTTGGACCGTGTATCTCTTTCCTGAAATAAATTTCTGAAGCATATGTTGAACAGAAAAGAAAATTATTTAGTAAATTAATGTATTTTTAAAAATTATTTATTATTTCTTTATTAATTGCATCTATTAAGGGAATAAAACCTATTCCTTAGACTGGGGTACACTAGAGAATTAAAAATCCCCCACTCTTGTTAGACTCCACTTGCGTTGCAGTGAGATACATGGGCCAGACAAAACCTACAGGACTAACATTCAAAACCTTTGTTTTAGCCTGAGTCTGTAAGAGGATTAAAACAAGACTTTCCATATGAAGAATTAACACAGCTAATCCTGTGCTTTAATAACAAGTACAGGTTTAAACATTATCTGATTAGAAATATGCTGGAATGATTTTCCTGTGTTGTGTGGGGGTTTTTCTGGGTTATTTTTGGGTTTGTTTGTTTGGTTTTTTGGTTTGGGGTTTTTGGGTTTTTTTTGGGGTTTTTTGTTTGTTTGTTTGTTTGTTTTTTTCTGATAACAGGTTATGAGTTTCTGTCAGGAAAAATCAGCATGAAATACTCAACTCCCAGACTGAACTATTTACTTATTTTCAATCTCACTGAACTGTAATAGCTTTACCAAAGAGCTACAACTGCATAGAACTTTATCTCTCAGTTATCTTTTTTGATTTCATCTAGGATATTTAAAGACATCTCTCTCACAAACAATCCATCCTGTATTGTGCATTCTAACACCAAATGTTCCACAGGGATTACATTGTAAGATACAAGCCTGGAGTGAAAAACAGGGGTGTTCCAGGTGTAGGGCAAAAGACAGGCATCGATGTAAAATATAATAAATAAATAAATAAATAGGAACAGTTAAAATCTTCTTAAAGACAAAAATATAAGAGGGAACCAGATTGCTGTCTCTCTCTTCATCCTTATTGCTATTCCATAGGAAATTGGAACATTTCTACCTAATATCCCTACTTTTTTCCTTCTCTGTGAAAAGACGAGCATGAACAACAAGAACAATTATGAGGTTTTATGTAATTTTCTGCAGAATCAAACCTATTGTTAACACGAGCACATCTTTTGCATATGTTTACTTGCCTAGGAGAAGTTACTGAAAACCATAAATTTAAAATTAAAATTTTAAGTATACTTCCCTTTTTCCAGTGCAACTGCCAGAATAATTTGCATCTGCATTAATTTCTCCCTCAGACACTTGAGGAACTTAATTTCAGGTGATATAAACATGACTGACCTTCTTTTTAGCTTTAATAATTGAATGATGAATACAACATTTTTCACTCAGTCCTAATCACAGGATCCCAGACTGGCTGGGGCTGGAAGGGGGCTCTGGAGACCATCCAGCCCCAGCCCTGCTGGAGCAAGGCCACCAGAGCAGTGGCACAGGATCACACCAGGCAGGTTTGAATTTCTCCAGAGAAGGAGAATCCACAGCCCCTCTGGGCAGCCTGTCCAGCGCTCTGCCACCCTCCAAGTGAAGATGTGGGCTGCCAAATCTCCCCTTGCTCTATTCCGGATGTGTGAATCCCCCAGGTTATAAACATGTCCCATTGTCACAACTGTCCACCAGCCCCATCCATGAAGCCAGGAGTGGATTTGTGCTCCATTTCTGGCCATACCCTTCTGTTTAACCGGTGAAAAGGCACCAAAGAACAACTTGGTCACCAAGACTTTTCACTTTCACCCCCAGGTTCTGACCTGTGGTGTCCTTCAGGGAAGAGCAGCAGTGGATGCTCTGTGCTCTGGAGAGCTCATGGCACCCTCTCAGCGACACCTCAGCCTTGGCTGTCGGAATGTCCCATCCTCCCTGATCCCAGGGTCTGCTTCCATCTCCTACTGGTGTTCCTGTCAATGACCAGTTGTGCTGGTTTGGGCTGGGCTGGGGTTAATTTTCTTCCCAGGGGCTGTTTTAGGGCTGTGTTTGGGTTTGTGCTGAACACAAGGGTGATAACACAGAGACATTTTTGCTATTGCTGAGCTCACCCAGAGCCAAGGCCTCTCCTGCCCCTCCTGTGGTGACCCCAGGGATATCCCAAACCGTGTCACTTCGTGCTCAGGATATACAGTGTGGGGAAGAAGGAGGAAGGGGGGTGTTTGGAGGGATGCTTTTTATCTTCCCAAGTCACGTTCCGTGGCAAGGGGCCCTCCTGGAGGNGTGGCAAGGGGCCCTGGTCTCCTGGAGGTGCTGAACACCTGCCCAGCCCTGGGAAGGGCTGAAGGAATTCCTTGGTTTGCTTTGCTTGTGTGGTGGCTTCTGCTTTCCCTGTTAAACTGCCTTTATCTCAACCCACTCCAGTTTTTACCCTCTCAATTCTCTCCCTGATCCCAGTGGTGAGGGAGTCAGTGAAGAGCTGGGAGGTCCTGTCTGGGGTTAAAACCACAACACCAAATCTCATTAACAACCACTGACATTATTATTTACTTTATTTCTATGACTCTCATAACACTTCTGCAATAGGGAAGAAAAAATCCCATAGAAATAAATTTATTAAATATTCTGTTGCAGACATATCTAATTGATTAAATCAAAAATGATCACACCAAAATTTGTGTTACAGCAGAAGTTTGAAAGCAGAGAAGTTCTTGCTGACAGTCTAGAAGGTTGGGTTTAATCCCGAGATAAAATTATTTCGTGACTCAACTTACCACATGCTCTTTGCAGTGGTAACCCAAACTAAAAATACCCTTTTCCTTTTTTCTTTTTGATTTCCATAATTCATTTTTTCAATCCTTTGAAGACTATCTTAAGAAATAGTCTAAGAGTCTAAAGATACCACTGTATAAATGAATGGTTTTTAATATTTCATTCAGTGTATTACATCATAGGGTGCCAGACAAAAAATAAAGTAGTTTATTGGAGCTACTCACTGTGACCTTGTCATCAAAATATACTGCATTTATTTCTCAGAATACTTCATGCTGCAGAAAAAATTATTCATCCACTGCTTATTAGTACTCATTTTTCTAGATAAACTTACTATTCCAAAGACTCACCTGTGCAATTTCTGATTCCCTCACACAAAATTCCAGTATCAAACATAACAATTACACCTAATTTCATTTAAAATTTAAATAAGATGTTTTAATCAGTATTTACTGTGCTGAATATAGAACTTTGCTTTGGTATTTGCTGAATAAAAAGAAAGAATCATTACTTCAGAATTTTTTAGGTATGTCACCTTATATTTTTCAGTGCAGTTTCTGACTGGGATGATGTTTGTGTGTTATCTCATCAAGTCCTGATCCATGTTCAGCACAATAATGTAAGAAAATTTAAAAAAAACCCCCTGAAAACAAAAAATACAGAGAGATCTGTTCTTCTGATATCATAGTTAAGTATCTTTGGCAACATATTCTGTATGCCAGAGAAAAGAACTAATTATCTGGCTACAGAAGTTTACAAGAGGAAAACAATAATGCCAAAAGGCACGAATTAATTCTGGGGACAGCCTCACATTTCCAATTAATATCATCTAAACAGAATTTCCTGTGAATCCAGGGAATAAATAAAACAATTTTGGGGAAGTAACATGTGGTGACTCACTAGCACGAGTGCAGAATCACACAGTCATAGAATATCCTGAGCTGGAAGGGAACCACCAGGATCATCCAGTCCAACCCCTGGCCCTGCCCAGACACCCCAACAATCCCACCCTGTGCATCCCTGAGAGCGTTGTCCAAACACTCCTGGAGCTCTGGCAGCCTTGGGGCCGTGCCCATTCCCTGGGGAGCCTGCTCAGTGCCCAGCACCCTCCGGGGGAAGAACCTTTCCCTGATCTCCAGCCGGACCCTGCCCTGGCCCAGCTCCAGCCCTCAGGTGCAGACATTTAGCTGTTGAGGGTACTTATACACTGCGTTATATAATTTAAAAATCCAAATGCAAGTGTTGATGCAATAGAAAAACTAGCTTACCAAGAAACAGGAATATGATGATTTTTGCCATGCAGCTGGTAATAGAGCTTAGGTGATAAATACTATAAAAAAAGCCCACACATGCAGACTAAATTAATGGCAAAGAAGTGGGTCAGGAGGATCCCCTAAATGAAGTTTATTAGTATTTATTCTCAGCAAAACCAAAGACAATTATCTTTTTTAATTTTTTTTTTACAGGAAGGTCATTAATGGAATTATTTTTCTGAGTGGTGCCTGCTGTGAGCAATATCAATACCCAAATATCCTGGATCCAATAGGAGTTTTAATGTTGCCCAGTGGTGCCTTTGAGGATAAGGTGACTCATTCCCTCTGGCTTGGCAGTGGAATATGGGAAGTGGAGCTTCCGCAATAAAAATATTTATGAAGGATGCGCTTGTGAAAGAGCTTGGCTGGTTGCTGACTTACTCAGAGGTGGCTTGCCTTGCTTGCTATTATGGTATGTCTCTGTAGGGACTGGGGGAATCACAGCTGATGTGGATTCCGTTTCTGGCAAGAGGAATGCTGTAGGAAACTTGGCCCAAAGAAGTGACCCCGGAGCTGGCTCTGCACTCTGGGTCTGTGCCCATGGGACTCTTCCCTTGGACTGGGAATTCCTGGCATTACAAAAACTGTGCCCAGGGACAGGACCAAGGGAATTGGCAGCAGCTGGGCCAGGGCAGGGTCAGGCTGGAGATCAGGGAAAGGTTCTTCTCCCAGAGGGTGCTGGGCACTGAACAGGCTTCCCAGGGAATGGGCACGGCCCCAAGGCTGCCAGAGCTCCAGGAGGGTTTGGGCAGCGCTCCCAGGGATGCACAGAGTGGGATTGTTGGGGTGTCAGTGCAGGGCCAGGGGTTGGACTGGATGATCCTTGAGGGTCCCTTTCCACTCAGGATATTCCATGATTCTATCAACATTCATAACCAGACAAGTAAATTAGGATTCTGCTTGTTTCTTTTGTTACTCTCTCCATACAACCACTATATTTAGTAAATACCATTAAGGTATCCGTAGCTTCCTTTAAGTTTATTTCCCTCCAAGACACATAAAAATCTAGAATTTAAAAAATTGTATTGTAGCAGAACAAAAATAAGAATAATGTTGGTTATAAACCAGAGAAAACCCAGAGGTTCTGATGAAAAAAGAGTGAAAAATAAAGTTTATCACTGTGTCCCATTTGCTTGATGCATCTCTGCAGGGAGGTTCTGATTCCCAGGCATACCCCCAGCCCAGGACTCCTCCCAGGGCTTTCTAAGTTGTGTTAAATTTCACTTTGGAGTTTCCAGCACGTGGAAACTCCATGTTCCCTGCCTTCCCATTGCCTGCTGCAGTATTTCATTTCGACTGCCCACTCCTGCAAGTTTTGGGGAAGAGCAGGAAAGAAGAAGCTCCCCTGCTCTCTCCAATGGCATCCCCTTGACTTCAAGCATCTCATGGAAGACCAAAAAGGAGATATCTTTCCCTCCTGTTTCCAGGTCAATTAATCTTCAAAGAAATATCACACAATAAGCTGCAAACAATAATTAAAACACATCATTTCCTCTACAAATTGCTACAAGCCCAAATATACTTTCTCATTTGAGTATGTAATTAATGCAAATGAAGTGCTGTAATAAAAGCATTTGGAAACCAGATCATGTATCAGAACACAGCCGCAAATAAATATTTCCAGTAGGAGCTAAATTTTCTTCCAGCCCTCACTCTTTATCAGGGATAACCTCCCACCAAAACAGCTCAAACTACAGCCCTGGATTGGAGATGCCACTCCAGAGGTGAAGGCAATCTTATTTTCAGGGATGGCAGTTCCTATAAGGGTTTTAAACGCTTTTCTCTGAAGTTTTATCCACTGGGGAAAAAAATAGAAAAAATAATTATCTCTATACAAAGCAAAAGGAAGTTTGGCTGAATAACTGACTACAGGAACCTGTAGGATATTGGGACATTTAGAGCTGAATTTCATGTCTCAAATGTACCCAGAGAAAGAAACAAATGAAAAAATAAATAATTTACCTTACACAACATCTCCATGTCTTTACTGTTTGTATTTCTTATTGCTCTTTTACAATATCCTGCAAAAGGTGATGGTTGCATGTTTTTAATTTGCTTCTTTCTATCGATAGAAGATTTAGAGTCATTAACATGTCACATCTTGCTGTACCCCATCAGCATCTGGAATGTGAATCACTAAATCACAGAATCATTAAGGCTAGGAAGGACTTCCAAGATCATCAAGTTCAACATTTGACCACATCCCACCATTCCCACTAAACCGTATTTTGAAGGGCACGAGTTTCTGCATTATACTAATAAAAACTTTTATTTTCTTGGTCAAGGTTTTTGCACAGAGAACAGGCTCTAATAAAATGTTGTCTGTCACCATAATTTCTTCAAATATTCACAATCCATTAATATTCTTTAAAAAACTGGGCATGTCTCTTACCCCTAAAATAAAAATGGCACAAGAAAGGCAAATATAAAAGACAAAGTGGCATGAAAAAACAATCATATAGGTCATTCTTTGACCAAGTTTAATAGAAGCAGAAAACACATTTCCAAATAGAGAGGTTGGAACTGATGATCTTTAACCAACTCAAACCTTCCTGGGATTCTGTAAAAAGAGGGAAAATTGTGGAACTCTTTTCAAGTATATAAAATCAGTGGCATAACTAAGTTAAACAAGAAATAAAAATAAGGATTTCTCTTGCTTTGCTCTTGCTCTTGACCTCCCAAAAATACAATTTGTTGGGGTTTTTTTGGTTAAGGTAGAGAAGAGTTTTAGGGAAAATACAAATATAACTTTTCAGTGAGGGAAAATCCACGGTAGATTGTTCCAATACAAATTATCTGCAGTGCTCAGACTATGAACCAATATATTATATTAAGGTGTAAATGTCACACATTTTAGTTATTTTTATTAAAACTTGCTAATATTTAATAATGTCTATTAATTTTTATTAATGTTATTAATGCTACATTTTTTGTTTGTTTGTTTAGAAGCTTCCTACACCCTCACACACACTGACCAAGCTGTGCCTACACACTGATCCTGTCACCCACTTTTGGGTTACAGATTTCTTATTCTCTCCATCTCACATGGAAGTTCTTGTGGACCTGCAGACCAAGTTTGGCCAAAAATAATAATTTCTGCATAAGACAGAGCTCTTCTGGAAGCTGTTACTGAAAGTAACTACTCTTGTTGGTGGGTTGTTCAGCATTTGGGTGTTTACAGAAAGTGTATTGGTTCCAACATTTCATTAATATAATTAAACTGAGCTCATTACAGAGGAAATGGAATTAATTCAAATTAAAGGAAATTTATGATGATTCTTATACTTAATATATAAATTACATTTGCACCTCTTGGTTGAATAGAGCAGTATTTTTTTAATACATTATGAGCTTGTGATTTACAGATATTTTAGGTATATAGTTTCTTTTCAAATATGCAATGAAATTTAACTTACTTTAAATACAAATGCATATTTCTTTTCCAGAATATGTCTGAATTCTTGTCTTTTAATGACTTATATTTTTTAAGAAAGAAATCTCTTTAAATACAAAATATTAATCAGAATCAATAGGCTATTTTCTTCCAGCACAATGTGCTGCCAGTTACAAACAATGAAAATTGTTGTTATAACTGACAGTGAATAGTTTCTGTATTAATAATCATACAATTTTATCTCATTAAAAGCTAAGTAGTAATAAACAAGTAAAAAATGAAACATCTTCTTTGAATCCTAATTCTGTGCTATCATTAAGTATTTTCTGGATTTGCCCTTCTGAAGGGCAAATTCCATTAGGATTTCACTGTAGTGTTGAATAAATAAAGCAAACAAAATATGCAAATTCGCACCATATTAGCACTGATCTCGAGTTTAATCTCAATGTAGCCTGAATTTATTTTATTTAATATTATTAATTTTAGCATGTCTGACTGAACACCAAACAAACAATTCATGAGGTTTAACAACATTTGGTGTGCTGGAGTGAATCCAGGGAAGGGAACGGGGCTGGGGAAGGGGCTGGAGCCCCAGGAGAGGCTGAGGGAGCTGGGAAAGGGGCTCAGCCTGGAGAAAAGGAGACTCAGGGGGGACCTTCTGGCTCTGCACAACTCCCTGACAGGAGGGGGCAGCCGGGGGGAATTGGGCTCTGTTCCCAAGGAACAGGGACAGGATGAGAAGGAATGGCCCCAAGCTGTGCCAGGGGAGGGTCAGGTTGGACATCAGCAGGAATTTCTTCCTGGAATTGGTGGTCAGGCCTTGGAAGGGGCTTCCCAGGAAGGTGTTGGAGTCCCCATCCCTGGAGGTGTCCAAGGAAGGTGTGAGTGTAGCACTCAGCGCTCTGGGCTGGTGATACGGTGGGGATTGGGCACAGGGTGGATTCTGTGATCCTTGAGGTCTTTTTCCAACCTTAATGCTTCTGTGAGTTCCAACATGAGATCTTGGACTTCATGGGAAACTTCTCCTGGCTGAGGTACTCCTGCTGTGATTGGTGAATTAAATAACCTATTACCCGTAAAACTGCTCACACCTCCAGCAATAAACAGCAAAATTCCAGTTACAGTGCAAGAGTCTTCCAGGAACATGATTTCACCAGCCGGAACACTGCCAGTTATCCCTATAAACAGCGCTAAAGGGTGTGAGGAGGGTTTGTGCCACACTCCTCAGGGAAATCCTGCCTGCCAAGGACAGAGTTCAGAGGAAGCCCTAAGCACATTTCAGGATGTTTTATAGAACAGAGTGTGTGAAGCAGCAGGAGCCACACACAGCAGCTCCTGCCCGACAGCACAGGAATCCTGCACGGGCCTTTTCCAGCTGAGAAACAGCTGGAAGATCTGGCCCTGTGACTGCTGGAGAAACACGGATCTATGCTTCCAAATGGAAGAGAAGGAGCCCTCTTGGGAGTGCAAGAGGAAGGAAATGAGCTCTAGGGGCAGCACTGGCAGGGAAATCAATGGAAGTTAAAGTAAAATAAATAGATACATATATATATATATATATGTATGTATATTATAAATAATTTTGGTAAAGCACTCCTGAAAGAGGCTTCTGGCAAAGGAAATTTGATGAAACAGGATTCTGAGCATTCTGGGGGACACAGTTCCTTAGTTTTGGATGCTAAGCCAAGGCAAAAATCTGCAGCAAGAGGCAGGCCTTGGTTGAATTCCATAGTTCAAAGAGGTATTCCCAGCTCCAAAGAGTGTAAATAGGCAGGAGACGAGTGCACGGATCTAAGAGGCAAAAAGGACAGGAAGATAAAACTAAGGATGAAATTACCTGATTGGTGACAGTATAAAGAACAAAACCTTTCTTGTGTGCTCTCCTTCAGCATTCTCTCTGCTTGGCCACGACAGTTTCTCTCTCCAATGACTACATTTTTTCCAAGAAAATTAAGTCAGAAGACAAAGTATTTTAGGGAATATGAGCAGAGATCCCTGACAAGTTCAGGATGTAATTAATTTCACTGCAGTTTTGCCCTTATTAAGGAATTTACTGCTGTTAAAATACTCAATTTATCCGAAGCACGCACGTTTCCCAACTAAGCAGATTATCTAATACCTGGTAGTATATTAAAATAATAGCAATTAAACCCCGAGTATATTCAGAGTGTAAATCCAGATCCTCCTCTAATCGTTTTGGAGGAAGCTCTGTCACTTATTCGTGACTCCTTCATGCACAATGCTCAAAGGTTAGAGGGAGTTTCCATCCTCTGTGTTTCCCCAAACTGTATTAGATAAGAGCTTTTAATCAAAATGGGCATTTTTAGCCTGTAAAGAGTGACACCTGGGGTGTCAGTACAATAATATCTAGTGGTGTATTTGTGATATAATATCATATTTATGCTTTGTGCTTGCTGATTTACATATTTTGAAAGAAATTTGAATATTCATTAGAAAGCACCAAATGCTTTTTTACCTCAGTCTCAAAAATTTTGCTACAGAGTGAGTCACTTCTTTTGTGAGCCTGCAAATGTCTTCAATCTACTTAATGTTTCCCAAATATGGATTATTAAAAATATATTCAGAAAATATTATATATTCAGTACAGGTAATGTGCAAAATCATGCATTGAGGAGTGATCATCACGAGCATATCTTTCTTGATTATCAAAATATTCAATTAAAAAATAATTTGGGAAACTCCTGAGATAACTGAATTGCTTTAGCATTGTATGATTACAATATTTGTATTCATAGTTCCAGAATCATTCTGGGAAGTTTGAAATGTCCAATTGATGTACAAATTTTAAGGCTTTTATTCCAAACTTTTGCAAGCAATGAACAACACATTTTCCATGAGAATGGAGCTGTTCAAAAAGATCCTTCAAGGTAATTAAATTGATAATCTCTGTATTCTCCCAGATCCATGCCTTGCAGTGTTTTTAACGTATTGATGTGCCCATGCCCTCTGCTATTTCAGGGAGAGGGGGTAGAGAGTGAAATCAGGGAAGCTCTTATGTCGCTGTCATGGAAAGGGAACTTCATTCCCTTCAGCAAAAGAAGTTTGGTTATACTTGTGTTTTAAAAGGACTCTTTTCCTAAAAAAAACCCAGAAATATTTTCCTTAAGAAATATTACAAAGAAAATGGACAGTGCATGTTAAAAAAAAAAAGTCTCCATGTCTCATAGGAGCAGCTCTAAAAATGGGTAAGAGAGTAACTAAGGCCATTATCCCAATTATTTGAGATACTGCAGCATATGTTGCAGTTCCAGTAATTACAATCTAAAGAGTGCTAGAATGCACTGCAGAATGATTATTTAATGCACTATATTTACTTTTAATTACTGTGTAGCTGCCTAGCCTTGAAATAGTAAAATATTTTAAGATCTTGCAGGGCTATTTGCTCCAATGTTTAAGTCATTTCCATCATGATTTTTCATCTACTCTTCCTAATTTTTTATGCACAAGAATATTTCATGGAGCATTTAAAGTTTGTGTTCACTTTTCTCCCTCCCAACATCTGGGGTTTTTTTTTCAGTAAAACACTTCTTTAGCCTGTGGGAACTAAGGCTCAGAGGGTGATTATCTAAACCACCAGAAAAATAGAGGTCAAAATGTGCAATTTTAATTCAGAATAAATTCACCAGTCACTGGGACTATGATATTTTCTTCTCAAACACTTTTGTCCTTCCTTTTGTTTATTCAAGCAGCAGCAAGGACTCTCAACACCAACTGGCATTTCATATTTTTAACTTAATTCAGCTTTACTGCTTCCCCATCCATTGTTCCCTGACAGGGAAAATATACAACTTGCTGTTATAAATACTTTATGATGACCCTGTCTCCCGAACTCTTCATTCTAATCACAGTCCTGCCACTTACCATCCGTGTCACTTTGGATATATCGAAAACCATAAAAGTAACCCCCTCTCTCTCTGCTCTCTCGGAGTCATTTTTCAGAGGGCCATAAAAACAAAGCCGAGGTGAATTCAGGCAGAATTTCAGAGCACCAACAATTGCTTTTTTCCCTCCCCAGTGAGGGAAGTGCAATGATGGCTTCAAATCTCTGATTGAAAAATAAGCAGCTTCCATGTCCACCTTGTAAATTTACTTAAGGCTACAATTTCACTGGCTTTAGTTTTCTGCTCCCTTTTCTCCTCAAACAAATGGAATAGGCAGGAAAGGGAGATGTTTTCCCACACAGGACTTGGGATGGCGCTGAGGAAACTCACTGAGGATGTACGACTGTGAGGATGCTTTGTGGGAACAGGTCAGAGTTGGAGTCACTCCACTCCCTCTCTAAGTAACGCTCAAAAATCCAACAGCAGCAGGAAGAAAGGATGAGTCAGCACAGCACTGGGGCTCAGGAGGTGGAATCATTGTCCCTGGAAGTGTTAAAAAAGCATGTGGATGTGACACTTGGGGGCATGGGGTAGTGGAGGACTTGGCAGTGCTGAGAATTATTGGCCTCGATGAATTTAGAGGGCTTTTCCAACCTTAATGATTTCATGACTAAAGTACATCTTGATACCAAAGCAGTGATCAGTTCACTGAACCAAAGTTCAGTGATCAGGAGAAAAAAGGAAAACGAAAATTAACCTACTTGGAGAAAAGATTTTCCCAACCATATCCATTGGTCAACAAGTTAAACTCCCATAATTACTACTGGTGAATGGCCTTTCAAATAACTTATGAAGGAGAAATTACTGAGGGTTTTTTCCAAGTTGAATATGTTATGCTTGTTCTTTATTCTCTCTCCTGGTTTCAAATACCCTGTCTGGAGTTCTGGAAGGAGCTCAGGATCTTGAGGAGAGGGACAAAAGAGCAAAGAAGGATTACAGCCTGGATTTCAGGAGAGCAGACTTTGACCTGTTCAAAAATGGGATAAGGCTCTGGAAAGAAGAGGGGCCTAAGAAAGCTGGCTGATATTCAAGAACCAGCTCCTGCAAGCTCGGGAGCACTCCATCCCTGCAAATAAGGAGCTCGTAGCATGGATGAGGTTGGAAATCAGGATAGATACCTTCAGCCACTCTCAACAATCATCCTTATGAATCCTGCTCTTCCTTGAGGCAAAGAATTTCCTTGCCTGGCTCTTTTAACCTGGGGTAAAGACCAGTCACTCCACATCAGTCACTCCAACCATCTTAGTCATCTGTGCACAGAAAATAAATGCTCATTATTCTTTTGCAGGCTACTGTTAAATTATCATTCATCTTGTAATCTTGTGTCCTCAGCTTGGTTACAGGGCATCTCTAAGAGTTTGGATCTTTTTCTGCTGCAAAATTTCCATAATTCCCTGTTGAGCAGTGAAAACAAATACAAAATACAGTGAAAACAAACCCAACGCAAATATACCTTTATAAATTAAAACCAAAGTCTTGAGAAAGGTTTTCTAAAAAGTTCTGAAACTGAGGTAGTGTTTTGTTTACTGTCACTAGAACTTATTGGCTTTAAGGGATAATATTTGTATCCAAATACATGGCAGAGATTTAACTTCCCTAAAGAAATGAGGAATCTCTGACCTTGCAGTCCAAATATCATGACTTGTTTCTCACTTCCAAAATTTCTAGACTGGCATCCCAACCCTTCTAAAAAGGCTCATGACAGTGATCTATTTTTAGTTATTCAGAATAACAGTATAATATTAATTTTTTTTTTTTTACTATGTACCTTCAGAATCAGCATGGTCATAATATAAGCAAAAAACCTTGGATCTGGGTAATGATATTTTAGGACTAAGTTGCTTTTTTAAAATATCACCTGGGGGAAGATTTTTCTAGTTAATGTTCAACTAAACATTTGCATGCATTTAGCATCTCATTTGATTTTCTCAGTCATTTCCCTTTACAGTTAAAGTATATTTCCTTGGGCTATTTAGGTGCAATAATTTTGATTTATATTCTGACATCTCCAACAATATGGCTCCTGTCTACCTTTCCCCATGACATTTCTTACTCTGCCCCTTGCTGAAGTAAAACTGTGACTCACTGGGTGTGTTCTGCCAAAACTTCCTCCCTGCAGGAGGGACACAAAGACAAGGACACAGCCCTGCTCTGGTGCTTAACCTTGGCTCAGGCCGCTGAGAAAATTGCTGAGCTGGGAGCCCGAGCTATGAAACCCGCAGGAAGAAGAGAGAGCTGAAATTGCAGCAAGAGGTCGCACAGTGAGGTGGGGAACGGCAGTAGATGAAGGGTTCAAGAGGGAAATCGCCTACATGGACAGGGATTAAGTGGTTATTGAGGAAAAACCATGGAGACCAGTGGGGACCAGGAGCTGCGGGGTTCTCAGTTCAGGTCCTTGAGGCTCTCCAGGATGCTGCTGGAGCATGGCAACACCGAGACCTGGGTAGTAAACAGTTTTAGAGTCCTTGGCCTGTCTTTTGTGTGTCAGACAATAAATAACGGGTTTATTTTGAAGCCCTGCATGGCCTGCTGGCAGAGTTTCTGTTCCCTGCTAATGGTGCCCAAACTGGTAACCCAACAGAGGGGTGGGTTTTATGTATTCACCAGCTGAAACCTGAATCGTGGAACCACAGAATATCCAGAGTGGAATGGGACTCACCAGGATCATGGAGTCCAACCCCTGGCCCTGCACAGACACCCCAACAATCCCACCCTGTGCATCCCTGGGAGCGTTGTCCAAACCCTCCTGGAGCTCTGGCAGCCTTGGGGCCGTGCCCATTCCCTGGGGAGCCTGTTCAGTGCCCCACCACCCTCTGGGGGAAGAACCTTTCCCTGATCTCCAGCCTGACCCTGCCCTGGCCCAGCTGCTGCCATTCCCTGGGTCCTGTCCCTGGTCCCAGGGAGAAGAGCTCGGAGCTGCCCCTCGGGAGGAGCTCTAAGAGAACCATTCATCAAGATGAAGACTGTCTGGGTTAGAGGCTAAATAACTCTGAACGATTTCTGTTCCTGGCAAAGATGCATATGTTGGATGAAAAATAAGTGGACTGAATGTCCACAGTTGAGAGCTTTCTCCCCATCTACTTGTTTTAGCTGCATTCCCAGTGAAAACAAGATTTTTATTCCTCCAAACTAAACCATGTTGAGAACACAGTAATTAGTTTATCCCAATGGAGAAACCAGAAGGTGTTTTTTTTCTCAGCCTTTAACAGGAATAGGCTCTTTAGTCAGTCTTACAAAATTTTCACCAAAAAGTTCCTGAATACAATTGCCAGGTAGAAGTAAGTGCTGAGCAAGTCCTGTCCTCAGCTGCAATGACCAGACAGCAGGTGGGAAACTACTGGGTAGGGCATGGGAAATTACTGAATGTGGAAAAGAAGTGGGACAAGGCAACAAAAATGTGCAGCAGAACTGTGGGAAGTGTTTGGATATTCACAGCCACATACGAGACAGTTGCAATCTTCAGAGGTAACTGAAAGGATATTTTGGCCAGTGAAGTTTTGCAGAGCCAACAGCACCTTGAGGCCCACACCAGTAACACCCCTTGAAGCCATGATTATCTTGTCATTGGTACTGGAAATGCCAAATTTCTATACACACATAGCAAAATGGGAAGCAAAGACAAAATATGAAATTGGGGGATTTCCATCATCTTGTCCCAAAAGATTTTCATAATATGCTGGAAAATATTTTGACTTCTTATGGAGAGTGAAAAATAGAAGAGGGGGGAGAAATGCTTTTTGTCCATTCTCTTTGTGTTTTCTATTCTGTTTTTGTTGTTGTTGTTTGGGGTTTTTTTGGTGGTGGTTATTTTGTTTGGTTTGGTTTTTTTTCCTTTTTCTCTATAGCACTGGTTTGGTGATGAATATTTGCAATTATTTTTTTATTCTTTACTGGAAAACTTAAAGAGGTTAAAACACATTTTTTAAAGCAATCTGACCCAACTGCCCTATTCCTTATCCATTAATTCATTCCACTCTCATTCCAAGAGGACTCCTCATGTTTTCTGTTAGTGTCTTGTGTCTTCACTGGGCTCGATGCTATAATCAAGCAGAAAAAACCTTTAGGTGTGTCTGGATTCACAAAAACCACTCCAACTTCCTATTTTTTCAGAGAAAATATCTCTGATCCAAACCACCAAGTCTTATTTTACCAGGAGGAAAGGTCATTCATCAGGTACCAAATTACACTTTCACTCTAAGCTCTGCTTCCTCCTGGGGAAACAGCCTCAAGTTGCACCAGGGGAGGTTCTGGTTGGATATTAAGGAAAAATTCTTCCCTGAAAGAGTGTTTGAGCACTGGAATAGCTGCCCAGGACAGTGGTGGAGTCACCACCCATGGAGGTGTCCAAAAAATGAGTGGATGTGACATTTTATGAAATAATTTCCTGGGCTCGGTGGGATTTGTCAAAGGTTGAACTTGGTGTTTTTGGATATTTTTTCCTTAATCTTAATGATTCTATGACTCCACATTTTCCCAGTTTGGACCCCTGAAAGACTGCTGATGGTTTGGCTGTGCTGACTGAGAACTCAACCCTGCATATCCCATCTTGCTCCCAATCCACTACAATCCCTGGAATGCGTGGTGTGCTGGTTTGGACACAAATCCAGGAGGAAACAACCCGAGAGGGGCGTCTCTCTCTCTCTCTCTCTCGCCTGCCTGCCAGGCAAGCAGGCCCCGGCAGCCCCTCCCCCACGGGTTCGGGAAAATAATTTCGCGAGTGAAAGTGAAAAAAACTGTTTATTTAACAAACAGAGTCCCCTGCTGTAAAAAAACAAAAAGGATATTGAAACCTCCTCCCCTGTCCCCTAAAAGGGCACTATGGATTTGAGTTCTTTCTGTAGGTAAAACCTGCAGTCCTACGCTGGGCCGGGCCAGGCCAGGCAGGGTCCGATGATCCCCCTTGGAGGGTCCCGCCGAGCAGGTCCGGAGATGACAGCCGGTCTCAGATGAAGAGCAAGCCAAAAACAGTCCAAAAAGGAACAGAAGCCGCTGAGGCAGATCACAGTCCCTTTTCCGCTGAGAGCCGAAGAGACTAGAGAGCAAAACTCCTGCAACCAACAAAAGTTGTCAGAATTGGGAGAGAAAAGAATGCAAAACATTCTAGATGCAAGGTCAAGCTGGCCGCTTTGAAGAGTTCTCTCGGCTTCTCTCTCCTCCCTTTGCAATTTAAAGGTACACTAGAGATCGAGCAGGTGATGGGGAATACAGTATGGCCATAGAATCACCCCAAGACACCTGGGAAGGAGACGATGAAGGGAAAAGTTGGCATGATTTGTCTGGACTTTCAAAAAGTCTGCAGCAAAGTCCTCCTCAGAAGGAGATTTTGGGAACAAGGCAGTGCTGAGGTGGGAGGTGAAGGTCTGCCTGGATTAGAAACCAGCTGAAAGAGGTGGAAAACAAAGAGCAGAAATAAACGTTTGATTTTCAGGATGGTGAAAGGTTAACGCTGAGGTTCAGCAAGTCTTGGAGACACTTCAAGGACAACACTTACTGAACATGTAATTTCCCAACAAGCTGAAATAAGCAGGAGAGATCCTAATACAGATGGCATTTGGTGAGTAGCTTTTTCCATACAGACTTGGACGTCCAGGTCGAGACCTCAATTTCCCTCCTCTCAGCTCCAAGGCTGGTAGGCAACAGACATATCATTTCAGGCTCCCAAGTCATCTATTGAGATTGGAGCTTTTGGGAATACTTGAGGAAGGAGCAAAAACACAGTGAGTTTCCAGCCTCTTGAGCAGCAAACTTTAAATGAAGTCCAGAGAGGCTCTCATCTTTTATTACTCAGAATTCATTCAGTTGTATTCACAGTGTATGACCCTTGAGTAAGTAAGCCCTGTGCAGTTAATACAATAGGAGTTCTGAAAGAGGGACAAATGAGAAAAAGCACCTGGAGAAAACAATTTCTCTCAGCCACACACTTTAGAGAACGATCAAACAACAGACTTGTACATGCATTTTCTTTTTCCTAAATTAAAAGCATCAGTATCTCTCTTTCCCACTGAAAAAATCTTCATTCTTTGCCATGTGTGATAGAAGACCTAATTTATGATGATTGCTTAGTCCAGTGCAACCACATTGGGAACAGTGCAAATGAAAGCATAATTAATGAATAAAGTTATTTTTCTCTGATGTAGTCAGTGACAAGAGCGTGGATAGGAGTCTCATTGCAGAACAGGGTGTCCAACTGCTGGAAGTGCTGAACAAAGGACGGAGCCTCTTTTAGCTGCATATTTTTCAGCATGAAAACAGGGCACTCTGTTCTGCATCCTTTTCAAGCAGTTTCAGGGTGAAATATTGTCTATGAATACATTCATAGATGCTCTTGGAAAGAGGAGTCGCCGGAGAATAAATGAGCTGCCAAGATTGTATCATGACACTTCTCTGGAGAAATATTTTAGCCCGAAAACTGATTCCTGTAACAGGAGTCAAAGCACACTCCATCTCATGGAAAACTCTGGTTGTCAGAAGCTACGTCTGGAATAATGGAGCACCTGAGCCAGAGAAGGTCAAATACCTGTGTACTTTCTGGGGGCGTGCAAGTGTGAGAGAAAAATGGGTTAAACTTCAAGGTTAACATGTTGCACGCCTCCTTATTATGGAAAGAAGGAGAAAACACTATCCAAATGCAGATGGCATGTCTGATACCCCTCTGCCTGTATGAGTTTTGTTGATCAAGGGTCAGTTTTAGAATCTGATTTTTCTCTCCCTGAGAAGAAGAGCTTTTATACTTCATTTTAGGATAAAGGGGGAATGTAACTCATTTTTGTGTCCTGCCAGGATCAACAGGATCAGAGAAGTCAAGCAAGTCAAAACATGCCTGAACATCACAGAGCACAGAGCATGAATCTTATTCTGAACAAATTGAACAGAAAAAGTGAAAGAGTTTTCTGAAAAATCATTATTTATCAGTCTAGGAAAAGGGGACTGTATTACTCAATAGTATTTGTATGGCAACTTGTTTACTCCTAAACACTTTGAACATCCAACCCCAATGTTGCTAATCATTGTAAAAAGTCTTATTTGTTATTAGAGATGAAATTGGAAAACTGAAACATTTGGTGTTAAAACTTCACCTGGTGTGAAGTGTTATGCTGACATACAGCAGGTCAGGGTTTGGACACTGACAAAGGCAGGGCACTGCCAGCACCAAGAAAATAAAAGGCTTTTTCTCTTGCAGTACTTAAATATCTAGACTACCTCTATTCCTTATTCCCATGGGTTGAGAATTAGCCACTTTTTGTTTGTTTGTTTGATTTTAACAATTTGTAAAATGTAGGGAGTAAAAAAGACTGGGTTCTTGCAGATCCTCCCCCATGTCCCTGTCTTGCAGGATGGAGCTGTAAGAACAGGGTATTTTCCAATTTCATGGAAGAAGCAAACTGAAAAGAGTGGCACCTTTTAAAAACCTGGTTTTGAATAGGATACTTCAGCAGCTCTCTGATGAAGAGAAATGGGGGTAGAGATGCATTGATTTTTTAGTGTAAAAATACTGCTGAATCCTGGCCAGGTTGTGTTGTACAGAGGGACCTGCCTTGCATGGTTATACCACATCTCACTAATTATATTACCTCTCATTAATCTCTTGCTTTCATTCAGAACACAAACAACACAATATTTTAATGTACGGTGTTTGTCTCATTTGTTTAGTAAGTTTTTTTATCATTTTCTCGAGAATAAACATGCCATGACTTTTGTTTCTGAGATAGATATATTAGCCTAAGGTTTTTTTTCCTATCGTTTTCCCTTTATTTTTCTAATTAACACTGGAGGAGAAATACACCTGAGGTAAATATAGTTCTGCTATATTCCTAATACTAGTAGAGGATTTCATTGCTTCCAAACTCATTAAGTTAGTGGTTATTAAAGTATGCAGGCTGCTCATTGTGTCATGGAAAATAACATTCCTATTTTATTACCAGTTTCATTTCCATGGTTAGCACATTGCAGCCCTAATTATATTGGATACAGGGATCCATAGTTCTGTCCTAGCCTGCATTTTCATCTGACTCTGCTTGATACTTATTATTTTCAGCTTATTATAATCTATGTCATCGGTAAGAGAAGTTGCAGCTGCTTGAAGTGATAGATGATTCTAGAATCAGACACTGTGAGAAGGGCTTGTACTTCCCTGGATTTTTGATTGTCACAGATGAATTTCTTCTGCTTTGAATTAGAAGGTCCCATATTGTGAAAGTATTTTTGGAGCATCTGAGCATTACGAGAAAAACATACAAAACCCAATCAAGCAAAGACTTTCAAAGATTTTGTTTTTGAAAAGCTTTGCAATTGTTGACAATTCATACAGCTCCATCTTCTAAAGTATTCAGTGTGTTTGCTTTTCTTGTACTTTTATATTCTGGTAAATGTGGGTTTACCTCCTCATGCCAAGGCAGACATCAGAAAAGCAAAGAATCCTGCTTAAAATCCAGTGAATTCGTACCCATGCAGCTCTGACCTAGGTGCTTAGTAGTCAGTAAATATCTCCTCTGAACAACAGGTCTCATTTCACTCTTAGCACAGCATCACAAAGAGGATTGGACAAAAGTGAACAAAGGAGTGATGAAAGATAAATAAGATACTTAATGATGTTTATAGAATCATGGAATGGTTTGGGTTGGAAGGAACCTTAAAGCCCATCCTGTTCCACCCTCTGCCATGGGCAGGGACACCTTCCACTAGCCCAGGTGGCTCCAAGCCCCATCCAACCTGGCCTTGGACACTTCCAGGGATCCAGGGGCAGCCACAGCTTCTCTGGACTCCCTGTGCCAGGGCCTCTCCATCCTCATGGGAAGAATTTTCTCCTGCCACCTAATTGAAATCTCCCCTTTTTTAGTTTAAAAGTGTTCCCCCTAGTCCTATCTTGTAAAAAATTTCTCTTTGTCTCCTTTACATGAGCTCCCTCTAAGCACTGAAAGGCCACAATGAGGTCAATGAGCTCACAGTCACTGAGGGCTTTCAGTTTTCAGCATAATTTTTACACCAGAGCTGCTTTCCCCAGATTTATGTGGGACTTGGCCACCCCTGCACTCTCTCTAGGACTTATGAATGTGACATCTCACAGACACATGGGCAGCAATCAGAAAAGTCCATCTGGACTGCCTCCTAAATTCAGTATTTCTAAATGACCCAAGGTGTGTATCCATGGCAGGTGCACACGTGAGACAAACCCAGTGAGTCTGATCTGATCCTTCTGGAAACTGAAGGAAACTCTCAAATTATAGTTGAGGAATGAGCCATCTATGACACAGTTCAATTGACTCAAGCTAAACTAATAAAAACCAATACTGCTATCAGTGACAGAAGGTTTTTTCTATTTAAATGGTCACAGAGGCTGGGCTATGGCTTTGTGCAAGTTCGACATTGACTTCAGATGACTCTCTAAGTGTGGAATGGAAGGGAGCCTACAAGAAAGCTGGAGAGGGAATTTTTACATGGCCTGGAGGGACAGGACAAGGGGCAATGGATTCAAACAGAAAGAGTGTAGGGATAGATGGGCTATTGGAAAGGAATTGTTCCCTGTGAGGGTGGAGAGGCCCTGGCACAGGCTGCCCAGAGAAGCTGTGGCTGCCCCTGGATCCCTGGAAGTGTCCAAGGCCAGGCTGGACAGGGCTTGGAGCAATCTGGGCTAGTGGAAGGTTTCTTTGCCCATGGCAGGGGATAAAACTGGATGGGCTCTAAGGTCCCTTTCAACTTAAAAAATTCTGTGGTTTTATAATTCTATGATTTTCTTCATCTGATGAATAGAAATGATCAGTGCAGATTAAATTTGCACATTTTAACGCAGCCTTACACACACAAAGTCAGTGCAAGTGAATATTCATCAGCAGCACTTCATCCAACTCCAATCACAACTCCTTTCAGACTCCAAGGAACAGGTGATTTTTGCCTTTGTTATGAAGAAAGAGCAATCACATTAGAGAGCTTTCTCATTCTCCCAGTAATGAGTTTGAGATGACATTTCGGGAAGTGTTTTGTGTCTCACATAACAAGGCTGTTTGTACATTTTCTAATGGAAGCTGTACAAAGGTATACAGCACAAGGAGCTACTGCTTGATTTTTTTTTCTATAAGCTGAGAGTGAGTTAAATGTAAAATTACAGTAATTGTGAGCTGTTTTAGTATTGCCTATTATGTACTAGGCTTCTTTTCAGTTATGGCTTTCCCCTAACTGCAGGGGAATTCTGAAGCTGTTACACTACAGTGTTCTAAAAAGGCAGAGTGTTTAGGGATTGCTGTGCTTCACAGCCAAAATTTCAGTAGAACTACTCTCCAGGAACAAATATGTATATGGACATTATTTGCTGTTTATGTTTGGGGAAATAAAGGCATAGGAAAACAAGTAGGGCAGAGCAGGGCAGGAGACAGGGCCAATGTGGTGCTTCATCTTTCCTTCCTGGTGAAAGGAAGCAGTTTCCACACTGTTCATTAAAGCTGAAGGAAAATCTTTAAAGGGAAAAAACTGTAGGAGTAATCTGTAAAGAATGCTTTAAATACCCGTGGGCTGAACTGAAATAGAAACCCAAGAGAAAAAGAAACCAAAATCTCCTTTATATCTTCAGGATGAGAAAAGTTCTGAGTAGCCAGTGTGAGTCTGCTGGGGAATTTAGACATGGTGACACTGCCTAAGACAAGATCTAACTATTGTTATTTTGTGTAATCATTTCTGAACTTTAGAAAAATGCATATATTTATGAAAAAGACACATATGGTCACACAGCAATATGGAAATGACCTGTACAGATCTCTGGTGAAGTTGTGTAATGCGTTTACCTCATGTAAGTCCTACCTTAAGGGAACACGAGCTGCTGAATCTATTGGTTACATCTTAGAAGGGCAATGATTTACAATTTCATCAAGGACGCAGCTGTAAACAGCAGGAGGACACTGATGAAATGTGTGGATGACAAAGAAGAGACCACTTGGGCAGAGGAGGCCGAAGAGTCAGGAGTGAAGCTCAGCCTGGGAGTAGGGCAGGGTGGGAGGAAGGGGATTTTAGTTTTGTTGTATTTTATGCTCTCCTCCTCTGTTACAAGTAATTGCCAATAAATTAAATTACTTTCCCTGAGTCAAGACTTCTGCTTGTGGCATTAATAGGTGAGAGATCTCCCTGTCCTCATCTTTACCCAGGAGAGCTTTTAATCATATTTCCTCCCCTGTCCTGTTGATGGAGGAGAGATAAGGAGGCACCTGGTGACCAGCCAGCGTCAGCCCACCACAGTGTCATCAGTAAGAGCTGTGATAGCATTTACAAGTGAGAGAAAGTGACTCAGAACCTCCACTTTGGACACCTAAATGCACTCTATCTCATAATAGCTCAATTATATTCAAGTCTGATCAGTGAAGGGTAGTTCCTGAGGAAAAGCTCTAAACGTCTCTCACTGGGTCATTGCTTTTGGAATACAATCAGCACATAAAAAATCCAACAGATAAATGCATCTTGTGGCTTTTCAAGCTTTTCTCTTACTGGAGAACAGGAAAGAGTTCATTAACTGTGTTCATCCAACTTTTCTTAGGCCTTTATTGAGTCACTTATTGGTATAGCACTCTAATTAGAATGATTGATGGTGACATCTGCTACAATTAAGTGATTTTGATTTATCAGGAATGTGGAAAAATATGATTTTACAGTTTCTTTCTGACTCTACATGTGCAGGTTTCTTTTTTCTTTGCAAGAGAAGGGACCCTTTTAAGGACCTTAAAGGTTTACTCCAGGGCTGGAAGAATGCTTTAGGGTTATGAATTCAGGAAAAGTTCCATCAGAAGTACACAGGAATGTTTACTGACTTGCTGAGGATGGTTAAAAAGAGCTGAAGAACAGGGAGAGGGAGTGTCCAGATAAGGGAGCCACAAATCCTTGTGTCCCCTTTCCCCTAAAGGCCACAACGATTTCTTTGTTGCAGCATCAGAGAGTGTTTTTATCTCAGCAGAACCACAGACTCAGTTCATTTAATAAAGTTAAATATCATTAAAAGAGATGGGGACTCTGATGTGAGGAGGAGACAGGACCTTCCTCCCCCTTCTACCTCAAAACCCAAACAAACCCACACCCTACAGGTTTAATTTCTGAACCCTGATGTGAAGAATGTCATGATACAGGAATAACCTTCTTCATCAAGTTAGGCAGAGTAAACAGGAAGAAAAAATGACCCTGTGATTTTGGGATGCCTTGAAGAAGTTAATGGTTTAAAACATAATATCTGAGCACAAAGAGAATGAAGCCCTTGGGGAGCTGGACGGTGTAAAAGATGGACTTATACATTGAACACAGAGAATCACAAGCTGTAATTGGAAGGAAGCTTGTGAAGATAATAGAAAATGTCACAAATATCACCCAGGGATTTAAGTGTAAACCTAAAGCCTTGTTTTAGTTCTGCCAGAAAGCAGCTCAGGATGTTCCCAGGTCGATAAGCCATATAATAAATGCTCAATCTTTGTTTCTTTATTATATCATCCCACCAGCCCCACCTGGCTGTGATATCTTTTGCAGTGTGTAATTAAATGTTTCAACCTTTTGTTGTGGTTGTTGTTTTAATCATATTTCTTTCGTCCTGTCATTAAAAGCTCCATTCCTTGCCACATCACGTCCACTATTTATTCCATAGAAATTCTAACTGCATCTTTAGAAAAAGATGCATTCCTTGATTTCTTGAGTCAGAGGAGAATAAACCCCATGTTATTGGAGAAGTAGCTTGACATAATCCCTTTACTGACTGCCACGGAGAAATTCAGTTGTCTGAAATGAGTGCGAGGAATCCCCTAGGAAGAGAACAGGAATGGGATTCCTGTAATAGTTGGCAACAAAGGATTCTCCTAGAGAAATAGTAACAGAAAATGTAAAAACACCAAGAGAGAGTTATCTTGTTGTAGTGCAGCATGCAGGGAAAGAAGGAAAAAATTGTCTGAAGGAAAAAATTGTATACGTGGACAGAGAGGCATCTCGAGAATTAAATTACTGTAAAATCCCTTGGGATTTCAAGAGTAGCTGTCAGCTGGAGTCAAACACCCTGTCAGTTGGTCCAAGGCAAGAAGATATTTCGGGAGCTGTTGAAGGAAAGCAGAAACTGAGAATCATGACTCGCTCAGGACTTGATGGGGTTATCACAGAGCCCCGGGTGTTTAACGTGGTGTTTGAGACACGGGCACAGGGAAGGACACCTGGGGACCTGTGGCACAGCCAGGCCAGCATGTTCCATTGCACCCCAGCCTGCCTCTGGACTCTCATGTCACAATGTTTTGTACTTTTGCTTTGTTTTTCTATTTAATTACCTTTAGTATGATTGTGCCTTTACTTTTGTTTTTCTCTTATGAACATGGTAAAGAAAATTGCTATGGGGCAGATTTGTCCTTTTTTTACCCTTCTTGTGATCTTTCTGTTGTTTCACTGCTGTCTTGAAGTAGTAAAATATCTTCTTTTATATATGCAATATATGTATACCCATTAAAAACTTGAATAAATGTAAATATCTCTATTTACGTTTTCAACATTGACAGTGAGTGGATTCTTTTGAAGATACCTGAAGTTATAAAAATGAGCTCCACAAAGGCAGCAGGCTCATTATTGGAACAGAGCTCCATCATTATCAAGTCACACTCCAGGTGCTCATTCCCTCTGTAATCCTGTGACAAATTAGTGATTCTAAAGAGTGCTCCTACGGTAACTGCTGCGCTGGCACATCCCGGCTCCTGTGGCTGTGGCAATGCCATATCCAGGGGTTAGCAATTCCCTCGATTTCCCATAAGTAATAAGGAGAAGAGAATGCTGCATTTCCAGTAGAAGTTTATTGAGCAAGGAGGACATTAGGAGATACTTCTATTTAAATTAGGAGAGTTAAAAAGGCGCTTTCTACTTAGATACAAATTTCCCCCCAAGGACCCTGAAATGGGCTTACCTAAATTATAGGCTACTCCCTGGCTGCTCTTGACCTTAAAATAGATGCAAAGAAAAGAGAATAAATGTTCCCTTTATGCCTGTTGTAAAAAACCCTAATTTGAGTCTATAGAACACACACCTATTATATTATTATTATATTACAATTTGAAGACTTTCACTATTGGTGTGAACTGGAAATGACAAGTTTATCTGCTCCAGGCCTTTCAGGGTCTGCCTCCAAACCCTTGAGCTCAATGTGACTCTGATGACACAAATCAAGACAAAACCATGAGTGTTTAATACATTCTTTAACATAAAGGTGAAAACTCACTAAGGAAAGTAAAAAACAAGTCTCACCAGAAATGAGATCATTAATAGGGATGTGCTTGGTGACAAGATTGTGGGGGGGGAAAAAAGAAAAAGACTTTAAAAAAACCAAATTGATTGTTTATGCCTTGAATTAATCAGTTCTGACTTCTAATATCCTGCCTGCTTAATAAACCTTAAGTAGGAAGGTAGAAATGCACTCTCCTTATTACATATGGGAAATCAATGGGATTGCCAACCCCACTAAATGTTATTAGCAGAACACCCGAGTCAGGGAACTGCCACTTTAGCAGTTGCCATATGAGCACTGCTCAGAAATTAGTGCTTATCTGTCTCAGATCACAGGCTCTGGAAATGAGCTCTGGGGGCACCATGGGATAAGGACAGAATTTCATCTATTAATGTGTTTGCATGAACTGCAGAAATAACAGAGTTTTGGGGGGCTCCCTTCCCTTCCCTTCCCTTCCCTTCCCTTCCCTTCCCTTCCCCCTTCCCTTCTCCTTTCCCTTCTCCCTTCTCCTTTCCCTCTTCCCCCTTCCCCTTTTCCTTTGCTTTTTCCTTCCTTTTTCCTTTCCTTTTTCCTTTCCTTTTTCCTTTCCTTTCTATTAAACTGGGAACTCTGGTCTCAGCTTGGAGATTTTGCTGCCACGTGTGGGATTTTTGATATTTGGGAAGATAATCCCACCCTCAAACCCTTTCAGTTCTAATGGATCTACATGTTCTCACCTCTCAGGTACCCAGTAATGAGCCTTTATAAAAGCTGCTTTAAGACCTTAAGAATAAGAGAACTGATGGATATCAAGAACTCCTTTAGCTTTATTTAATAGTCACTTTAACAGATATAAAAGAGGGTACAAGCTCAAGGATATTTCATCATTTTACAAGATACTTGAAGATCTGATGATGTCAAATCTTCACCTGGAGAAACATCGTGGTCTCCATTCAACACTTCTGCTCTAAACACCCAGCACAGATGGCTTGGTTTAACTTCACCATTATCCTGAATTATGTTACCATGTCAGGCTTGTAGGATTATTAATATTTAATAAATTCACAGATCAATCAGCCTTTTTCCTAACCAATTTATAAATTATTCACAGGTTCATATTTTTTTTTCCTCTGTTGTTGGCGTAATCATTGGTGAGAAATAGATCTTGTTCACAAGATCTATTTTATTGTTGCCCAAATATATATATATTTAAGAAAGGAAGTTGGAGTGCATCCAATATGCATGTAAATAATTGTTTAATACAGTGTTCTGGAGCATTTTGCTGTCTTGGAAACTTTAAAAATAAATACATTAAAAAAAAAAAGAAAAAATGAGAAAGAGAGCACATCAAAAGTAAAAATCAGTGCACTCTAATGGTAGAACTTTGTAGCCAAAGCAGAGCCAGTTGCACCCACAAAGGAGAAAAAGATTAAGGAAGGTATAATTAATATTAATTTGCTTTGGTTCCAAGTCCTCTGATAAGCCCAATTAGGTGAAGTGTGTTGAGATAGGTGGGTTCACCCCTTTTCTTTTGGGGGTGAGGTGAAGCCCCAGGCTCAGAGCATCCTGGTTCAGGAAGAGGAGGGACTACGGAAGCATCTCTTCCAGAATCTTCCCCATATTCTGAAACTTCTCTGCGCCTGAGCATCTCTCAGGACAGGACAAGGACTATTTGTTTTCCCAGGCCATGAGGTATTAAAGATAAAATCATCTTTTTCATCCCAGTTAGGGCTCAGATTCAGGTGGGATTTTTTATCTTCCATTTAACACTACGCTCTTGTCATACACTTCTGGAATAACATGTCAGAAACTTTTGTCTACTTCATTTCTTTGCTTGAAATCAGGAGATATCTATGTCTATATATTAATATAGTTAAACAGCTATAAATATATATATTCTGTGCTTTCTGTGACTGAATGTTATGTCCGAATATAAGTTCTTGAGAATAATTCTGTTGTTCTAGCAGGTCAATCTATTTCTTCTGGAGATTCAGCTCTTGGCCTCCTTCGTTCCCCACTTCTGGTCCAATCTCCCTGGAAGTGACCCATAATTGAGTGCAGTGCACAGCCTGAATTAAGGACATGCAGATGAGGGCAGCAGACCTAAATTAATTCCCTGACTTTGCATTTAGTCTCCTCTGCACTACCAATTATGAAAATGAAGGATAGGGCACTTGGAAAAAGAACTTTGCCAAGGTTGCAAGGCTGTGGATTTAAGGAGACCTCGCTGGTTGCCAGTGTTGGAGGGCGTGCGGCCCCCAGAGTCAAGGCTGGGAAGAATCCTGGAGCTACAGGAAATGTGGTTTAAATAGACAGAAATTTAGGCCTTAACCATGCAGCATTCCACCTCTTGGTGGCATCAGCAGAACAGAGCACTTCTCCTGGGAAAAGAGAAAGGACAAAGCCAACCAACAGGTACAGGGCTTGTCAGGGAGAGTCCAGACTAGGCCACCAAGCTGATGAGGGGGCTGAAACACCTCCCCCCTGGAGCCGGGCTGGGAGAGCTGGGAATATTCAGCCTGGAGAAGACAAGGTTGTGTGGAGACCTCACAGCACTTTCCAGGGTCTGAAGGGGCTCCAGGAAGGGTGAAAAGGGACAATTCATCAGGAGGGACCTTAAAGTTCATCCAGTCCCACCCCCTGCCATGGGCAGGGACACCTTCCACTATCCCAGGCTGCTCCAAGCCCTGTCCAACCGGGCCTTGGACACTTCCAGGAACGGGGCAGCCCCACATTTCCTGAGAAGTCTCTCAAATCTGTGGGAAATGATGGAGCCACTACAGCAGATAACAAGAATTTAGGACATTCTGTGCAAGCAACCACTAAAAACTGCAGCTGTCATGAGAACACTGAATTACTGTGCTGTGTTTTCTTCTGGTTGTCAGAAATTCTGGGTTAATGTTCAATCGATAATTGATGATTCTGCATAATTTGTATAGATTTGCCTGACTTCAATAGTATCCTTTCCATTAGTTATCTTCTCTGCACCCTCCAAAGATTGTCATGAATTAATACCCTTTATTTTTCTGAGATGTAGTTTTGTTTGCAGCTGTTTTTATCGGCAGCTTGTTCATCCCACACCAAGGCACAGAACTCAGAACCTGTGAGTTTATGGCATTTTTTCCCACTCAGGTGCTGGTGTGACTGATGGCTCTGTGGAACTCGGGGTTTGATCAATTATTTTCCTGCATGTAACAAATCATGTTGCAATCATATCTTGCAGCTGGAAGCTTCAGAGAACAACACAAGTCGCTTTTTTAATGGAGAATTTAAATTACATGAGTCATTTTTAAATCACTTGATAAAAGACTAGACAGGAAGGGGGATTGTAAGTGTTTGATATTGCTCCAGTGATCATTCTTATTGCTACAAACACAAACAATTTGGGACTTTTCCTCGCTTCTGTGCTCTGCTAAAAAGCATTCTGCCTTTCCAGAAAGCCTGAAAAATATAAATAGCTTGTGCAGATCAATATCAGCCTGGGTTGTTCTCTAACATAACCTCCAGAGGGGGAGATTTTTTGGTGGCATAGCCAAATTTTGAAAAAGAGAAGTTAATTATTAAAATATTTATGCTCCTAGCACAGGATTTTAAAAAATCCCCACCCCAAATATTTTTCGTTTTCACTACTTGCAACACCAATACAGATATTTAATTTCAATGTAAATTGAATTTAACTCTATTAATGCTGTTAAGCTGAATGTCTTAATTTAACTAGTAGGGTCATTTTAAATGTTCAGATCCGTAGTTTGGTGGGTGCTTATGAATGAAGGGGTGGCATCTGAATTTTAAGGATGCTTTTTAGAGCCTCCATAAAATTCTGTCCAGGAGCCATTTCCCCTGGGCAAATTTGGTTTCTTAAAGTTGTCTTTATTTTCTTGTTTTCTTTTTCCCTCTTTCTCTTTGGTTTCTTTGTTTACTCACAGAACTGGTAGTACCACTTTGGCTGAAAAAAATCTGAAATGTAGATAAAAGAATAAATTTAGCTCTTTCTAAGTGGCAAAAAGCAGAATGCTTTTCCTTGCCCATCAAAAGAAATCCTATTTTGGATTTAAGAACATTTTATTCTTTATTCCTGACTGAACATTATTTAGATTCTCCCAGGGTTTTTCCCCATTTTTTGGGTTTGCTGCTGACCTGCAGAACCCTTATTCCAAAGATTTGCTCAGCCCTGGTTCTGGACATTCTCAGCTCATTTTGCCATGTCCTAAAGAACCTCCGGGACTATTAGCCTTTATCCTTCTCTTGCCCTTAATTTAATAAATATTGTATTATTCACTTAAAAATTAATAAAGAAAGAAACAGAATGGACTTGTACATTTGAAGAGCCAAGTTGAAAGGATTGATTGGACTTTTCCTATCTCCTGTTTTGATGATTATGTGACATTCCCCCACTTTGGTTAAGCCATGGAAAAGGCAAATGTTAGGATGTATCAGGAAGTGCATTTTGTCTAATTCCTGGGAATTATTAATGTTATGCCAGGCACTATTTCAACCTTGTATTGAGCATTTCATACAGTCCTTGCTTTCAGGATTAATTCCAGCTGGAGTGGATGCAGAGGAGAGGTGACAGGAATGTTAGGAATTGGAGCTCCTTCCCTTGTGAAATGTAGGTGACAGATGGTTTTGGCGCTTTTTTTTTTTCATCCAAGTAAACCGAAGTCTGAGAGGAGATGCAGTTGCTTTCCATAGATGCAATAATTAAAGGCAGGTCACTGGAGAAGGAGCACAATCTCCTGTGGAATGACAACAATGGCACAAGGGCAAGAAATTTAAATTAACCATGATTATTTATTAGTTCTGTGAAAACCCAGAAGGTTTCTAATAATAGGTTTAGTTAGAAAACTGTGACGATTTAACAAAAGGGGGGGAAAAGGGGTTTATTCTGAAAGCAAACTTAGCCAATCTATGAAGGGATTGAGTGATATGACTGGATCGTATTTAATCAATTACTCTACAGACATTTAGAGTAATGTAGTAACTATTAGATCTAATACATATTTTTAAAATAATTTCCTTTTTCTGAAACATTCTTTGTACCACATTGAGAAAATTCTTCAACTTAGGCCTTATTTGCAGCAGAGAAAAACAACACTGCAATTTCTGCAAGAAATTCTGTTATTTTATTGTTATTTCATCTGTCAGTATCTCTGTGCACATTCAGGAACCCCTCAAAAATTGCCATTGTCACATGAAATATTAGCTTTATTTATGGTAGAAGTTTTGCATCAAACTTAGAACTACCCAAAAAATCTTGTACTGCTTCACCAGCCTGTCTAGATTTCTTCTCTGCCAGAACTAAAACGACATTGTCAGAACAAGGCATCATTTTTCCCAGGTTCTGTAATGATATAAATATCCAGGGATGATCCAGTGAAGGATACAGATTCCATAAAGAAATGTGTCAGAGGTTTGCAGTGAGGGTATAATCCTGTCTGGTGTTGACTGAGTGATTTATGAGATGTGCCAAATCTCTTCAGCTGCTGTTGTGCTCCAGATTTTCGGGATGCAGATCCATAAATCCCTTTGATTTCAGTGTATATATCAGCCTCAATATTCACAGAAGCATCCTAATCTTTGGGATAAAATATTTTATTCTAAATGAAGAGGAGGAATCTGCACAGGTGAAGCTTCAGGTTACAGCTTCATTTTCAGCTTTGACATCTAAAAAGATTTTTTTAGTAACTTATTTTTTTAGTGATGTTCTTAGACCAGTAAGATTTTATAAAGAGTAGAAAATAAATGGTTAAGATGCAAACAAATTTTTTAATACTATCATAAAGCAGCAGAAAGAATACTTATGTACATTTTTAGGTACCTGTTTAGTGCTTTGAGTACCTTCACATGATTCAAAATGCATCCCAATTCCCTACTGGTAGTGCCACTGAATTTCTGAACGCTTTATAACATTGGGTTAGGGCTTATTAGGGTTAATTAGTGTTTCACTAGGGTCTCTCTGAAAAACAACAATCCCAATTGTTTTGAATTAAGGCATTAATGCAGATACAGCCTTAAACAGCTGACTCAGTCATTAAAGTCCATGTTGAAGATATCTGAAGATAGGCAACAAATTCCACCTTCAATTCCCTCATAAAGACAGAAATTCCAGGAAATCTAAATATACAATCACTACATTATTATTAGAATTTTCAATGTATTTTAGAAAAGACAATCTGAGTCATTTCTTATGTTCAGGAAGAAAATTCCAAGTCAGGATTTCTTAGAGGAAGCAGGTGAAAATGAAAAAAGTGAAGTGGTGTTAATTGGTGAAAAGAATCAATTTGCATTTCCAGCATCAAATTTAGGATATGATTACGTGAACAGGTTTCCTGGTTCTGTTGCTGACCTCCTCTAGGTCCCTACACCTGAAGTAGTAGCAATAGCCACTACAACTAAAGTAGCGACTTTCTCTGATGCCTTATGAGCCAGTTACTTCCATTTCCCACTGGAAAAAAGATAAATTATTTTTTCATGTGTTTTCCACGTGATCTGTTTGAATCAAAGTTGTGCCTAGAGCTGGTTTTAAGAAATGCTTGGAAAAAAACCCCTCAAGTTTTAATGGATCAGCTACACGTCTGGTATTTCTGTCCCAAAGTTTTAATAACAAGAGAAATAAGTTATTAGTGAGTAGAGCCATTTTAATTTTTAGGGGTCTTTAAAACTCTTTTATAATATTGTTTTGTCTTGGTCTAAGGTCTCAGTTGTGTGGCAATTAACAGGATCAAACAAAACATGCAATTTTAAATTACTTGAATTCTTAGCTTCTTCACAAGTTGATAGCAAGCACTTGAATTTTGAATATGTTTCACATAGAAAGTCAATTCCTTTAAAATAGAATTAAAATATAACAAAAAGAAGACTTTTACCCCAAAATGTTTTTGTCAATCAGCTTAGAAATCTGCAGTAGTTAAGTCGTACAATACTGATTATTTCGGTGGTGCAAAACTTTAAAAATCATCAAAATTGATGTTTTGAAAACTGAGTTTGTTACCCATATACCCTATAAAAGAAGCCTCTATGTTTATTTTCACACACCTATCACCAGGATTTTTCAAAAAGTCAAGTTGTTGAAAAATTTTTTGACTTTTGAAAATGGTTTCAAAAAACCTCTTCCATCATTTTTGCTGAAAGAATGTTTGCTACTATATGGATTTTGAAGAATGAATTCAATATTTCACAGATATTTTTCTTTAAAAAAAAAAATTATTTGTAGCCAAGCCACATATTGTGCTCTAATATTTTTAATGTAATTTAATGACCAGAGGGAAAATTAAGCCTTTCTCTTTTTTCACTTTTCAATTTTGTCTTGTTGGCTCTTTTTTCTTCCCTTGGAATACCAATATTTCCCCTCTCCAGTTCAATGCCCTTAACAAAGTCAAATGCAACCATGTACTGCGGAGAAAAGAAGCAAAATTCCAAAGGAAGGACATCCCTTTGAAGCCAATTTGGAGCAGACATTCTGGAATAAATAACATTTCCTTGCCTAGTTTAGTTCACCAGTGAGTTTGCAGAGTGTTTGTTATTAGAGCCTTCCCAGTGTAAAGTAAGTCCTTTAAGACCAAAAAAAGGGAGAGGATCTTAATTTCAGCATGGAAGCATCTTCAACTCCTACTGGAATTAGTGGCCTCACATGTTGAGACAGAATATCCACAATGATTGAACAAAAAGAAATAGATATTTCACCATGCTTTAAAACATAGAAATTGTCTCCTTATCTCTTTACCTTGACTTAAAGCAGTTCAGGGAACATTAAAAGTAATTAAGGATTTTCTGGTTTATTCTACAAAGCATTCTTCTGTCATTAAAACTCTGAATATTAGGAGTAATCAATATCCAGGAGTGATTTTTGCTTTGGTGAGCAATGCAGGGAGTTCAGTGAGAAGCTGTCTTGTGTTGTGAAGGATACTCCCACAGGGACATTAAATCCAGTACAATTAACAGCCTAAATATGGTTAAATGTGTAGAGCATCACTCAGAACTAAATAATGTATGTGTTACTCCAAAGAACATCAGGAACTTATGAATTTCTATTAAGCCTCTTTCACTCATTTTTCATTAAACATGAGAGCTGTGACCTATCTGGAGATTTCTGGTTAAATTAAGGTAATTGAAGACTGCAACCAGCTAAGGTGAGAAAGGAGCACATGGAAATTAGTTAATATAAATCAAAGGTAATGAATAAAATTAATGTGGAAATGTGGAATTATTTTTTTTCCACAATATCACTTTGCTTACTATAAGCAATATTGCCCCAGATGATAAATAATTGAGATCCCACTCCCTCTGAAACCCAGGAAATCCACCATTCTGATGTCATTCCAATGGCACTTTGTTCATCAAGGTGGGTTCAGTCTTCTAAATGTGGGGAGTTTTCCACAGGAAGGGCTGCAAAGGGGAATTTGTCCTTGCCCTGGATGACTTAGACACCATTTCTTCATGAGTGAATCCATGTGGGATACTGAGATCATGGAACCTTCAGGGCTGGAAAGGAGCTCCAGGATCATCAAGTCTAACTTTCCGCCCTGGGCAGCCTGAGCCAGTGCTTCCCTCTTTCTACAAAGAAATTTTCCCTAAAATCCAATCTAAACCTCCTCTGGCACAACTTGAGGCCATTCCCTCTCATCCCGTCCCCTGTTCCCTGGGAGCAGAGCCCAACTCCCCCCAGCTGCCTCCTCCTGTCAGGGAGCTGTGCAGAGCCAGAAGGTCCCCCCTGAGCCTCCTTTTCTCCAGGCTGAGCCCCTTTCCCAGCTCCCTCAGCCTCTCCTGGTGCTCCAGCCCCTTCCCCAGCTCCTCAATGTCCCTCTTTTAGTGAGGACCCAAAACTGAGTGCAGGACTCCAGGTGTGGGATGATCCAAGTGACAGCACCGAGGGAAATGTGTCCTCACAACTTATAGGGAAGAGCCAACAACACTCGGGGCACTGATGCTGCGAGAAACTCTTAACAAAACCACCTGCACAATGGTGAACCCTTCCTCCAGTGACAGACAAATGAAGCTTTAATTACAAGCATCACAAAGGCCACTTTTTAATGCAGTATCCTAGAAATAAGACCAAAATTTGGGATTAAAAGCACCTCAAGACATAGAATCCCAGAAAAGTGCAGAGATTCAGGGTCATGCCCAGCAGATTTTGCTGTTAAAGCACTCACACAGCCTCAGGAGACTTTTCTTCACCTGGAGGGCTTGCTTTATTTTTTGGCCCTGCCTGGGAACTCAGTAGAAAACACTCCAATAATCATTAAATGTACTGAAAATACCATTTACTGAACTCAGACATCCTAGATTAGTGAGAAATAATTAAATTTTTACTAAAACTAAACAAAGCAACCAAAAAAATTTAACCAAAAAAGTGAACTTGAGAATACTTTTTTCTGAGAATTTGATTGAAATTACACTATAACACGATGGTCTCTCTCTCTCCCTGCACTTGGTTTTCAAGCTTCTGAAATTGTACCTTTCCGATCTCAACAGGAGAAGTATAAAAAACAACAAAATTGAAGCAAATAAACCATCAGCTGTTGATATTTTTGTTTTCTGCATCATTTACTTTGAGCTAAGAATGGTATGAAAAATTTTTATTTCCATTTGACCACAGTCAAGGCAAAATTTTACTACGAATAGCAAGGGATATTTGCAGCTAAAAAATAATATTCAAAAATGCAGTTATAAAGACATCTAGATATAATGCATGTAATTAAATTTATGATTAAAAGACGAGTCTTTAATGGGATAAAAAAAGACGACAAAATCCAACTTGTAAATAATACATGTTGATAGAAGATTATGCAGAAAACAGAGAATAGCTGTTCTATCTCATTTCAGTTTACCTGGATCAAACTATAATTTCCTTCATCCTCAAAACCTGTAATAATAAAATATCGAAATGAGACATTATGAGTAATTTAAAAAGTAAATTCTTTCATTTTTCCTTAAAAAAGATTCAGCCATTAGTAATCCAGATAGGTACTACTTATCTGGATTTAAAAAAGCACATAAAAATGTCGCATATAATGTATTTAATGTATTTAATAACCACTTTTTTTTTTTCAGTCTACTTAATCCCTTTGTGCAATGAAATCAATGAAAAATTAATGGATTCCACACAAGATATTCTTAGATATCAGTACTTTAAAATTATAATAATTAAAGATGTCAAAATGTTGCTAAAGAGCTTTGTTTTGTTTGTTTGGACAGACCTGCATGGACCAATAAATGAAATAATACAGATGTCAAAATGTGTCCAGATGGTCACAGCTCCCCAAATCCTGTATCCTTACAGAGTCACAAATGACAAATCCCACAGTGCCACAGAGAGGGAAAACACTGTTTCTGAACTTTCAGATGCCTTGTTATCACATTCCCTCTAACTGATGATCATAAATATTGATTCGGGGCACACAGGACAGGCTTGGAATCCTGAGAGCTGATGGATGACAGCTGCTTTCTTAACCCCAGGAGTTCCATGTGGAGGGAATTGTTGTAGGAACAGTGAATTTGAGGGCCCCTTGGCTCTGTAGCAGCAGACTCCTCTCCATCAAACAGTTTTGTGCTGCCTTCCAATCTTTTATTTGGCTTTAATTACCATTTTCTATAGGCTACTGCTAAGCACGACATGCAGTGACATGGTAACAGCCCAGAAAGACAAATCACAGAATCCCAGAAAGGTTTGGGTTGGATGGGACCTTGAAGCCCATCCAGTGCCACCCCCTGCCATGGGCAGGGACACCTTCCACTATCCCAGGTTGCTCCAAGCCCCATCCAGCCTGGCCTTGGACACTTCCAGGGATCCAGGGGCAGCCACAGCTTCTCTGGGCACCCTGTGCCAGGACCTCTCCACCTTCACAGAGAACAATTCCTTCCCAATAGTCCATCTAAACCTACCCTCCTCCACTGGAATATTCACCATTATTTCCTCTTGTAATTTCCCAGTTTAAATTGGAGCTATGGGAAAATTTCAGCCATTTTTGAAATTGTATTACAACAACTCATGTCTGGAGATTTTTCCTTTGACTCCTGAACTGTGTGAGTTCTCCTGTGGTTTGCTCTGCATTATAAAGGGACAAATGATGGAATTCTTAACTACGGTAGAAGGAAAACCTGTTTTCCAATGAGCCCAGTATTTGCACACTAGAGTTCTTGATCCTTAAACTTGGTGTTGGACATAGTTAATGTGCAAAAACCTCTGCATTTTTCAGTGGGCACTTTAGCCTGTTTTTAAAAGGGACTTCTTTCCTGAGTGTGCAATTATCACTGTTAAGAGACACCAATGAATTTATGCTCTTGGAGGTTTTTTGAACATTTTCAATAATTCTTTATAATTTGTAATTAT
>VWPU01005638.1:0-141588 GCA_013398955.1 Callaeas wilsoni | reverse complement strand
GTCCCCCCCGTGTCCCCCTGCCCCGCCGCCGCGCCATGGCGGCGCCGCCGGCCTCGCCCGGCCCCCGCGGCCGCTTCGAGCAGGAGCAGGACCGCGCCGTCCGCGCCCTGGTGCGCTGCGTGACCGGCCTGCCGGAGGAGGAGCTGGGCGGAGAGCGCTTCCAGGCGGCGCTCAGTTTCGCCTGGTCCAACTTCAGGTCAGCGGGAGCATGGAGGGTCCCGGCGCCTGCCGCGGGGGTGTGGGACGGGGCCGCGTCCCGTCGCGCCCTCCGTGCGCCGTGTGTGGGGAAGCGCCGGGGACCGTGTACGAGTCTCTGCCACAGGGTCAGTGACTGCTGCTCCGTCACGTTTGAATCTTGGTCGTTTAGGGATTTTCTCCTGCTCTGTAAAAACGTGCCTTTCAGTGTGTTCATTGAAAACTTTGTTGGAGGGAGATACGGTATGGTTATGCGTAAAGAGCAGGTGAGGAGGACTCTGCCAAATTGAGATAAACCTTCTGGCCAAGAATGCTGTGCTGCTTGTGTGAAAGGTTATCAGTCTGCAGGAAGAGAACGTGTTTGGTGTTGTTTGGGCTCGTCAGAAACGTGGTCTTTATTAATTTGTAATATATTGTACTGTAGCCCTTTAATTCTATTATATTGGTGCCTAAAACGCCCTTAGTCAAGTTTAAGCATAGTTTTCAGTTATCACAGTTATTGTTCCAGTCTATTCTGCCAGCTTGAGTTGGACTCGATGATGCTTCTGGGTCCCTGCCAACTCAGAATATTCTGTGAAAGCTGTGAAACTCTTACATGATGTATTTCCAATTACCCATACTGTCACTAACTGCTGCCTCTTTGAAATCTTATGCATAAGTTGATGCAGCTAGTAGCTAATCCATATAAAATCAATGCTACTTTACATTTTTCATGCTGATTAAATGCATTTTTGGGGGAGCAGTAGCATAACTGCATTGCATCTGAATCCTAACTACTAATAGGCTCAAATAAAATTATTTTAATACGCAAATCTCACCCTCAGTTTTGTCACCCAGGTGCTTGTGTAGTTGTGTGCTCTTTTAGATTGGGAGATTGTTGGGGTTTTGTTTGGTTCTTAGACATGTCAGGAAAACAGAGGGGGTGATGCAGAGTGAACAAGAAACTTTTGACAGGGAGAGTTGGGAAGAGGAAGGGTTTTTTCATGCCACAATTATTGTCCAAGGAATGTGCATGAAACATCAGCCTGAAATTATCTAGTATTACATTTGCAAACAGTAAGACCTTAGGTTGTAGCAGAAGCTCTCCTTAGTTTCAAGTTTGTGAAACTTCCAATTTATATTGTTAGATCTGATGATGTTTCTGTGCTGTAGTTCTCAGGTCCACCTGTTTATTTCTATGCAGCACTCTAGTCCTCTTCTATTCATGATGTTCTTAACTTGCCTAATAAAATAGATTTTTTTTTTTTGCATGTGTGTTAGTCATTAATTAAAGCTTTAAGTAATAGACTAAAGGATTTTCACTAATAGCTTCCCTGCAGCTTAATTTTTCTTTTCAGGACAGATTCTTAGTTTGATTTTTTTATTGCCTTTTCAGTGTATTGTTCTAAATCTTCCACTTCTTATACTTACCACCATTTTGAATTAATGATTTCCTATGTAAGCTAATGTGTGGTAATAAATTAGATAAGCTGTATTTTCTTAAACCTAAACGCCACCTGTGCAGTTAATGCTACCTTTAACGTGCTCTTATTCCAAATCCTTATACACAGCTGAAATCAAACTAATTTGTCTATAGTTAACACAGTTAGTTTTTTTCTTTTCTTTATCATGGGCTTGTCTTCATCCTGCAGTGCTGCTTACTAAAAGTCCTTGCTAACTGCCTTACAGTTTCACTTTCTAGTTCATTACTTTGACATTGAGGTGATTTCAAATTGTCTTTTGAATTTTGGTCTGTTTAGCTTAACTGTTGCTCATGGTTGGGATTCAGCAGTTTTCATTTCTGTGTACGGCCATGAGAATTTTACCACTTTCTGTCACGTCTTGCTGGAAACATTGATTTTGAGGGCATATAGAGTGTCTTGACCTTGTGCTCAATGTTGTCATATCTTATTCCCTGTTTTTTGATGTCTGTATCTGAAGAACCTATTCATAGCTTAATTTAGTCCCCATAGTCCATTTTACCTTTCACGAGTTCCTGTTTTGTCCCTTTACATAGATATACATACCTTTGTTGGTGTATCTGTCTTTATTTTTGATTAAACTCTCTTTTCTCTTAGACACTCTCCCTTATCCTTTCTAAAAAGGAGCTTCTTTTGGGTTTAGAGGCCTTCCCATGTGGGTATTTGTTTTGCCTGTGCCTGTGATGCAGGTCCCAGAAAATTTTGTGCATTTGACACCAATGCCTTTGACAACACAGTGCTTGATCTCCTTGCTCTACTTGACTTTGCAGACAGCATACTTTAATTGCTTAATTTGCTGGTACAGTAGTAATTTTCCATTCGGCTTTGAGTGCTGGTTTGAGGTAACCTGCATTAAATTTTTCTATCTTTCAGGCCAATTATATTTAATCCTTCTTGAGCTGAGACACACCAAGATTGAATTTTGTTGATGCTTAATGCTGTTGTGGAATTAAATGTGCATTAGTAAACTAGTAATGTTGTCTTCATATGTGTAAATCAGCTTTATTTTTCTTCCTTACTTAAGCTTCCTTTTAAACATATTCTAATGCAGATTTCTTACACAGATTTCACCGTTTTCTTGATGTGAACAGTCATAAAGTAGAAAGAACAATAGAAGGGTAAGTTTTATGTCTATATATCAATAATGTATTGGTTATATATATATTTTCTAAAAAAACCTTCTTGATACTATTTGTGTTATTAGAATACATGAAAAATTGGTAATTCATTCTGACCTTGGAAAAGCTGCAAGCTGGAAAAGACTAACAGAAAAGTTTCTGAACTTGCCACTCCCAAGTACTGAAGAAACAAAGGTATGTACGTAGCAATTTCCTTGTTCTTTTTTCCATCCCTCTTGCATTTACACTGACAATGGGAGCTTCAGTTGTAATGCTGTGGTGGACATTTCAGGTGACTTAGTAGTGGGCTTTGGAGCTGCTGTTCAGGTCATGGATTTCCAGAAATGAAGATGCATTTATTGTCTTCTCAGGGTTTCAGCACACGGAGTTTCGTGACTTAAAGTACACGATCTCGTTGCAGAGCAGGTGTTTTAGGGTCACCATTGTACAAATGCTGTAGCTGAAATCTAGGTGAATCTGGGTTCCTGTCTGTTCTAAAACAACAATGAACTGAACATTTCTTATTCTTTGCCTATTTTTTTTTTCCTTAGATAATCCATCAGGATGTTTTGGTTTTTGGGTTTCCAGTTGGAGTGCTCCTGTTCTGTAGCTTCCATATTGAGACTATTGATATGTTTCACCATTGATACACTTTGTATCAAATCAGTTTAGGATATGGAGTGGATAATTGTGGCAAAAGTTGTCTCACTTAGTTTCCTTTCCAGTGTGGCAGTGTAGTAATGAATTGGATCCTAGAAAGTGTCTGCTGTTGGGAGGTTTAAGTTTGTGATTTCAGAGTGGTGCTCCGTATAATGGTGTTCTCTAATAGAGCTGTGTGTTCTGAGTTGCAGTCTGATGTTACTTCTCATTGAACTGACATGTATCTTTCTTTGCGTGTTCTAGGTTCCTTTTAATTTGTGGGGAATACCCAGGAGCCCTTAATAGCTTATGCATATTCACTTACTATACTGTAGTCTCTAGATTTTTGAAAATGCACCTTTAGTAGCACTTGTTTTGAGACTTGAATGAAATTAAAACCAACCAAACCAAACACCCAAGCAAGCACTTAATACTTGAATGCTACAAGTATCCTGAGATTTTTAAATTTCCTTTTCTTTTTAAAAATGCAACTGAGGTGTGACTGGAGGTAGATTAATCTCATATTTTGGAAGTTCAATGACATTTAGTTTTTAGGAGTGACACATAACTGGGAAGATTAAATATTTATCAGTTTCTACGACTAGTAAGTGGAACACCAGCTCACACATGATTCTGTCAATGACCTACTGGTTTTCTTTGACAAACTCTGGTAAAATCAGTAATGTTCAGTGGGAGCATGTTATAATCCTTGTATAGTAGGTGAGTATCATGCTACTTTATCAGAAATTCGAATTATTTTTTCTAAAATGCAAGTGGAACTCATTCTGAAACAGTTTTGTAAGTGTGTTTATGAATGTGTGAAAGTGTATAAGGATTTAGATAGCAGAATCTCCATGTGTCTAGCTGTGAAACTGTTGGCTGAAGATCTTTGTAAAGTTAAAATGAGGACAAAGAAAAATCTTTTTGTAGTAAGAAATGGTTGTACGTTGGTAAACAGATTTTGGGGAATAGACAATAATACAAATGTCTGGACCATACCAGTGTTGGCACAGTATTCTAACCTGATTGAAGGTCTCTGTTTCACAACTGCAACATTGGAGTTAGATTCATCCTTAATGATTTGTGTAGATTTTCAGGTGTGAGAAGATAATGTGAACATGACATTAAAATGTAGTGATTTTAGCTAACTACATTTTAGCCTCTGTTTGAAGTAACTGGCTATGTGAAAAGGGAACCTAAGACTTAGTTTCCTACAGGCCCATTGCCTGTGTCCTTCCAGTTCATGCATGTTTATGTGGCTGTCCATTATCCCTTGTCCTGAGGTGACTTCTTACTTTCACAGTATTTGCGTCTTTTCCATATTCTCAGATTATCAGCTCGGTAAGAGGCAGCATACGCTGTGGCTGCTTTTGAAGGATTTGTATAATGATTGGCTAATTAATAGGCAGAAGAAAATGGATAAGATTCGGTATCATGTCGCAGATGTTATTTTTGTAATTGAGGACTGGGGAGTGGGAACTAATGGGGAGCATTCCTGCAGATAATAGGCTGACTTTGTTACTAAGCAAAATCTTTTAGACCGCTTACAGACTTGCTTTTTTTCTAATGTGTTTTAAAGACGGATGCACACTATTCCATACTGTCTCTTCTGTTGTGTTTGTCTGACTCTCCATCCAACACCACCTATGTGGAGAAACCAAGAGTCAAAGAAGTGGGTAAGTTTACAAGATGTTTATGTGGCTAATGAAAGATACAATCCGCAATGCAATCTGATAAGGACGTTTTTCCTCTCCATTTTATTATCTCCTTCACTTCACATTGCTTTATTGGTTGTCTTTATATTTTATATATTTAAAATAGCTTGCAAGTCTTTCCTACCCCTGTTTATGTTGCATCACCTAATTAAGTTTTCCAGCCACTGAAGTACCTTGGGAACTCTCTTTGACTTGTACCACTATCACAAACAAACGTTCTCCACCTGTTCAGCAGTGCTTACATGCTCAAAGACAGACAGTGGATTTCTATCCTGAGTCTCTGTCTTGTACCTCAATATTAGATCTCTTGAAAAAGTTTTGGTGATGTAAATTCCTACGTTTCCTACATAATCAAGGAAAGGGAGATACATTTGAAGGTTTCCAGAGGGAGATCCCAGCTGCCTGCTTTCTAAAGTAGGACTTTTTCACTCAGTGCCTGAAAATGAGGCTTGTGCTTAAGTTTGAGTGGATGCCATCCCCCATTTGTTTACAGTGTTGTATCATAGACTGAAAGAAGAATATTTCAGACTAACCTAAAGAAAATCTTGCATCTTAAGATTCCTTTTTGAATGATCTCTGCACATTCCCTCGGCGGTGTTTTGAATGCACTTTCAGCCCATTCCAGGAATGTGAATATGAAGAGGTTATCTCAAACAACACTAATTACAGTTGAGTAAGCTTCACGTTTAAGATATCATATGTTGTAAGTGTGATTGTTACTTTGAAAGTACATCACATCATGGATATGTGGTGTCTTTTTTGGAGAGTAAGACAGTTCTTGGTTTATGTTGTTTACAGTCTGGGATCCATGTGCATATGTAAATTATACATGTAGTATGTTTCCATTGAGCTAAATGGGACTTACTAGTCACAATAAGCGGCGTGTTGCATTCTTGCATGTTTTTCCAGGATTGAAGTGTAGGCTAGTGTAACATAATATGGATAAATGTGCTGATGGCACACTGTTTTGCATATTTTGAGTGTATGAGCAATGAAGTTGAGAATTAATAAGGGATATACATGTTTGATATGTCCCAACTTATGTCATGTTGAAAGTGCACAACCTTGTTAAAGGAACAGTGGTGCAACCTTAAGTGGAAGAGAATTCCTTTTGTTTTAGCTATAGAGTATCAAGATGATTTTAACTTTGGAAGTGAGAGGAAAAGAAAGAGTTATGTGATACTTACTATTTTTATATTTATATTTCTCTTAGAAAAGGAAGAAGAATTTGATTGGGGAAAGTATTTGATGGAAGGAGAAGAAATTTACTTTGGCCCAGGCGTAGATACACCAGTAAGTAATTTCTTAAGGTAAAAACCTCATATAAACTGGTTTGAAGTACGTTAGAGACCTGATTGAGTTGTCCTAGTTTGCATGTTCTACATGTTGATTCTTGTAGGATTCCCCAATACTCTGCTGAATACCGAGAAATAACACAGCCTCAAGCAGAATAACAGTAATACAAATACTTTTGTTTTTCACAATGTTTTGACTTAGCCAACTCAGTACACTGTCTGCTTCTGCTGACCCCTGCTTCCACCTAATCAGAACTTGCTACAGTTCTGTGATCTTTTCCAGATCTTTCATTTGCCTGGTTGTTAATGTTGTGTGTGACTTAAATCATTCTCTGTTAGACAGTTATGTTAGTCCTAGTGTCCTGAATTTACTTTATAGTGTAAGAAAGAAGAGGATAGTAAATGTTTGGCTTGAATAGAAGCTGAATATAGATCTGTCTGCTATGTTGTACTGAAATGTCCTGGGGTTTGTTGCACTTATAGGATTGGTCTGGAGAAAGTGAAGAAGAAGAAGACACTCAGCCGTTGAGCAGGGAGGACTCAGGTATTCAAGTAGACAGAACACCTTTAGAAGACCAAGATCCAAATAAGAAGACAGTGCCTAATGCTTCCTGGAAAGGTTAGAAAAAGCTGTAATTCTTCTGATATACATACTAAAATTTAGCAAGGTAATGCAGCTTTTTTTATTATTCTTTAGTGAGGTGTTGTGTTTCAGATCTATAATTGTAGTACCAGATGAACATTACTGTTCTTTTTTTTTCTACAGTAAAGAAACAATATAGAAAGTTTGATCTGATTTCTGTTACTGCTAATGGAGGAGAAGAATTCTGTTCATTCCAGTGGAAATTTACATGGATATTCCAATATAGAAATGAAAGCTTACAGTAAATGCAGCATGTAGTTGTATGGATATAATGTAAATTTTTTGTTATTAAGTATCAGAATGCTGAGACAAAATTTAGTTTCCAACAGAAATAATCGTCTCAGTTCCAGGTATGAAATATTTCTGAAAAAAATAGGTTTATGTAGTTAAAATACTAGTGGCTTTCTCTTGAATAGCTTCAGGGAGTATTAAATGTAGCTGTATTCTTTTTCATAAAATATTGTAGGATACAGTTTACCTGGTACATGACAATTGCATAGTATATATTATATAAGCAGTAGCTAACTGGAATTAGGTAAAGTTCTGTTGACAGTCACATTTAAGACAAAACTATTTTAGGTAATGTACTAAATGGCTAATAAAAAGGAATGTGGTGATAAAGTTGATGACATTTGGCAGTTTATTTTTTAAGTCAGCTTGATTTTGAACATAGCATTTGAGAATTGCCTGAGACAGAAGCACATTTTTTGAGGAAAGATTGGAAACCATGTAAATCTTCAAGCTTATAGAATCATATATCCTGAGCTGGAAGGGACCCACAAGGCTAATCACATTCCACCTCCTGGTCCTGCACAGGATCATCCCCGAGAGTCACACCATGTGACTGAGAGCATTGTCCAAACGTTCCTTGAACTCTCTCAGACTGGTGCTGTGACCACTTCCCTGGGGAGCCTGTTCCAGTGCCCAGCCACCCTCTGGGTTAAGAACCTTTTCCAAATACCCAACCTAAACATCCTCTGACACAGGTTCAGGCCATTGCCTCAGGCCCTGTCAGTGGTCAGCAGAGAGAAGAGATCAGTGTCTGCTCCTGCGCTTCCCCTTGGTGAGGAAGCCATGGGCCACGGTGTGGTCTCCCCTCAATCTTCTCCAGGCTGAACACATCAGCGGACCACAGCCGCTCCTCATACGGCTTCCCCTCTCGTGCCATCACCATCTTTGTAGCCCTCCTTTGGACACTCTCTAATAGCTTTATAACTTTCTTATGTTTTGGCACCCAAAACCGCTCACAGTACCCAGGTGAGGCCTTGCCAGCACTGAGCAGAGCTTATTTTTAGGACTTTTGCAACATTTGGGCAGTGTAGCATTTCTATGTAAATTAATTTGTGCACAATGGTATTAAATTCCCAGTGCAGTAAAGTGTAAATGGTTATAAATGGTAATTCATTTGAAACGTGATTCTGCAGCTGAGTGAATAGGCTTATTAATAACTTCTTCCTGTGTTTTAGAATCATTTCCTGCATAAATAAAAACACCTTGCCCACTGTCACATGTTTTCACAGTTGGTGAGCCTGATGCCCGCAGCTGGCTGGAGCAGCACGTAGTTCCTCAGTACTGGACAGGAAGGGCTCCTCGCTTTTCACATAGTTTGCACTTGCATTCCAACCTGGCTGCAGTCTGGTAAGAAGACAATATCACTTACATATTCCTTCCTGGCATACAATACTAAATATTGACTTTTTAAAGCCTTTTTACTGCTGGAAGCGTAAAGATAGTATAGGTATTACAATTCACTTAAAAACAGAATTAAAGGGGTACAAATTAATAAGATGAACAAATGAGATGCTTTTTCTATTAATAGATTCTTATCCTTTTATTTAATTTTTATTAAGCTTCTCATGTCAGAGAGAGAGGTTTCATTTTTCAGAGAAGCAAATTGTACTGTTGAATTCTGTTTGGCTTGACCCTTATGAAGTTCTCTGAGGACCTAATATAGGTGGATTGTAAGTGGTCCTGGAAGTAAGGAATCCCCTAACGTTTAAATTTTTAAAATGTTTTTGGTGCCTCCTTTACAAAGTTAAACATAGATTTTGTGTGGGGAAGGAACATAAAACAGTATATTGCCATGATCTGCCATGGCCTTGGAAAGAAAATGAGTATTAAAAATAAAAAGAAGTCTAATTCTTTCCTGTCCCAAATTTTGATGTATCAGTAATGAAGTTCATTAGATTTGCCCTTGGTTTTCTTAATTTAATGAATTTCTTAATTGAGGAGTTATTTTAGTATAAGGTTGTTGCCTAGCCAGTTATGAAACACAGTTTGCAATGAATATTTGAAAATGGGTAACATGAATAAAGCAACGCTGCTTCTGCTGCAGTGTTCTTAGGAGATGTATGGTTTACATATGTGTATGATATATAACTAGTATTACTTAATTTGGACTTTCTGATTTTTGAGTGTGATTGCATAACTTTTGCCACTGATATTAATGAGTAAAAATACTAAAAATGTAAATAATCATTCTATACTTTGCTAAAATATGAAAAGATACTGAGGAAGGTTTACAAAGAATTGCATAAGACAGGATCATAAGAGAAAATTCTTAGGTGGCTATGAAAGTTTCTGCTTCTTAAGTATACTTTCAAGCTAGAGAGTGAATTTTCTTATGTGGGTCAGAAAAATTAATATTTTACTTTTTAGCTTAGTATTCTTTTCAGAAAGTAATAAGCTTTCACAACACTGAATGAAAAATAACTGAATAATTAACAAAACCCCAAAACTCACAGCCTCCCTGCCCCCAAAATAGTGGAAATTCAGTACTTCAGGCATTTGCTACTTAATTTCTTTTCTTGCTATGTAAGACTAGATGATATTTGAATGTTTTCCACAGTACCTTGCTTAACAATATGAAAACAAACTGGCCTTTTGTTTATACACTTAAAATGTCCCTATGAGCATTGGGTCTGCTCAGATATGAGTAGAGCAAAATTGAGCCTAAAGATGATTGCTTCATTCTTACTTTCAGGTGATTCAGTTGTTATTTCAGCCATTAAATTGTTTTCATTTCCTTTTTTTCTAAGGGACCACCATTTGTACACCAGTGATCCTTTGTACGTGCCAGAAGAGAGAACACTGGTCACGGAAACTCAGGTTATACGGGAAACCCTTTGGTAAGAGCAGCATCACAAGGCTTGCATTTTAACTTTTGGTATTTCTCTCAGAGAAATGAGAGATCTATCTTTGAAGATGTCCAAAGAAGGAATTATTACTGAGCTTTTAATTTACACTGTTTCTGGCAATAAGGATGCTGCATTTGTGTGTTAACCATTCACATTCAAGGCACTGAAACAGGTTGCCCAGAGAAGGTGTGGATGCCCCATCCCTGGCAGTGTTAAAGGCCAGACTGGGTGGAGCTCTGAGCAACCTGGTCTGGTGAGAGGAGGGGATCACTTCATGGCCTGAAGGTTGGAACTAGATGATCTTTAAGGTCCCCTCCATTATGTGATTGACAAAGAAGAAAGTAGCTTACTACTTCTTTCTTGCATTGATTATTCAAGTCTAATTGTTGAAAAGAACCAATTTGTTCTTATCTTGTCCCTATAGATTTTTAAAACAATGTCCAGTTTTAGAAAGTAGGCTGAGTCATCCTATAGCTGGAAATTATTTCAACTGGAAAGAAACTTTAGCATATATTTACTTCATGCCAGTGTTTAATTGTTCTTGTTCCGGCAACAGCTTACAGCTTACAGCTGACAGTAGCGTCATAGTTGATCTGTGGTCTCCTGTTACTCAAAGAAAAGAAACTTAGGCAAAGGAGAGCTAGTTCTTTTATTAATTATATGTAAGTCCATTAAGGGGGAAAATTACTACTCTTTTTGTTTCTTTTCAAGGCTACTTTCAGGAGTGAAAAAGCTTTTTATATTTCAGCTGAATGATGGAAAAGTGACTGTGCGGAATGATATTATTGTAACTCATTTAACCCATGTAAGTTGTTTCTGAATCTCAGATAAATAAAATGTATCTGTCATTAAAAAGATGTAATTTGTGGGAATAGGAAATTAAACAGCTTGTGGAAAAATCATATTTCTACAACTGTGTTTTGCCTAAATAAGAGCATCTGACTTAATAAAATGGAATGGACTGTTCCTGTATCTGAGAATGTGATGAAGCAGTAGCAATTGCAGAATTTTGTAACATTTTAATTCATAAAAATAATACTGTAATTCAATTTTGAGGCTTTATGAAATACAGTTTTTGTTAGATGATTCTAAAAGGTAGTTTGTTTTTTTTTTTGCAGAATTGCCTGAGATCTGTATTGGAGCAGATAGCAGCATATGGTCAAGTTGTGTTTAGACTACAGAAGTTTATTGATGAAGTGATGGGACACAGCCCAGAAAGCATAATACATGGAACAGTTTCCACTCCAAAAAAGACTACTGAAGCCCCATTCAGAACCTACCAAGCTTTTATGTGGGCTTTATATAAATATTTCATCAGCTTTAAAGAAGAACTTACTGAAATTGAAAAGTGCATAATCAACAAAGGTACAGTGCAAGGGAAGTTTTACAAAAGGGGGACACACACATATTTAACACTGACAAAATTTGCTCTTCTGTTGGATGTTATTTTATGCATCTTAGTTTTTTTGTTTTTTCCAGATAAAACAGTCACACTTTCAATAGTAATAGATAAGTTGTCTCCCAGACTGGCACAGCTGAAGGTACTTCACAAGGTTTTCAGCACAGGAGTAGCAGAAGTGCCGCCTGACACTAGAAATGTTGTACGAGCATCTCATCTGCTTAATACCCTCTACAAAGCTATTCTTGAATATGACAGTGTTGGAGAGGCATCTGAGCAAACGGTAGGGGAAGTAATTCCTTCCTTAATAGAACAGCACACTAGAAAATTTAGTAACTAATGCATTACTGTTTTTTGACATGAGTTTAGTCAAGCTGGACAAAAATGGATTTATGAGAGGATCAGGAGAAGTGTTTTGTGAGGACCAAGGGGAAGGACTGTGGAAAATCAGATGCCAGGAAGCTGTTTTGAAAGAGGGAACTTGGGAATAGCTTTCCCTCCTATTTCTACAACTGCGTAATTCAGTTAATGCTGAAATGTGGGAGTTTGGATTTTTACAGTAACTTGATTATACTATTGAAAATATAGTTGATGTCATTATGTCCTTTTGTTTTCCTCATTTCTATGTTATGAAACCACAAAGTGTTTTATGACTATCCCATACTTACTCAGAGGTGTTAGAGTGAAAAACTGCTATTTGGATCTGTGATGACAAGAGTAACAAGCGGAAGCATGAACAATACAGGCTTCCATTAAAAAGAAAAGCTATAATTTTTAGTTTAACATTTTATCTTCAAAATCCTTAAGTGTAGTTATATATCTGTTATAAACTGTGATTGCACAATTAAGAGGATTAAACTTCACCATATTGCTTTCAATGCCTGGTCTAAAAACATTCAGCCAGTTTTTTTCTTTCTTCCTTTAAATTCAGGTATCCCTTTTGTTCTCTCTCTGGGTTGAAACTGTGAGGCCATACTTACAGACTGTGGATGAGTGGATAGTCCATGGTAATTTGTTTGATCCTGCAAAGGAGTTTATTATTCAGAGGTAGGGATGCTTGATACTAGACACACATAGTGCTGTGCAAGTAAACCTGTTGCAGAACCTAGGGTAAAGGGAAACAGTAAAAGTAGGTTTTCACTTTTTTTATTTTGCTTAAAAATAATTTCTAAATCATACTTCTGTAACTTGTCTTAAGCTTCCCATTAGGGAAATTACAAGGATATGGGTCTCTACCACATATTGTTCTAGAGTAGAAATCAATTCTTTTGGGTTTTTTCCATCTACAGTAAATAATGAGCAGGCTGACTCTTGAGTGTACTGACTTTTTTTAAAAGCAATTAACCATTTTTCAAACCCAAGACATTTGCAAAAATTACAAAATTTACTTTTAAATTCTTCTACTAATCTTTAGTTGTTATGAAGCAAATGCTGTTTAGAATTAAAATGCTCATTGCTTCCGACTTGTAGTAAAGTTAATATGGTATCTTGAATTACATGCGCATACCCTAAGCAGTACTTGAGCTGTTAATTTTTGTTCTGTTGCTATGCTACATTTTGTTGGTCCCTTTTTTTGACAGCTTGGAGTGGAAAGTGAATATAGAAATTAAAGTTCTGGCTTGTAATTACAAATCCATTTTCTTCTTCCTGCTAAACTTAATTGAACCTGTCTGTTAACACATGTTGAGGTGAGCATGAAGTAAGACAACAGCTCTAGCAGCACTATTGTAATAATTCCTTAGTAGCAGAGATCCTTAGCATCCTTATTATGTCCTCTTTTTGTGGTTCTATAGTTGTGTTTTCAGTGCTACCAACAGTGCTGATCTCAACTTATATTTATGCTTCATTTTATTTGCCTAATTTTAATTATCTAATTTAGGTTTTTCCATCTGACTTCAAAGAGCAAATTGTGTATCTCATGTAAACAACAAAAAAATCCAAAGTGAACCAGAAATTGAGTTTCACCTACTCTAGAATTTTTCAGCTTTCCTAGTAGTAGTTACTTCAGTTTGAGGTTTTAAATAAGTCTGCAAGTCAGTTGCTCATCATTTTAAATTAAGGATGCCACTGTGCATAGTTAACATCCTGGACAAATTTAATTATAATTGCTCTATTTGACTTGCTCTTGGAGTTTATTTTGTTGTACAATTGTTTTATCTCCTGTGAGCTGGTTGTTTATCTTTTTCAGAGTGTCTAGATAGTTCACAATATGGATGAGCTCATTTTATACAGTTTTGAAAGTGCTTCATGGCTCTTCTAAGAGAAGGGCAAAGCATAGAACAAAGAGGGTACATATCTTCTAGTAATGAAGTTTCCTTTTGAAAATACTCAACAACTTTTTATTTCTTTGCAGAAACAAAAACGTTCCAGTTAATCACAGAGATTTTTGGTATGCTACCTACACGTTATATAGTGTGTCAGAAAAGACAGAGAATGAAGAGAAGATGAGTGATAATGCCAGTGCCAGTTCTGGCAGTGATCAGGCCCCTTCAAGCAGACAGCACACAATGGTTTCTTTTCTGAAACCTGTGCTAAAGCAAATTATCATGGCTGGAAAATCCATGCAGCTGTTGAAGAATCTTCAATGCAAAGACGGTTCTCCACAGCAGGCTGCGTCAAGAGGTGAGATGTCAGTCTGTACACCATCGTGCCTTAGGCTATCAAACGGTATGAGTGTGGTTTTGGTAATGGTCTTCCCCTGTCTTTAGAATAATATAACACTCTGTTGTATGCCAGTGTTGTGGTTGGTAACTTCAGGTCTGATGGAGAACACTCTTCCAATGCAAACAAGTGAAAAGAGCAAAGTAAATAAAGTTGAGTGTTCCGTGTTCTTTTTATTTCTTTAAATTTTTCTTAAAGTTCTTTTCATGTGCTTACAAAACACTATTTTTGTTATGAGACAAAACCAGCTTGTATGTTCTACTAGTAAAACTGGTGGTTTTTTATAAATAATTGTTTTTTGTATTACTGAGTGGTTGAGTAATCTAAGATAGCATGCGGAATTTCTTTTTTAAAAGCTTACTCATAAGTAGATGAAAGATGTTTGGATATCTAGGATATTCATCTTGAGTGATTGTAAAACATAATACAACATTGTAACTAATGTTGAGTTTGGGGGGTTTTTTTGCCTTTTTTTAAAGAAAAAATAATATTTTTCATTTTGCTGCTTCTTCATGTTTAAAAGTAGAGATAGTTAAATTATTTTGGATACTCACTTCAGTAAATACTGGAAGATTGTCAGGTGCTAAAAATTAACTGCCTTTGCATCTGAAGTAGGAGGTTCTTTAACAATCTCAGAAATACTGCGTATTTCAGACACCCATTCTGCAGCACGTTTGAACATATGTCTGATGTTAGGCATTGGACTACTCCTATCATTTTAAATGTGTATTTGAGGGTATTTTGTTTTCTGAATAGTGGTCTAAATGTAGTATTTTAAAAGTTAGCTAGTGAATGTTGGACTGTGGAGTTCTTTTAGTTCGGACGATGTTTTCTCCAATGCGTTGCCCAATTCAGATGCTGAGCGGAAGAGTTTATACACACTGTTCCTGGAATCAGTGCAGTCTCGCCTGCGGCACGGGGAGGAGTCTGTTCCAGATATTATTACAGAACAGCAGGCCACAAAACAGAGCCTGATAAAGATGCAGTCTATAGCAGAAAGACACTTGGAACTGGATGATGTCCATGACCCACTGCTGGCTATTAATTTTGCCAGGTAAATGAATGATCCTCCTGCTGTGTTGTTGAGAGCTGTGTTCAGCCTGGTGACATTTGTTAGATCACATTTTCGTTGCTGCTGCTGCTACTGAAAACAAGCAAGTTCAGAATAAAGAGGAGCGCCAACAATCAGTGACAGAAGCTAAATAGACACTCCCCTTGTACATGGTTAAAGAAAAACAATTAGAATCAGTGAAGAATGTGCTACTTGCAATTGGTAGCATAGAAAATTTGGGTAGTCTTTATCATAACAGGCTGTTAGCAAATAAGTGGTTTAATAGTGAATGCCGTTGTGTACAAAACCCAAGCAAACTCATTTAAAAGTTCAAATTTTACAAAGTCCTTGATTTGCACCAAGTATATGCAGCTTCAGTTTTGCTGTGTTTAAATCATTTAACTGTAAAAGCCTTGCAGAAGTCCTGTTAATTGCATAAAAATCCTTGATTCTTCGTAGTGAGGGAAGTCCTATAGAGAGTATAAATGTCTTGGAAATTAGGAGGAAAGACAAACTCTGAAAATCTTATTATGTGATTGCAAATAAGAAAATAGCTATTTATGTTTTTTACTAAATACTAACTGTGTACTTACATGTTTTAATGTCAGTCTTAGGAGGAGCTTGTTTTAAAGAAATCGTAGATAAGACTTTATTGTTTCCCTTGTTCATTGGGACAATTCTGTTTGTCAAAATTGCTACATTAATTCACTCTCTGGCTTATTCAGTCTATCCAGGCAATAGCTCCTATGAGCCAGACTTCCTCTTAGAGTGGTTCAACTGGCAACTAGCTTTTTACAAAATATTACAATAATTTGATGCTTTCTGTATAAAAACAATTAAACTTACCAAATGTAGACCACAAATACTGTATTCCCATCATATAATATTATAGATAACATGTAGGGACCCCATAATTAAGACGCCTCAAGCCTGTTCTCCATGAGTTCACTGGTTTTGTTTTTTTTGTTTTTTTGTTGTATTTTTTCTTTTATTTTTTTTTTCTTGTTTTGGGTTGTTTTTTTTTTTTGGGGGGTTTTTTTTTTTTTGTTGTTGTTGTTGTTTTGTGGTTGTTGGTTGAATTTTTACTTTAATTTTATTTTTCTTTCCCGGGAAGCTCATCTGAGTGCTGTATATGCACAGTATAGTTCTAAAAGTTCCTGTCAAAGTAGGTTTGTTTAGTAAGCTGTATAATATTTGAACTTGATGTTTTTCAGAAGTATGCCTTAAGCAGTTATGTGATTATAGGATGCTGTCCTCTGTGATACTCTTATGTCTGGTCATACTCAAACAGTATGATGGATCACTTTATAGGCTGGATACATGCTCTACTTATGAATCAGCTTTTATTACCCCTGCACCATATATTTCAGAGCAGAGGACCCAAATTTGATTTAAATCCTCAAAGGTATGACATTGTTTTATACCTTGTATGAATAATGAGCCTTCTTCCCTAAGTACCTTGTTTTATTTTGAAGATTGTATTTGGAACAGAGTGACTTTCATGAGAAGTTTACTGGTGGGGATGTCTGTGTGGATAGATCCTCAGAATCTGTGACCTGCCAAACTTTTGAACTGACACTGAGGTCTTGTCTTTATCCTCACATAGACAAGCAATACTTGGAATGCTGTGGTAATTTGATGCAAACTTTAAAGAAGGATTACAGGTAAGAAAGTAGATTTCTTTTTCCTTAGCTTTGTTTTTTTATTACCAGTGGTATGTCATCACTAAAAGAAGCAATCTTATGTTGTGTTTCTACGCCAGTTTGATAACCGGCTATAAAGTCATTAAGGAGAAAAGGGAGATCTAACATGATAGATTCTTGGGCGAAAACTTGGTCTAGCTTAAATCAACAGCAAAGCTGTCATTTGTCATCAGTGGATGTTTGGTGGGGAAATGGTTTCAAACATAGTGTTGACATTTTAAATTCATTTTAGGGAGAGGGACAGACTTTCCAAACTATGCTATTTCTGAGAATTGCCTAGCTTATAGGATAGCTGAATACTATGAGCACTTCCAGTGAAGTTAGTGGAGCTGTTAAAGCTTACAGGGAAAAATACCTTGGTTAAACAAAGGATTCACTGTAGACTTTGTTTGTGTTCAATACTGAGTTTTTGTAGTGAAGAGTTTTTAAGATTTTTGTTTCTGTAACAGTTGTGTCTTGCATTCACTTGCATGATGAGACTGAGGAAATGTTATATGTTTCTCCTCTTCAGGCTTGTAGAATATTTGCAAGCAATGAGAAATTTTTTCTTGCTTGAAGCCGGAGATACCATGTATGACTTCTATACATCTATTTTTGACAAAATTAGAGAAAAGGAAACTTGGCAGAATGTTGCTTTCTTAAATGTTCACCTACAAGAAGCGGTTGGACAACGCTATCCAGAGGACAGTGCAAGGTAAAATGCAAAACATGCTTTAGTTATATTTCTTTCACACTTAACTGTATTAATGTACTTAACCTGCATAGCACAATACTAATTGTTGTGTACCCATTAAAATAATGCGTTTTAATGAAGTTTTGAGCTGTTGTCATTTTTCCTACCTGAGGTGTCCAGATTAAATCAGACAGTGGTTAGCAGTGAGAAATAGAAATTAATGAAACTAACTACTCATTTAAAACAGATTCTCACCAATTACGTCACTTGTTTTTTTGCATAGGTTGTCAATATCGTTTGAAAGTGTTGATACAGCAAAGAAGAAACTCCCTGTCCACACTTTAGATGGTTTGACATTGAGTTATAAGGTAGTGAGTTAATATGGCTGCAGTTCTTATTCTAGAACAGATTTGAAATGTTGTCTCAAAGTGACTTATATTTTCTATCTTGATTATCCTCTCCTCCTCCTAGGTTCCTTGGCCTGTGGATATAGTTATAAGCTTAGAATGCCAAAAAATTTACAATCAAGTTTTTCTGCTCTTACTGCAAATAAAGTGGGCCAAGTATAGTCTAGATGTTCTACGATTTGATGGTAAGGTACTTCTTCAATGAAAGATACTCTGTAAACTTGTTTTATGGTCTAAGGATATGAATAGTCTTCTGCTTTCTGCAAGAAGTAGTATAAACTAGTTAGAATTTTGATTCATTCTATAAAATAATCTCAGTGTTGCAAATTACGTGTATTAAGCTGGGCATGTTTTTCACATCTGTCCAGCCTCAGGGACAGCTCCATTCATGCATTCCCTTTGTCTCTTTGATTCAAGTCTAGTTAGTTATATTGGAAACTCATTACTTCATTCTAGACTTTGCTGTTGAAAGAAAGTCTGTCTACCACATCCTAATGTTTATGTATAATGTTTTTATGAGTAACACCTTGCAGACAAGCTAAGAAAACAGGATAAAAAAATACTCTATTTGAGATTGAAACAGTAAACTGTTGGGAGATTATAGAGATTTTTTAGTATTTCCTTCACCAAGTTAATGTTTATACTCCTCCTGTCCCATGTGAAGTGGATATAGACTTCATGTCTTACAAAAATAAATTAGAAAGTGGATGGGTTCATCTGTGTTTTGAATGTCAGCTAAGTAATTATCTTCCTAAAAGTATGTGTTTTTTTACTGTTTAAACTTTATGGGTATGACTTTTTGCTTTAGTCTTTTCCCAAAAAGAGCAACACTCTTGCTTTTTTTTTTCTTTCTTTTTTTTTTTTAAAAAGAACTAGTCTCTGCTGCAGAAAACTCACAGGTTAAGGAAGGAACTTCATTAGAACAAGGAACAGTTCCTGTATTTGGACCACAAAAAGAAAGTATAAAACAACAAATACATCGCATGTTTCTCTTAAGAGTGAAACTTATGCATTTTGTCAACAGCCTGCACAACTACATCATGACTAGGGTTTGTCTTATATCACAATTTCATTTATATTAGGAGCTTGTAGCTAGACATGCAGTATTAATTTTCCTTTAAAACCTAAAAAAAACCCACCAAAACAAAAAGCAAAATGTAAATAAAATGTCCTTTCTGCACATGTTTCAGTTTCAACTTGGTCGTTTTAAATCAGTAATTGTTTAGAAGTTTTGCATGCATGTGACTGATCTTTGGATATTACTGATTCTTTTGTCTGTTTCTCCCACTGCTAGATGACTTAAGCACAGTAATGTAAAAAGAGGTTTCTGTAAGCTGTAACTTAAGAGCTATTATGCTTATAAAAGTGTTACAACAGATATTTTAGTTAGATGGATTCTTCTCAAAAATCTCTAGTACACAGTGTATACATGAATTTTCAAATACAAAGGCAATGCCTGTAGATACATATCTGCTCTATTACTGCCTTTTTTTACTTTTAATAAAATTAGTATATGCCCCACTTCAGCCTTTCTGGGGATAGTCATTGTGCCTTTGTGTAGTGGCAATATATCTATTTATGTGAGGAATGTTGCTGTGTAGTTATGAGAAGAGCTTGAAATTTTTGCTATTGATGGTAATTTGGAGGCTAATCCTAAAATTTGACAGGGAAGAGCAAATGAATCTCGCAATTTCAGGCTCTTAAAAAATATATTGGCAGAGAGTCATAATGACTTGTGTGCAGCATTGAATTTCATAACTTTGGTCTTCTTTTTAAGATTCTCCACAGTACAGGCTTGGAGTTTCAGCATCAGGTAGAAGAAGCCAAAGATTTAGATCAATTGATAAAGATTCATTACAGATATCTATCTACGATTCATGATCGCTGCTTACTGAGAGAAAAGGTGGGTAAAAAATTAGTATGTTTGATGTATTGAGTTATCAGGACAAGAAAGTAGTTTTGTACTAATTATGCTGTCTGTTTTGCAGCATACATGCTAAGCAATATATAGGTACTCTTGAGGAGGTGGTAGCTTTTCCAGACATAAAACTGAGATCCAGTTTCCCTTGCTGTTCACAGCTCAGTTCTATCATGAAGAGAGGATAAAATTAAGTTCTTTATATTGGGTATTACATCACTCGTTTGTTTCTAAAAGAGGGGAGGTTTTGAACTGAGGCTTGTTAATGTTAGGAAGGTTATACATAGTGTTATGGCAGGAAATGGAGGTGCATGGATAGCTTTGTAACCTTTTATCCCACATACTGTGCAAAGTCCACATCCAAGTAGTCAGCTGGGAAATGAATTGGAGAACAAATACAAACATCTTCAGTTTGGAAGAATCATATTGTGTTTGGGAGATTGTTTTTACAGGTCAGATTAAATGGCATGTGAGACCTTTGTATTGCAGTATAATAATGAAAATGATTATGCTTAACAATGGATTTCTGTCTTACTCCTTGTGTTTTAATTATTTTAGGTGAGCTTTGTGAAGGAAGCTATAATGAAAGTGTTAAATTTAGTGCTGATGTTTGCAGACCGTTGGCAAGCTGGTTTGGGGGCTTGGAAGTAAGTACACATACCTACAATTCTACATGGTCATAATTTTGCAGCTCTGAGTATGATTTTGTGCCCAGAACTGCACAGAGCATTCCAGGTGAGGCTGCACCACCCCTGAATACAGTGGGACAGTCACGTCCTTCATCCATCTGGCTGTGCTGTGTTTGATGGGGTTTGCCCTCCTGGCTGCCTGGGTTTCCTCCCTGCTCAATCCTATTGAGTTCCTGTTGACCAGCACCCCCAGACCCCTTTTTGCAGCCACTCCTTTCCCCATTTATACTTCAGTTTGTGCAACCTGCTGCTTGAAGGATAAATGATACTGGGCGAGTCTCCAAGGCTTTGTCAAACACTCAGAAGTTGATGTATGGTCCTGAAGCCAGCTGGTGTGGACTGGCTTACTTCGTATTTTGCAGGAGTAATTTTCTTTGGCACAGATGCTACCTGAAACTTGGATCCCACTCTCCTGTGACATTAGGCAGTAGCTATGTTTGGAGTGTTTTTCTCATTCAGAGTGTCAGAAGTAATTAGTGATTGCTATTGATAAAGACTGAAACTCAGGGCATGTGGTTGCATGCTCTTGCGTGTGGCAGGAGATGGTGTCATCTATATCTTTTTGGGAGAGGGGAAAAAGGAAAGGAGTGACTGTTGTGAACTATGTCTTCTCCCTTGACTGGTGAGTGCTAGTTGGCAGAGTCCAAAGTGGAATTCAAGAGATTGCTGATAGTAAAGCAGTGTGAGTGTCCCTGTTTTACTGGCAGTGTAGGTCCCCAAGGACCTCTAAAGCAGTAAGGACCAGGAGAGGCTCTCTTGCGTACAAACCTATGTAGGAATGATAGGTGTCAGTTGGAATCACACAGCTCCTCCAAGTCACTGCTGAGATTTCTAAAATTATGATGGAATTAGTAATGCCTCTTTGATGGTGCTCAGATGCTCCTTTTGAAATTGCCTTTGTTTTTTAGAAGTAGCATATGCGGGCATAACTGAGCTATTGTAAGTTCAAAACAGAATTCTATGTAAAGAGTACTTCTGTCATTTACTGTGAAATTTCAGTCATATTTGGAAGATAACATAGAGGCTGGTCTGTTAAGCATTCCTCTGTTAAACTGTTTTGTAGGATGGAATCCATAGAGAAGATGGAATCTGATTTTAAAAACTGTCACATGTTTCTTGTAACTGTTCTCAACAAAGCTGTCTGTCGAGGCTCTTTTCCCCATTGTAAGTACATGAGGCTTTTCGCATACCTGCACTTACACAAGTTTGCTAGGAATGTGTTTGTATTTTAATCTGTTCTAATGTTTGTTGGCACATTTTAAATAATCTCATTTTGTGAGTTATGCACAGAGGGACAGGAAGACTTACTTCTTACAAAGTTAAAGTCATTATTTTTTTAGGGTATTTTTGCCAAGCTTTTCCATGACAGCTATCTTCAGTTTATCTGTTTACTTGATGAGGGGAAGGTGTGTAGCCAAGGAAGTGACAGGCAGTTTTCTAAACTAGTGAAACTAAGTTCTGGGGGCATAGAAGAGCATTCTTTTTGTTGGTATTGGGAATGGCAGCTGTGATATATCTTGAGCAGATAAGATTTTAGTATTATGGTGCCTCAGCTGCAACTGCACTGGGCTCTTGGCTCTGCCCATCTGTTGGAAGTTACTTTCTTGGCAGCAGAAACAGCAGAGGATGAGATATCTATGCTTCTACTTACAACCTGGTATGAGCTTAAATTGTTAATCGGTGCCAGTTTGAGTTAGGGGAGCAACTGCCCAGTGAGGTTGTGGGGCATCAGGGTTAGTTGGCACGAAGATGTGTGTTCTCACAGGTTTCTACACCATCTGTAGATGTGCCTAGGGGCCATGACTTACTGGTGGGCTTGGCAGTCTTAGGTTAATGGTTGGACTTGATTATTTTGAAGGTCTTTTCCAACCTACATGAGTCAGTGTCTAAAACAGGCAATATCTGACATCACTGCTGCTCACATCTACGAGAGCTTGTCTGCAGAACCGTCCATGAGAATGGCTTGCTGTATATAAACCTCCAGAACCTCTATTTTGTGTGTACAACAGTATTTCAAACAAAGGAGCTAACTTCTTATCACTTCTTACCACATGAAATAACTAATGGGTAGCTGATGATGAGTATGGTGAAATATTATCTGAGCTGTCAGAGACTTACAAAATGTCTTACTGTCTGAAGTCCCAAAGTACTACAATTTAAAAAGTAAACTGGATTCTTCCTTTTAAATGACAGAATTGAATATTGCAGTAAATGTTTGCTGACTGCTGCAAATGCTATTAACTACCTTTTTATGGTTTGTTTCGCAGTGGAATCTTTAGCTTTGTCACTGATGGCTGGCATGGAACAAAGTTAACACCCACTTCCACTGAATTAAGGAAGAACTGATAGCAGGATTTATGTTGAAATTCCTATGTTAAAGAACCGTAAGCATTTTGCACTCCAGTTTAAAATGTATATAGCTAAATGATGCCGATGGTTTGGAGCTGTGTAAAATATTTTAAAATGTAAATAATGTACAGATATTTAAGTGTGTTGTTTGTGGCAGTGTGTGTATATGCTTCAACATCAAAAAACATATATAGTGTAAAATTCATTCCATGTAAACAATCTTACTTGAAAAGATATTAAATGTATTTCATGCTGAAAAAAGGATTTTTTTTCTTTAATTATGAGTAATTGATGGTTTACTTTTTCCATTAATTTTTCAGCTGTCAATAGGTCACAGGGCAGTGTGGAGTGGTGGGACTGAAGTTTTGGTGTTTAGAAGGTTGGTTGAGTTAATTTTTGGCCTTTTTTTCCTTTGAGAAAAGGCTAAGAAGCATTCATCTTTGCTTAGTGGTTCTTAAGAAGACTTTAAGAAGACTGTTACAAGAAGCTGATGTAAAAAATACAGTATTTTTTATGTTAAATGTTCAAATGCTTACTAATTTTAGTGGTAACTCTGGACAGTTTAAGTAGGATTAAGATGACAGTGTGTAATATATTAGTTTTAATGATTGGATTGTTGAGATGTTTCAAAGGTGGTCAGATATGACTTGACCTTTGTCCTCCTTCTAAGCCTTTTACAAGCAAACTTTTACATCTAATAGCTAATCTCTTGTAAAGCAGTGGATTGTGGTACAGAAGGGTACATTTCTGGACAAGTAAATGCGGAACTTGTTCTGCACTAGATGACTTGCCCTGTCTCCTCTCCATTAAAGTCTCTCTGGAATTCTGGCATCAGTACACCTGAATTAAAAATCAATCATAGCTATTTACCTAATGATTTTTTGGAATAAATAAAAGATTTGATAATTAGAATTTCACTGTTGTGTGTGTTTCTGCTGAAATTCAATCAGTAACTTAACGTTTGAGAGCTGTTTCTTTAAGGTAAATGAAGTATATTACTACCAGCTGAGACCGTGTGGCTCATTATAAAAATTTTTTTTTCAGCTGTAAACTAATAATTGCTTTATATGAATATTTGTGTTTGTGTTTGAACAGGAGATCTCAGAAGGTTCTTCCAAGTTATAGCTATGAAATGTTTTGAGGAAAAGAAATTAATTTTTTTTTAACATATAACACTGAGAAAGTTTCTGCTGCCCTGTAACATGTTCTTCTTTGTTTGACTGAGTGGAGGTTTTGCCTTAGAGAACAGTATATTTGAATTGTCCTTTGCTACCTCATGACACACTTTTCCAAGTGGATGTTTTTTGTGGTAGGTGGACACCTATTAACAAAAGTAATTTGTACTTCTAGTTTACCAGGATTGGATCTCATTTAAGATTCCAGATTATTTATTTATTGCTAGCAGAGACAGTGCATTGTTTAGTGCCTGTTTCTTACTCAGAGTAAAATTGAATAGCATACTAAGAGTTTTAAAAGACATACTTGGAAGTTGAGCACTTCTGTGCACTGGTTCATTACTTTTTGAGTGTGTCTGGTACTCTGTGCTTTTGAACAATCTAACATGGTTGTTTTTATTTCTGCTTCCTGTACAGTGATTACCTTCAGTGAAATTCCTGTTTTTCATAGCTTTGGGTAATATTAGCTAGATATGGGAGAAGAAAATCCTTCAATCCTTCATGTTGTTGAAACAATAGTTCCTAGTAAATCCCTTTGCTGATTTTACTTATTTTATGTGAAAGACCCTGTGTAAGTGAAAGATTCAGCTGTTTCACCCAATTTCCTGCTTAGGAATTAATGTTGCATTCTGCAGAGAGACCTCTGTGCACTTTGTAGACAAGTGATGCCTGCATGCCGTTTATTCAGGCAGCTTCCAAGATTTGCTCATCTGTCATCACAAAAGCACAGTGGAAAATCTGGCTCTGGCAGCATTTACTGATTCTGGTCATGGACATCCTCAACGTTTAACTTTTTGTGTGTCAGTAGTACTTGGCTGACAATTTCGCTTCAATGAGTCGATCTTATGGCATTCCTTTTTCTTCAGAGCCACAGAAAAAACCCCAAGCCCTGTCTTTTAGTGTGCATGCCCTGTGATGCCACTACGACCTTTCCATCAGTCCCTTGGCAGTTGTTAAAATTAATTTAACAATTTATTTACAGGTTATTTACCTGTTTGGAGAAATAAAAGGGTTTTATATGAGATATGGGGTATTTTGGCTATCTGTTTACTCAGATTTGCGTGTAATATTTTCTGTTTTCTTTACAGAGCAGTGTTGTTACTCGGATTCTGTCCTGAATCCATTCCTTCTGGACATTTTTTGACAGTGTTTTCAAATTCTTGTTTTTGTCAGTTATTTCTGAATTGATTTGAATCTTAGCTGTTGGATACTTTTCCTCTTTGTTAGAGGAGACACAAAATTTGAATATGCTTTATTTGCACTTCTGGAATTTCAAGTAAGCAATTTTGGAGATGTTAGGAAAGGTGTAATATATTCCATGTGTGTATAGATTTAAAGGACTTCTGTCACAGTCTATTATTTTGTAAACTGTCAAGTTCAGTTAAAGGAAAGCATCAAATACCCAGGAAAGCATGTAGAAACAGAGCTTTCTAAGCTTCTAAGGGGGTGTCAAATTCTTTGGAAAAGAACACACTCCATTATTGAATGCTGTGACAATTTCATTTCTGCCTTTACTTGTTCTCATTAACTTCTGGATGCAGTCTTAGCAAAGTTGCAGCATAGAAGCCCTTATCTGACTTGTTACTTTTCTTTCGCAGAATCACAGAATGAACTAGGTTGGAAAAGACCTCTAAGATCATTTAGTCCAACCTGTGACCTAACACATCCTCATCAACTAAACCGTGGCACGGAGTGCCACATCCAGTCTTTTGTTAAGCACAGCCAGGGATGTTGACTCCACTACCTCCCTGGGCAGACAATTCCAGCATGCAGTCACTCCTTCAGTGAAGAATTTCTTTTTAACATCTGACCTAAACTTCCCTTGGTGCAGCTTAAGACTTTGTCTTCTCGTTCTTTCAGTTGTTGCCTGGAAGAAGAGACCGACCCCCACTCGACTACAGCCACCCTTCAGGTAGTTTTAGAGAGTGATGTGGTCACCCTTGAGTCTCCTTTTTTCCAGGCTAAACAACCCCAGCTCTTTCTTCTCCTTTGTTTTTTCCTGTGGGCTTCTTTTATCTCTAGGCCACATTTTAGCACTGTTTTAGTAAATTCTCCAGTGCTTTCTTTGCTGTTTAGTTTTAATAACCCCTAATTAACCACTAGGTCCTTGAGGACCTTTGCTTGAGGTCCTTGAGGACCTCTTGATATAAAAAAAGTTAGCAACCAGTTGTTGATTGGATTGTTTCCATGGGAGCATGGATTAAAGATAGCAATGCTAAATTACAGGCTGATTAAAAATATAAAAAAATTCCTCTGACGTGCTTTTTAATCTTCCGAACTAAAGATGTGCAAATTTTTCAGCTTTCTTCTTGTACTACTTTGCACATGTACAGAAAAACCTTTCCTTACTGATTGGCTTGGTATTTACTGGCTGTTGTAGTGTCTTGTTGCTGCACTGTGCATTTATTGCTGGGAAGGTTGCACAGCATCACGGCATCACATCTGGCAGCATAGAGAGCTACTGAAGTTACCAGTGATAGAGGGGCAGGGCTGGGGTGAAGACTGAGGGGGCTGAATTGCCTAACATACATGCCCTAATTTCTGCACTGATGTCCTGCATGAGCAAAATGAATGTAATTTGTAATAGAATCAAGAAAGGATTTTACATGTGTTAATGTCTGTCAGGGAGTTGGGTGAGCTCTGGTGTGGTTTGGCAGCACAGTGTGCAGCAGTCTTGGAAAGCAGAGTGAGGGGACATGAGCCCACTATACACACATAAACAGTGAAATCCCTATGAGTTAACAATAGAGCCTTGGTCCTAGTGTTTGAGGGAGTTGGAAAGCAGAATTAGGGAACCCTGCTTGCTCAGATCCATTACAGATGGTGTCAGTCAGCTCAAGGAGGGAAATTGGAACCAGAGCGCTGCAGGTGTCATCATGTGCTAGTTAGTATCTATGAATATGCAGCACACCTGTTGTTGTCAGCTGTGCTCTTGGCAGGACATGGGCACTTGGGGGTAGGAATCTGGCTTTTCCTAGAGCTAAAGGTAGGTATGAGTGACCAGATCATTGCATTTGTGTAAGGCCTTGTGAAGTGTGGGGCTCCTAGTAGGAGTTACGTGTTTAGGTAGCTGGTGTAGGCTTCCTGCTGTGGGTCAGGTTCTCACTTGGCTCATTGAGACCTCTGCGATTCTGCTTTATGCTTGGTGTCTTCTGCTTAAACTCTCCCAAGTGTTGTGCCCTCTGCATAGGTGCCTATTTCCTGAGAGCTGAAACAATGAATTTATTGTATGCAGTGTGGAACCATATAATATTTTTGTAGCCTGGCTGACCTTTAAACCTTTTGCCACATACAACACCGAGTCTGTGCTGACTGCTGGTGAGAAAAATTTTGTCCAGCTCTTTAGAGTATGGATGGGTGGCTGATATGTTGCCAGAGGTTGGATTTAATTTTCAAACTGATTTATAGAAAATTACCTGTGTTCTTGTATGATGTCCTGTTCTTAAGGTCATCGGGACCATTGCCTATCGTGATTTTGTAAGTACCTTTCTGTGTCAGGTCATAAGAGTTTCCTGTGTTCTTTTGGAGGATGAAAAATATCTCAACTCAGCAGGGTGAGAAAAATTAAATGAATATCTAGATATGTTGTTAACCTTAAACACCAAAATATCTGCAAAACCAGAGAGTAACATCACCATTTTAGACAAAGCAGACACCCAGTGGCAGAACCACAAGATTCCTGCTGAAGTTCTCAGGCTGCTGTGGAATGAAACTCTTCTGTGTAATCCTGTGGTCTCCTGGAAAAGGTTCTTTCATTGCCTTTGGATAAATACTTAAAAGCCCAAAGACGAAAAGTAAGAATAAAGTGAAATTAGCTGGAATTCAGAAAGTAGACCTGTGGCTGTTCTGTAGCATAAAGCCTTGAACAAAGGCTTTATCTAGTCTTCAGACAATTGCATTAAGCTTGTTACTACCATATTATCTGATACTTGTGTGGTTTAAGTGCAGGGTACATTAATTGCCAGGAGCATGATATAGTACTATTACAGATCTTACTAAAGATTGTTGACAGGCATGGGTTTAAATCAGGTTAAAATAAATTCCACCCAAGAAAGGATCTCAAACTGCGCTGTGTCTGGCCTGATAAAAGCCACACGTAACTTCCAGAAGCTAGGATATCAATTAGTGGCTTGATTGGGAATATGTAGATACATATATCTTTAGCTGCACCTAGAAAGCCTAGTGTGGCAGGGATAATTGAGAAGGGTGAATATGTTAGAGGGAGAAGCAGGTCATGGAGACCTGTTGAACACCTTTAATCAAGTACTGTCATTGCACTACTTAAGTTCCACTGAAGTGGAAAGAGCAGGGAGTTGTGGGGGCATTACAGAATTAAATCAGGCCTCTGGAATGGTGTTGGGTGGGCTCACTTAAAATGGTTCTGATAGGCATGCCACACATTACATGAGACCATAGACATTCAGATGGTAAATTGTGATTGTCCTCTAATTCCTATATCAAATAATAGAAAAAGCAACACAAATTTTGAGTAGCTGTGTACCATCATCTATTTTTTTTATATGATCTTTTGGGTTGTAATAAACTGGTGTATAGGAATGCTAATAAAAAGCAGATTGCCCCAGCAGTGGGGAAGCAGCTCCTTTGCCCACCCAGTTACTTACATGGAGATAGCAAGATCTGGGGCATCAGCCAATCCTTGGGACAAGCTGTTGTTTCCTGGACGGGATGGTGCCAGTTGGCAGTGTCTTGCTTTCATACAAAGCAGCTGCTCCTGGCACCAGCTGGCTTTCAGCAAGTAGGGGAGCCACAGTGGTGGTCTTGCTTGGGACAGACTGGCAGACTATGAAGTATTGCCCATCTGGGGGCAAGCTGCTGTTGATCAGGTCTCATGGGGAGCGTTCGACTTTGCTGTCCTTGCTGCTCTGTTGTGGCCCGGTAACAGATGTCTCATTGCTGATGTAAGGCCGAGTGGTTGCATTAAGACAAGGCTGTTCTGAATTTGCACTTGCTCTGGACAAGGAAACAAAACTAATCCTGCTTTACAAAGGTGAGTAATTTACTTAATCAAGCTCATTGTCCCAAGCAGAGTTTGCAGAAAAGGGCATAGGATGGTTAGCACTGGAGACAATCATGTGTCAGTTTAGAAATGGAAGCATCCAGCTCTGGTTGTATTTTACACTTTTGCTTGAGCTAGGTTAAGATGTTAGGCTGATACGGAGCTGGTTGAAATGAATTCATTTGGTATATGCACTCAAAATGCTTATGAATATATACAGAGAAGAATAGCAGCCATGTCCTAGAAAATTGTTTCATAGAAAAGACTATATTGCAGTACTAGGAAAACAACATGGCTATGAAGATGGGTCTGTGATATGAAATGATGATGATAACATTCTGCAACGATGCATAACTTCTCCACAAGCTGTGGAAATTGTTGGTGATATGGAAAGGGTGGAATAATTGGATTAGATCATACTTGAAATAATGAAACTGGGGGTCTAGCACCTTATCCCCACTCTTCAGAGGCCTTCTTGTAGATGCTATTACAAAAAGGTTATTTGAAGAAACTTGAGGCAGTGCAAACTTTTTGGGGAAAAACCCAACAGCCAATAGTTGATATAAAGCACTAATTACTCTGTTCTCAGCACAAAAATCATTAATAGCGCAGTGTCCCCTAAACAGATGTTGAAAACAGAGACTTAAAAGTGCTTGCTATGGCGATAGTGCGTAGTTCGATGACGATTAGAGAAGGTTTTCAAGAGTAAATAAAATGTTGGATGAAACTAAAAGCAGACAAATACAAGCAAATAGGCTTTGATGAAAAACTGGAAGTTCCCATGCTCTCAGGTGACTATCCCCTACACAGAGTAGTTCGTGGATTCTCTCTGCCATAAAACAGTGGCTGGAAAGAGCAATCTTGACAGACTTCAGTGGAAAAAGAACTGTCAGTTTGATTTTGTGGTGCGGTGCCAAGTTAGTTAGAGGGAATCTTGAACAAATAAGAAGTAGAGCTGAACTTTAAATGAGAGAACACTGCATGGAAAAAGTAAGAAAACTTTGAAATGAGAAAGTGCATATGTTTGGTGTCGTTTACAGAAAAGTGAAAGCGGGAGGTTGTCAAACAGCAACCAGCCTGTTTTTTATGGTTTTGATTTTAATGAAGTGTAGTTATTTCAGCTACAAACACCACAGGCATGAGCACCCTCTGCAGGATGTTTAAAGAGGTTTCCCACGCGATCCCTTTTGATTTTTTAAGGTTAGGTTTTTCATCCTTACGGCTGGTGTCTTTCCCTCGCCATGCTAGCAAAGTTGTGAAGTGGGAAGCCCCGCCACTGAGCTGTTACTGCCTGCCCCGGTGCCCCTGGGGAGCTGCTTTTCTCTACGGTGGTGCTGGGGCGGGCGCCGGATGGCCCCGTCTGTGGTTTGTACGAGTGGGCACGGTCGTCCTGGCCTTAGATTTGTGTTCCGAGGGACAGATTGCCCCGTGTATAGGGCACAGAAGAAGTCGCTTTCATTAAAAGCCAGTTCGGGACGCAGCTCCGCCACCTGCGGCAGCTCCGAGACTACTCCCGGCTCCCGGGGAGGAGGAGCCGGGACCGGAGCCTGCCGGGGGCGGGAAGGGGCGGCAGGTTTGGGATGAGGCGGGAGGAGGAGGAGGAGCTGGAGCGGCAGGAAGGGTGTTTCCCTGCGCAACTCCCGGCTGAAGTGACTCAGACAGGAAACTCCCTGCCAGGCGCGGCCCAGGAGCGGAGCCGCCGGGCCGACGCGACCCTCGGCGGCCGGGCCGAGCGGAGCCCCCGGGCGGGCGGACAGACAGACGGGCTCCCCCCGCCGCCGGGCAGCGCCGTTCCCGGGAGCCGGCGGAGAGCGGGTGAGCAGCGCTTCCCGGGGCCCGCCCGGGCGCCTTCGCCCCCTCCCCCGAATTCGGGCGCTTCATCTGCGGGGCCGAGCGGCTCCGCGCCCCCGCCGCGCCCCTCTCGCTGGTAACCGCGAGCCCCGTATGCTTATCTGGGGTTTATTTATCCCCCCGCTCGGTATCGGTGCTCCCCGGAGCTGGGAGGTGCCGGCGGCGCCCCAGGGGTCCCGCTGCTCGGGCGGTGCCCCGGGGGCGCGGCGGGAAGGGCCGTGCGGAGGCTCGGCCGGGCGCTGCGGGCAGGCGGCCGTGCCCTCGGGCGGGTCAGGGTCCCTCAGCGGTGGTTACTTAAAAGCCACTTTTGGTTTTTATTTCTGGATGTAAGGTTTAGCTTGTTCTCTCTCATGCGTGGCCCGTGTGTCTGCAGCACTCAGGTGGTCAGAGTTCTGCCTCCTACACTGTCCTGGAGCGGGCTAGATGGGGAACATATAAAAGTAAAAAGCCCTATACAGGTTCATTCCCCTCTTCAGAGGAAGGAGGTGGTCTGTAGTGTCTGTCCGAGGACGTGGAATAACTTCCTCAGGAGGAACTTGAGAATTATCCAGTAAAAATAACTATGCTGTCATGACAGCAGCACAATAAGCTTGAAAATCCCCAGATGGATGGTCTGCTACCCCATCCCGCCCCTCTAATGAGCAAAGGTGAGGACAGACATGCACTTCATCTTTCTGAGTATTCCTGTAGTTCATCAACATCTCTGCTAATCAGTTTTGCCTTTCAGTAGGCTCTCATTGCCTTGATTTTTATTCCTGCGCTGTTTGATGGCAGGTTGGAGAAGCATTAGACATGTAAATGGTTGTTTGTGCCAGGAAGGCTGTTGGGAGGAAGTTGTCTTTGTGGGATGTAGCCAGTGTGCCTGAAGTGCTGGCTGGAGAGCGTGTATTGGAGGAGGAGGAAAGCTAGCTGGAGGAATTTCTTCTTAATTAAAAGGTCATACCAGGCTTTTCTGTAAACTGTGGGAAATGGAAAACTTAGGCTAATGAGCGACTCCCATCCTTATTACATTCCAGTTACTTATTTGGCATAACTTTATTATAATGAGCTTACTGAACAGGTACACATGCAGTGTTGTTGGGTAGTGGTTTTTTCAAAATTGAATTTCTAATAATACTGTAATGCAATTCTGCAATCTCTGAATTATGTTTTTATTAATTGTACTTAAACTGTTTTATGCTCGGAGAACATCTGAGCTATGTGATAGAAAAAACATTGCTACTCCTTACTTAAGTTCTGATTCTTGACTTCGTTTAAGCCACACTTTTACCTTTAAAAAACTTTTGTAAACACACAGTTTCTCCTATTCTAATGTAAAAAGCTCCTTAAGCTTTCCCAGGCAACTGGTCTGTGAAGTCTGGCTGGTGTAGGCAGCCAGTTGTCTCTGTAGCTGCCAGGAGGGAGGAGGAGGAATTTGAAAGAAGTCTGTACAGCCTTGGGAAGGCTTAACCCCAGTATCATCAGAGCTTGCTTGGCTTGCTTACTAGCCCACTAAAAAGTGTACATCAATCTTTCTTTGTAGCAGCTTAGAATTTTTATTTTTTTTTTCTAAATAGTGACCGTGTACTTGATGGAATATCTCTAATGTACTTTGGTTTTCAGGTTGTCACAGTAAATTCATTTATTCTGAGAATAAACCTCTCAGAGTCTTAGAAAAACACCCAAATACTCCCACCCCCAACATCCCTGCTTGAAGATGGGAAAGACTTTGTTTTGTTTACAGGTCTTGGGTTTGTCAGTTTCTTTTGAGTCTTTATGCAGAGAGTGGAGTGGTGTTTGACATACGTTCAGCTCTACTAATTTAAAATTTCTCCTTTAATAGCTATCACAGCATTCAAACTTAAATGGAGCCAAATTTTCTATACTGTTAAATTTTTTTTAAAAAAATCTATGTTATAAGAAAGGGAATATTCCACAAACAATTCAGACTTTTCAGTTTTTAACTTCTGAATGTGTGACTTATAAAAAAAGGTTGTAGTCCTTTAGTGATGTACCTGTAATATTCAAAGCATTCATTAAAAAAATTCTTGTTTCTTCAGTTTGCCTTAGTTGGAAATTGTTCCCTAGGCTTACACCAACAGATTCTCTTGGTCCATTATGCTGACTTTGTAGCGTAATTATGAGATATCTGTTCCAGCTGTGTGTTCCACGTTAGATGTTTGTCTGATATACTCTTCAAGTTTTGGTTAGTGCTTTGTTTATTCATTCTGGGAGAGAATTATCTTGGAAGGTGGCTTGTTCCTGAGGGTAGGTTTTAAAATCTTCTTGTAACTCTCTTGTCAGAATCATCTGATTTTTATTTTTAAATTTGTTTCTCAAAGATTTCCAAGATATTCATGTTGAGGTGGAAAACTCAGAGTGGTTGGAATTGAGCTGCAAGGTTGGAACAAAAAGATGGAACAAAACCACTCTTTTTTGTGGAAACAGTTGTATTCATCCTCTGGCCTGAAAGCTGCTAGAATTGCTTGCAATGCTATACAAGGGAAAATCAATGTTAATATAATTTCCATGCCTATTTATGTGCATATCAAGTGGGTTTCATTTTACAGTTTTTGCCCTATGTTCTCGGGGCATGTTCTTCAAGTGGCTCCTTTGCTGTACGAACAAGTAAAGCAAACTCGAATGCTGGGCAGCAAGTTTGACCGTGGTGAGTCAGAAGTCAGCTCTGCCATTGACTTCGCTGCTCTTGAAACAGTGACTGTGGGAGCTTCTGAGTTTCCACTGTTGATACATTTTAAAAATAACTGCAGCTACTATGGCAAGCCCCAGCTTAATAAGCGATTATGTTTGAACCAGGTTAAGTGCTTGTTTACCTAGGGATGCTGCAGGAGTTTGGCACAGCCCAAGTGGGGATGGCCAGTAAAGTGGTTCGAGGTGGATCCGTCCATGCGTGAGAATGTGATTCATTTAAACAGTCCTGAGCTTCCCTGGGAACGTGTTCTCAGGGATGAAGGCAAAGAGGGAATAGTAAATGTAACAGATTTGTAAATTGTTGGTCTGTAGAACATATACCTTGTTACAAGTGGCCTCCGGCTGACTTTACGTTTGACGGGCATCTTGGTACTTTCTGGCTACATTGTTATTTGAATTTACAACAAATAAAAGCCACCTATCCTTGTCCTGGCTTTGTGCAGAACTGAGACAGTAACATGAAAGAAGGACATTTCAGCATTGTGAAATACCTACAAAAACTCACTGAGAGCTTGCTAATGGTGCTTTATATTTTAAGCTACATACGTCAGTTCAGGATTCTTTTTTACTGCACGTCTGCCTTTAGAAGCTGACATTAGTGAGGCTTGGGGGCACGGTTTGCTGTGTAATACTGATAACAGAGTGTGTATTGATTTGCTTTGTTACAGCGTAATTCCATTAATCCACATCAGTGCCTTTCTGGTGGTAAAATTAATGTATCATGCATTGATGAGACTTGCTACAAGAAGACAGAGGGTCCAAAATAGCAGATAATCTTTCTATCTCTTGGCACCAAAAATGTTACAAGATCTTTTGGGTAGCTCCTTATCTCTTGTAAACACACTGGCAAAAATCCTGAAGCTTGTTTTCTTCATAAGACTTAAAAGATTTCCTCTGTGTCAGTATGTACTCTGTACTGCCTACCCCTGTTATGTCTGTAAATATATTTGCACTCACAAATGTGTGTATTAGTGAAGAAAATCCTGTGTTCACGCAGCTCAGTGTTTTGGGGGAAAAGTGGCTATCTTGGACTTGAACTGTAAAAAGTAGAATTGTGGTAAAGGTTGGTATGGCACAAATAATCATCAGACATTTGCCCTCTCAGAAGAAATCCCCTATCCCTCAGGCTGACTGCCAGCAGATAGCAAGTGAATTTATAGCTGTGTAGTCTTTCTGCAGAAAGACCATTGTGGGAGAGATGATTTAAGGTGGGCAGCCGAGCTGAGCACAGATCTGGCTTGGGGTGTTGGAGAGGGAGCCCATCTACCTAAGCCTTCCTGGCAGGGAGATGGTGGTGGTCCCTGCTCCTGAGGAGCAGCACTTGTGTCCTGCTCCTGTATCCCTTCCCCAGGTTTTCGGTAGCTGTTTCGTTCTGCCAGACCTCTGCTCCTGCTGGAAAGGACCCCAGCAGGGCATCAATCTGATGGTGAGCTCAGGGAGGACTCTCGGGGTGGAAATCCCTTCATTACTAAATTAGCTGCCTGCTGGGCACCTGCTGTGTGGGACTTAGCCAGCTGTGGTGTGCTGTAGATTTGCAGCCCTCTTAGTCATGCTGTGAGGTCCCTGTTATGCTCTTCTCAATGACTACAGAGAAGTAAAAGTGAGCGTGGCAGTTCTTTAACTGGGTGGTTGTTCTGTGGTTCTCTCTGTGTGTGCTGCCAGGACAGGTGCTCTGGCCTAGGCAGAGCTTAAAGTGAGTGTCCTCCACAAGAGAGGAGGTTCTACCAGTTAGCTTTACTAAAACTTTTCTTATTTCAAGTAATCAGGGAACACGTGTGGAATTGGCGCTTTTGCTCTTGCTTTTATCAGAAGTAAATGCCAGGGCAGCAGGCTGTGGTGCCCTCCTTTTCCTGGTTTGTGAGTGCTCCCAGCTTACAAAGCAGTTACTTGTGGGGTGAACTTGTATGATTTCCCTTTGCTTGAACCAGATACTGGGAGATTTTCTTAGTTTAACAGTCTGTCTTTCAGCAAGCCTTTCACATGGCTGTTTTTTGTAGGTCTGCTTTCTGGCAGTGTTGTTCAGGAGGTAATAGAGTGACAAATAAACTTTTTAAAGCCAATAATTGCTCATTTGGTGAAAAAAAATGCCACCCCCCCTCCCCTCCCTCTATTGAAAGGCATCTTAAGAATTCAGGTAGTGTATAGACTTATGCTTACTAGATGACACTCTGTAAATGATTAGCAGGGTCGAGTCTCAGTAATGTTCTTATGAATTACTATAATCTAAAGTAAAAGAAAAAAATTAAATGGTGCTTTTGGTTTTAGAAACAAATAGTCAGATTTAAAAACCAGTACTGTGGTTTTATGTTAGGACGCGAGTCTCAGGAGTTGACATGCTAAGTAGTGATTCCAGCTGTGCAAATGACACAAGGTGCTTTTGGAGATGCTTGCTTTATACACTACACCTATACAAGAGATTGTTTCCAGGGTTTAGATAAAAATATGTTAGTGCTGTACTTCACCTTAAACTACTTTTATTCTGATAGGGACATGGACACTTTGTTAGCAGGAAATAACAATGGTGTTGACCGGAAGGCATTTATAGCCTTCTTTCAGTAGAACTCTAATTATTTTAAGTGGGTTCAGTGATATAAAATCAATAAGGAGAGTACACTGAATTATACATTCTGAGTGTGAAGTTCAGGCAAACTGTCATGACACATGGCTCAAGATAGATGTGAATACTTGTCAGGTGATGTCTGAAGTAAAGCTTTGGGTGAATTTTTGCTGAAACAGCATATTTTCTTGTATAAAATATTACAGATGTAGAGCTCTTGCTGAGGAAAAAGAGAGCATAAGAAACTAAAATTTATTTATTTATGCTTTCTCTTCTACTCTGTCCCTAGTATTTCCTTAGGTTTTTAAAGAGAACTATTAAGCCATGACTAACCTCTTGTCTGATTCACCGTCTCCTCACAGAAATGCATATAGTGGTAGGTTTTAACAGCTTCTGAAGCCTGTCGGTTTGGTTTTTGCTTTTGTTTTCTTTTTAAATACTGTAATATTGCAAAATCGTACGTTATTATTGTACTGATTTAGATATTAAATAAAAAGCTACTTTTAAGCATGGATAATACAAATTTGCCTAAAATGTCTTCCAACTCATTTTTCAGATGAAGCTGTGTAATTTTTTTAACTGGAAGTGGAGAGTGTTGTATTGTTGATTTGCCAGGTACCTACAGGTATAGAGAAGGAGTGGGAATGACAGCAGACAGCCTCTGTTTCAGAGTCATTTTTATTGAAGCCTTTGTTCAATTTTTAAACTCAAAATAAGGCAACACTGAAGCCAGAGCTTCAGCTGCAGGTTTGCATTGAAAAAAACCCACTGGATATAATTAATGCCTGTTGTGTCACTGAGGGATATAGGCTGTAAGATGGAGCTGGATGCAAAATGCAGAGGCACTGTGGGAGGCAGAGCTGGGGGGCTGCCCCTGCCCTGACAGCTGCCCACAGCAGTGGTGTGCTGGGTGTCCTTCCCACAGGCAGGGGTGGTGCCAAGCAGACTCCCCTGAGAAGCTGTAAGACTGACCCAGGAGCAACCATCTGTGTAACTGGGCTAAGGAAGGGAGTCCTCCCCTCCCCTGAGAAAACAATGTTGTTCTTCTTTATTTCTCTCCAGTCTTGTGAAATGAAAAGTGCAGAACTCCCATGCTTTATCAGGAACTGTAATGATAGGACAAGGACTAATGGGTTCAAACTGAAAGAGATTAAATTTAGCTAAAAGATATGGAAGAAATTCTTGCCTGTAGGAGCGGTGAGGCATTGGAACAGGTTGCCCAGAGAAGCTGTGGGTGCCCCATCCCTGGAAGTGTTCAAGGCCAGGTTGGATGCGGCTCTGAGAAGCCTGATCTAGTGGAAGGTGTTCCTGCCCATGGCAGGGGGGTTGGAAGTGGATGATCTTGAAGGTCCCTTTCAACCAAAGCCATTCCATGAGTCTAAATAAACAGTTTGTGTAAGGCTGAGGGGTTGTGGTGTTGCTTAGATGGAAATCTGAGGACTCCAGACTCTTGTTTTTCTCTCCATCTTTGAGGCTCATCTCTTTTACCTGTAACATGACAGTCCTCCATCCACTGGGGTGCTCAGCCCCCCGTCCCCAGGTCCTTTCAGCCCATGTACACAGCTGTGCCCTTTTTGATTAAAGTACCAGCATTCTCTTTACACCAGACACAAAGGGCAGCCAACGAAACCCACATTGAACAGATGTAAGCAATCCATGATGGAAGACTTCATCCTGAGCCATATCGGGATAATTCCATGTGAACTTGGTTTCCTTTCTCCTTTCTGGGGTGGTTATTGCTTTCGCTGCTTCCTTTCTCAGTCTTTGCAGAATGTTCACTGTAGGGGTGTTATCTTTGTTAAGAAGTAAGAGAGCTTTTCACAACTGTGGTTGTAGTTTTCACGTGCTGTGAGTGCTGTGCTTCAGTGCTGAACTTCTGTCTCGTCCAAAGCACTGCTGTGCAGCATTGCTTCCTACCACCCATGCAGCAGCAGGATCAGGAACAAGAACAGAAGAAATGCTTGTTGAGAACAACTGCAGGAGGGAGAAGCATCAGCAGAATGCAAAAATGGCGGCAAACCGAGAAGGTTAAAAAGGGATGCGGAGGAGTGAACTGGGTGAGACGAAAAGAATGCGAAAAAGAGAAGGGGAGGGAGTTGGTCGAGAAGGTGAAACAGTGCAACTCAAAGGTGTAATACCAGAGAATATTAATAGGGTAAGGCAAGTATGTGTAGCAAGACAGATCTCAGCACACCTAACCTAGAATGAAACAATGCTTAAATCTCTGACTTCATTGCAGTCTGAAGAGAAAGCAGATACTACCAAAGGGGATTCATTCTGTACATTAGTTAGTTCACTCAGAACTAACTCAGTTCTGTGAGAATTGATTAGTAAATCAGCACAAACCCTCTCAGCCATCTAGCCCCACTAACACCAGATTTTTTTTATGTTACATTTGTGACATATCTTGGGCTTCAGACTTAGCTTCACCAATAAAGCAAACCAATCAAAACACCTCTGTGAATTCTTGTAGCACAAGTGCCATTGCAGAAGGGGTTGCATGCTGCAGGACAAACTTCAGAGACAGGCCCTCCTTCCTTGTTCATTAAAAAAAAGCAGGATACGTTTGGAGCAAATTTTAGAGGCTTAGGCTTCTTCCATGCCATCGCAGTGGATTCTGAAATAAAATAAGTGGAATGAACAGAATTAATTTTTCATTTTTGAAGTATGTGGATCCTCCGCTTGAGCTTCCTACAGAGGGATAGCATTTCACCCTGTATTTTAACATCAGGAAGTTGTAGCTCTCTTCCAAAGCTTCAGGATGTGGAATGATGATGCAGATGCACAGTACTGGCCAGGCTGCCCTTTGAAATACCTGGTTATTACTTTCTGCGTCATCATCCACTGCAGATGCTGCTGCTGTAGAATTAGTATGTGCTCATTCATGTGCTCATAGTGGCTGCTAACATGGCAGGAAAAGATAAATTCACTCTTGTGGTGCCTTGCTAGCAAAAATATAGTGACTCCGGCCTAGTGCTATGGTATAGGAGTGCTAGGGTTGCACTGTGTTCTCTAGTTGTGGGAGAGTTTTCTTGCTGATGCTGTAAAAAGGAGTAGCTAGTAGACATACACCTGGTGGCAGGCATCAGGAAAGGCAGTTCTGGACTGCCATGACTCACCAGTCTTGATCTAGGCTTCATCCAAAGAGCCTTAGGCTCCCCCATTCATAACCTGCTGTGATGATAGTAGAGTGTCAGACCTTCCTTTTATTGGAAAGTGCTTGAATTCATCCAGCATATGGAAAGGGAAGTTACTTGACAAGCATAACCGATTGTCCTCTGAGTCCTGGTGGTCAGTGTGTCAGCAAGCCATTTCAGCTGCATGACAGCATCCTTAGCAGTGGTGTCCTTTTGACCTTGATTATCCTGTGGGAGGAGCAGTACCGACTCACAGAAGTGTGGCTTTTAGGTTGCACTAATGGTGCTCCCGTTGCGTACTGATACTGCCCAGAATTCAGTTTTCCAGGTGATAAGAACAGTGTATCACTGAGCACTTGAACCTTGTTTGCGCAGTCATAGCACAGGCATTGCATGTGTAAAGAGATGGAAGGGATGGGGATTGCTTGTTAGGATGTTTCCCTGCAGGAGACAGAAGATGGACAGGTAGCAGTGTGAATTGCATGAAAAATTCACATGTGACTGAACACAAAGAACTTTTAATTGAGGAAGCTGAGATTTTCTTAAAAAAAAAAAAATTAAAAAAATTTCCATGACATTAGGCTCACGCTTTTCCCCCAGTCTGTGCCTGCATTTGGAAGCCTGCTTTCCTCCCTGTACTCATCCAACAGCAAGGCAAAGCAGTTATTGTGAGCCACATCACCCTGTAGGAGTCTAATACTAAATTAATTGTTTCCATTATATGGCTGTCCTTCTGGGACTCACTAGGATGTTTGGATGGGATAATTCAGTGCTGGAATTTTTTCTCTTTTTCACGTATTAAGCCTTTTTTTAATTCCAGTTGCAGATGTATTTTTGAAAGCTTAACAGTATGTCAAATCTGTTGCACAAAGAACTGTCAGCTGCTGTTTGCTTTCTTCTGTCTTTCACTTTAATCAGGCAGGCCAGTAAATGATGTGAAAAGCATTTTTCTTTGCTCCTTCAGCTTATGCAAATCTGTTGCTTAGGAACAAAAAGGAGCTCCAGTCCCAAAAGGAACATCTTAGGCTGATCCGCTTGGCAAAAAGGCAGATTGTGCTGTCCAGAGCATAGAAAAAGAGCATTCAGAGAAGATCCATCATGTTGCTGTTCTCTGAAGTGCTTTAGCTATCAGGATGTTAAAATGTTTTCCGCTCAGTCTGAATTGATAGGTAAGCAGTTGAATGGCTGAGGTGTTTGAAATGCAACTAAAATAGAACTAAAAGGGAGTTTTTGAGAGAGGTCTTGGAGTTTTGAAATAAAAATGAATTTTTTAGTAATTTCTGTGCTATTCTTGGAAGAGAAAATCCGTTCCTTTTGTTCCCTTCTCATTACAAGGGCCCTTTGTGATTGGAATCTCATGGTTTAAATTGAGTAGGAACATTACACAGAATATTGAATCAAACTGTCGTAATAGAAAAATGATTTGATTTTCTGCAATCCAGTAGCATAGAAAAATGACACAATGGGACAGAAGAAACCTGAAAATGTTGTGTTGCTATAGGGATAAAACTTAACTTCTGCTGCTGTGCCGACCAATTCTATTCTTGTGGGAAGGTTGTCATTAGTTGCCATGGAGTTTACTGGGGCTGGTCCTGAAGACCCCAATTCAACAGGCCAGTCAATCATCTTTTTAAATATACTGTCATTTGAATTTCTCTTCTTTAGTGCATGGACTGTCGAATACCTTTTCTTCTCTTCTCTCTCTTTAACTGCAGTACATAAAATTTTCCTGCTTTTCATCACAGAATTCTGTCCTTCTAAGTGTAGGGTAAGCTTTGATTTATTTATTTATGCAAAAAGAATTTTTAAATTATTTGTTAATATTAATATATAATTATTTATCTTAGGAAAAACCACTCATATGGATACATATTTCAATTAATGGATTGCACAGGAATTTTAATCTTCAGTATCCATGATACTATATTTTAATTTAAGATTCAAAGATTCTGCTTTTGCAGACTTGGGAAAGAAGGGAGACAATGTCAAAGGAAGTTGCTGTTTAAAGTGCAGACATGCTTCCTCTTTGTCTTATTTTGAGCCTGGGAACATGTACACTTGGAGCACTTGGAGATCAAATGCATCTATTTAAAAACAAAATATCTCCAGTGGACTGTAAAATGGCATGGGGCATCCCTTCCCAACATAATTTTTCAGTCAAATGAGACACCATTTTCATCTGCAAAGTCAGAAAATATTCAAAAATCTCTGCAGTCGAGCAATTTTTTGTTGATCACTGAAACTCCACCTTAATTAACTCACTCTTTGGCATGAGCCCTCTCCATATTTTTAATATGAAATAATTTTTTTCCACTTAAAATTCCAATGTTGGAGAGCTTTTTGGGTTACGTAGAGAATGCTCTTACCAAAACCAAATCCCTAGATGTCCCAAAACACCTCTGCTTTCTTGGGCTGCATTCTCGAGCTAATATTTGCATGTGTTTTATTGCTGTTGGACATCTGCTGGTTTCTAGGGCTCACACAGTCCTGGGTGCAGCTGGCGCTGGCGTGTGCGGAGCCCATCTCCTTGTCCCACCCGTGCTCTTGCACTCACAGGTCTCCGAATGTTCTGTGGTGACTTCTCCTGCTGCGGGGAGAGAGAGAGAAACTGTGCTCGAGCGGGTCAGGCTTTGCTGATCCCAGCTCAGAGCGTGCCGTGAGGCCCCTGGCCGCCAGCTGCAGCCCAGAACTGCTGAGCCAACCCTTTGTGACCAGGGGCCCCAAACCCTCCTCTCCAGGGCTGGGAACTTGTCCTGCAGTTGTGATGACCATAGGATATGTTTTTCCTGGACTGTTTCAGGCTGTTTGAAGTGTAATTACCTGCATTTTGAATGAATGCATGCTACATTTAAACTCAGTTTTCTGTGAGCTTGTGGTTAAATGATGTTAAAAGATGTGGAGAATTTATTTTCTTTTTTTTTTTCGCCCCAGAGGGGTGTATTTAAGATATTGGTATGGTGTGTAGCATGGAATCAAGAATGGTGAAGTAAGGCCAGTGCTGGTATTCCTCTGACTCTTCTCACCCTGAGATTCAGCAGTGACTCAAATCTTTGCCTGTTCAGCTCTTCCCATGTGCCTGGCCAAGTGCCACCAGAGGTACTGGGATGTGTCTTTTGGGGCAGGGAGGGAGAGTCTGTCAAAAGAGGCAGTAGCAGTAGTTGGGCTGCTCTGAAGAGTACAGGACTTCAGGAGAGGTTTGCTCTGCTGTCACTGCCATGGGAATGTTCGTTCAGGAGCAGATGGGACATGCCTCAGTTTACAACACCCTTTTTCAGAGTCAGTTGGAAAAGTGGGATGAATGATTCAGGGCAAGTTGTTTCATCAAACTCTTTTTCATCTACCCCTCCTAGCTTGCTGCAGTACTTCATGCCAGAGCAGCATAAAGACCCAGCTCAACAAAGACACTTGCTTTGCTCTCAGACTGTTGGGGACATTTTGGTAGTTCAGCTGAAGTTTAGAAGAAGAAAGTGCGTTCCTTTACATCACCGTCTCTTTTATACTTTTATTTTTATTGGAGGTTAATGATAGAAGGAAATCATCGTCCCTGAACAGCCAAGCTGTTGCCTAAATGAGATGAACCCTGTCAGCCCTGTGTGATGAGGCTGGTTGCTCTGTATCCATGTGTGATGCTGTTGTTGGGTAGAGGTGTCATCCACGGCATCGACTGCTCAGATCTTTCCCCTGCTGTGATATCAGCAAAACCCTTCTTTTCATTTCCCATGGAAGTTTAATTTTCAGCGCACAGGATGAGTGTGTGGTAGCAGCAGACACAGCTGTGTCCACTCTCTGATCTTTCCAGTATGCAGCAATATACCAGAAGATGTACGGTAAGGAGCTGACAGCAAAAAACACCTGGAAATCCGTTTCCAGATTGTTACCTGCTGCCATCCACAATGTTTCAAGAGGGAAGCCTGCTGTCTTACTGCTCTGATGATTGTGTGAGGATAAATCCTTAGAGATTTCAAAGTGAGGGTGCTTAGATGTCCTCAGGGTGTCAAACTTTTGAGTGAGTGATGCAAAGGAAAAAAGTGCCTGTCAGCTGTGGGATTTAGATTTTAATTATTTTTGTTTATTTCAGGGAAGTTTAACATTGTTACTTCAACTTCCATAATGTAAAGCAAGAATTGTCATAAAGTAAATGCCTCTGCTTGCTGTGTCAAAATCTTCTGAAGAAAAGTTGGCTTTGACTATAGCTTGATATTCTCTACCTTTATTTTTATAACTAAAGGACTGAATTATACTGTTTATCAGTTTTCTGTGGGAATGTTCACTTGACAATCTTAGTACAGGTGATAATGACAGTTTGCAAAGTAATTTAAATGGCATGTGTACTTGTATTCTCCAAAGGCTTTCCATTCTTTCCCTGTATATTTTCAAGACACTCAATAAACCTTTTGGGGTTTTTTTAAAATGTTTTGTGGTAACATGACACTAATCCCATCATCTCCCTATCTTGTCTAACACAGCCATAACATTACATCTGATGACCTGTGTGGTGAAGGGCTTTATTTTTCACCAGTAAATAGATATCATCAAACCCAGTTATTTGAGGTAGAACTTTTATGTTGGGAATCAATGTCTTTTTGAAACTCAGCTTGATAGATTCATAAGACCATTAGAGGACATTTCTGGGAAGTCTTGGCCAGAGGCTAAAGAGGAACTGTGTGGTAATTTCTACACTTATAAGAAGATCTCAATAAGGGTACAGTTACCTAAGTTCATTTGCTTTACCCACATTTATTTATTTTTTAAGTTGGTTGCTAGCTACAAGTTATGTCTGTTGGATTGCGTGCACCACTGGTGAACATGTATAAGAGCTATCTTCATATTTATTCCGGGTTTAGCTATTTATAGTCTGAGTCCCGCTTAGCTCTGTCACTGAAAGAAAGCTTAAAAGCTTGTTACTTAACTCTCTAGAATTTGGGGAATTTTTTTAACCTCTAAGTTTGAGAACAAATAGTTACAGCAATCCTTCCTCTCACAGTGATTCTGAAATTAGTGCTCTATTCTCTGCTTTCTCAGTCCTTACCTTCTGTAGTTCTTATTATTTCTTCTGGTCAGTTTTCTATTTTTTTGTCCATAACATTTTCCCCCATAATTTGCTCCTGTTCATATTTTTTCCAAATAATCTGAAGCTTCAGGAGGCTCAAAAGAGCATGGCTGGGAGATGCATGCTGGCTGTTTTCTGATATGCTTGGAATTAAGAATATAGACCTTCTGCAAATACTGTAGACATTATTCTGTAAGGATGGAGATGTGGAAATGATATCTCTACTAGGACTGAGAATCATCTCCTCTAAATACCAAAGCAGTGTTGTTAGGGCACTGCTTAACATGCAGTTGCACGGCTGAGAGCAATGGTACAGAATCATGACATTTTAAAAAGATTGCCAACTTTTTTTTGTGAGTATTTTCATTAATAATCCAATTCTGAAGTTAAATCAAAATGTAAACAATGCTCGAGGAGCTTCCTTTGTTTGGCTTGTTTTTTCACATGGACAAAATGTGAGAGAGGCATCTCAGTGAGCTTCTCCACAGCACAAGCTCTTCTGAGCAGGTCAGGCGCATGTGGTGCTCATCTCCTTCAGAACTGAAGAAAAAGAAGGATATCCTAGTTTTAAGCTAGTCTGTGGCCTTGCACTAACATACTAAAAACCCCAAACCCTGTAACTGATATCTCTTGATCCTTGGACATGGTGGGACTTGATACTGTGAGGCTGAAGTTTGTTTAGAGACAGGGATTTTCTTGCTTTGAAATCCAGAAAAAGGAACTGAGAATCAGCACAGGCATTGGTCTCCCCTGCTTAGAAAGCTGCGTGTGCTCATCAAGCACCAAAATTTAGCAGAACAGCTTGCTGGTGTATGTAATTCTCTCTCCTCAAGGGAGAATGTCAGATAATGAATGTGGAATGTTCACTAATTAAGTTGTGTACAACCAGGAAAACATGTTCTTGTTCATGCATTTTTACATTAGTGCTTTAATGATGGGTCATAATCCAAAGATACCAAAAAGCAAAATATTATTTCTGAAGTAAATGCTTACATGTCTTCTACCTGAGAAAAGCTGTCCTGGGAAATCTCATGTGGGTACAGAACTGAAAACACAGTGCTGAAGGAATTTAGTAAGAAAGAAATTCTCAATTTGGATAAATGTCCTAGTATAACTATAATGATGAGTATGACTACAGAATTTTAGTCTGTTCTCATTTATGTAAACTCCTAATCAAACTTTTTTTTTTTAAGTAGGTCTTTGAAGTTTCTTATGTTCTCACCATAAAGGAATCTGTTAAAATATTAGCTCTCCTGCCCAGTAATTTCATCTATTAAAAACTCATGACTGTTAAGGAGGCAAAGCTGTCTAATTTTGTGTCTTGGGAATTTTAGCTTTTCTTAAATAAATATTTCTGAGCTTAGGGGGGTAAAAAAAAAAAATCTGGTTTTGCCAGCCCTTCATGATTGTGCATGAAAAACAGCTGTTGTCTTTTGGAGCTTGTTTTGTCAACAAAGATAAAGAAAGGGAGAAAAAACCCTGAACCAGTTCCAGCTGTCTCCCTGCCGTTACTGTTGTCAAACCTCCTCTGCTCACTGCTGGGGGGGGCAGAGGGGAAACGTGAATCCCGCCCTTGCAAGGTTTGCAAATGTGTCAAAGCTGGGCAGGAAGGAGCTGCTTCCTCTTTCATGTCTCGCTAGATACTGGAGTGCAAAGGCTGGAGGGCAGGGACTTTGAACTTGGCCAACGAAAAACCAGGTGTGTGGATACCTTTGGCAAAACTGCAGAGCGGAGCTGTCAGCGAGCAACCTCAAAACAAGAAGACATTTACTACTGTCTGTGCCCAATGGCTTTTGTTTTCCTGCTTTGAAAAATGCTGATCTTTGGGAAATCATGCTGAAGGACTTAAAAAAATGTTCCTTCCTATATTTCTTTACACAACCTAGAGGGCAGTAGGAAGCTTTTGTTTCTTGCTTATGCCTCTGGCCTGTTAGTGAGGGTTTCCCAGACCTGTACTATTAAATAGATTGCAGTGTAAGTCAGCTGGGATTTTGGGTTCTATTTTGAAATTGTTCTCTTAAGTATTAAAAAATAAATGAAATCCACAGATAGTCTAATGTCTCATAGTCTGAACATAGCTGATGCTGGAGGATTACTCCTGTGCAGCTGTAAATATTGAGGCCAAAAGCATGCAGGTGTGCTTTCAGAACTGGCAGGTATGGGCCACATCTTCAGAATATTTGCTTGTAGTGCTGAGGAAGTACAAGTCAGGAGCCTGGCTTTTGTGAATGCCTAGCTCTGTTCTGCAGCAGGGGCCCCAGTCATTGGTGGACCATATTTTAGGAGGAGAAGGAAGATGTGTGGACTGGGGAGAGAGTGCTGATACTTTCCTTGCATGCAGTGACACCTCCCCTTTATGCAGATAGTTCCAGTAGTTTTTGGTGTAGAACGGCTGGCCATTTTTCACTATGGGTTTTAGAACATTTTTTGTAGTGCTTTCTTGGGGCCAATGCTCTGTGGCCAATTTGCCTGTCCAGTGGGTGAGAGGGCTATGGGCCCGTTGACCCCACCACCGGCACATCCCAGAGCAGCTGCCCACTGGGTGTTTCTAATTTGACAGGGAGGCTAAGAGGAAGAAAAGTTTCAAGTTGGGAAGAGCCTCTCAGTTAATATGTTTTCTTTTTCACCTAAAGCTCAGACTCATATATAAAGTACCTATTGATATAGACTAATCTGTAGATGTTCTGACTTCTTGGCAGCTCAGTTTCCTCTAGGGTAAAACTGTTCAGTCTGACCTCCTCACAGGCCTTTTGCCCAGCCATGGAAGTTTTTTGGCATGTGTTCATTTATCGAAGGGAGGACACCATGTTCTTTGCCAGTCTCTAATTTGAGAATAATTGTGATTCTTGTGTTGGAGCTTGATCTGGGTGTTGGCAGGTGTTGGGCAGGCATCCTGGTGCAAGTTTGCCAGCCAGCACTCCTGTCAGTCCAGTCCTTCATCCCTTTTTTGGCAAGGATCACAAATTGCACAATATGAGCATTTGTTTGTTTATTTTTTTTTAACAAAAACTGATATGCTCAGGCTGGGAGCAAGGTTTGGGCTGGGCTTTCAAGAAGAAACAGACCTCTGAATCTTTCTGTTGATTGTTGTTTATAAAGTCATTGGCAAGCTGTCTCCATATGTGGTACATTAGCTTTGCAGCAATGGCTTGGTACACACGGTTGGTCTCTGGAGATAGGTAGGTAGTCATTCCTGGTTGCTTTCTCTCCTTGGGTTTGGGTTTTGGTTCTGTTTTTTTGTCAGCTGAGCCCTTCCTTGGAGGTAAAGCTGCTGTTTCTGTGGATCTTTCCCCAGGAGTCTAATATTAGGCAAGAGAAAGTGAGGAGGTGTTTCTGCCAGGTCAATAGAAGTGCAGTGAGTGGTGGGATCACCAGCCCATACCAACTGCCTTGCAGTGAGTTTTTGTCAAAGCTGCATCAGGATCTGCTTGTACCCTCCCTGTATGTGAGGGTGGCACAGGTCCACAGGGGTGACACACGCCAAGCAGGGTCCTGCTCCTCTGGCATGTGGGTGCTCAGTGTTCCTTCCCTCCTGGTTGAAGCTGAGGGCAGTGCTCAGCTGCTCCTTGCACCATAGGTGTATGGTTTTTCCCTGGTAAATGGGGGAAAATAACTTGCAAAAAAAAAAAAGAGACATCTTGGTTAAAGATATTACCTTAAAAATCAATATTTTTTTCACTCCACTGAGGAGAATGAGTAGATTGTTACACAAAAGTGGATGACTGAGTTATTCCATCCCACGTTTTCTTCCTAAATTTTCACAACATCACAGAATGGGTCAGGTTGGAAGGGACTACAGTGGCTCATCTGGTCCAACCTCCCTGCTGAAGCAGAGTCATCCTGGAGCACATGGCACAGGATTGCAGCCAGACAGTTCTTGAAAAGTTCCAGTGAAGGAGACTCTGCTATTTCTCTGGGCAACCTGTTCCAGTGCTTGGTCACTGGTTACAGATTGCCCAGATTTCTTCCCATTGCTGTTCTTGGTTTAAAACCCCAGGCAGTGGCAGCAGTTGAAGGTTTATGGAGATTGCCGTGGCTCTGAGGGGTCTATCATCAGCTACCCAAAGCAGATCTGGATGTCCTAGGACATGAAACACTGGAGACTGCTGGGACCTTTTGACAGCCTGGTCTCCTGAAGATGATGTGGTTGTAGTAGCTGTAGTGCAGAGTTTTGAAAGTACATTGGCTCAAAACTCAGCATTAGAATCATCCTTTCTTCCATTTTTGATGTGTTTCTGGTGCCCAGCTGTAGGGGAGGAGAAACATTTCTCAAGTCCTAAAAGTAAGAACAAGGGCGTTAGTCTCAAAAGTTTTATTTAAACTTGTATTTGAAAATCAACTGAGTTTCTGTTTGACTGTTTTCCTTCCATTTTGGTTGAAGAGAAACTTCCCATTTCCCACAATATAAATAGTTCCCTGCTCTTCATGTTACTCGTTTGTTTCCTGTGTATATAGTAACACATATAAAGTTATATCTATGTGTATATATTTACTTATCTATATGTATGTATGTATTTTCTAACCAGGTGCAAAATGACTGCTCAAGTAACTCTGGAGGATGCCTTGTCCAATGTGGATCTCTTGGAGGAATTACCATTACCAGATCAGCAACCGTGTATTGAGCCCCCACCCTCATCTCTTCTTTACCAGGTATTTTCTCATTATAGGAAAACATTTTTCCATTTCCAATTGCTGTTAAGAAAGAGTACGTTTTGCTCAAAACCAAAGCGTGTTTATATTGGCAATATATATAAAAATTCTTTTCATAGAACCATAGAATGGTTTGGTTTGGGTTGGAAGGGACTTAAAAGATCACCTAGTCCAACCCCTCTGTCATGGGCAGGAACACATTCCACTAGACCAGCTAGTCTTTGCTCAAAGCCCCATCCAATCTGGCCTTGAAGACTTCCAGGGATGAGTCAGCCCCAACTTCTCTGAGCAACCTGTTCCAGTGTCTCACCACTCTCACAGTCAACAATTTCTTGCTAATATGTATTTGAAACCTGCTCTTAGTTTGAATCCATTCCCTTTTGTCCTGTCACTACGTGCCCTTGTACAAAGCTCCTCTCCAGCTCTCTTGCAGGACCCCTTTAGGTGCTGGATGTTGCCATAAGGTCTTCCAGAGCCTTCTCTTCTCCAGGCTGAAAAATGCCAGGTTCTCAGTTTTCCTTTGTAGGAGAGATGCTGCTACCAAAGACTTAATTCCATGTTTTCCTTTCTCTGCAGCCAAACTTCAACACTAATTTTGAAGACAGAAATGCATTTGTCACTGGTATTGCAAGATACATTGAGCAAGCTACAGTCCATTCTAGCATGGTAAGTAGATGTTCTCATACACACTTTCGTATTATGTAGAATAAAAGGAGAGGTATGTGTCTTCTTGCAGTTCATTATAAGAATTATGGTCACAGAAAACAGGTTACCTTGAACATATCCAGGAGGAGGTAAGATGAAAAAGTATGTGTTTTTTTTTTTTTTTTCCAAACATGCTTCTTCAAATTTTTTTAAATTGCCTTTCCTCTTAAGCAGCTAATGTTGTTCAAAGGTTCCCTTCTTCTATTCCTAATTCTTGGAAAATTAGGAACAGTATGTCTTATAATTCTAGAGGCTAGTTCTCAAGTGGTGGAATGGGCAGATAAAGCACCTGGTTACAGGCCACTGAAAATTATGTATGTTTACATCAATCTACTTTTAAAATGGTATGGTTACTCGTTTACCTGTTTTGATTGTTTGGATATTGTTGTACCTCTCCTTTGCCATGTAAAAAATTGCTCTGTATGTGCTGACTCTTTCATCCTTGAACATTCCACCTGTTTAAATTCAGGAGTCCCTGAATTTAAAAAGAAGAATAAGCACCATCCCATCACCCTCCCCCACCCCAAGATAAGCATTTCTATTTATACTTGTAGATCACAGTGTCATTAGTTCTGGGAAGAAAGAGCAACACATAGACCAGTCTGATCTGGGGACATAATAATTGATGATGTATCATTCAGCATGCAATATATGTCTGTTTGTACATATACATTCTGATAAGAGAAATAGGTTAATAGGTTCATTTGGACAAGGGCTTGGAATGACAGAGGACATATGGATATTTTGTATTACAATTCCTAATTATATTGAGTGTCTTCCCTACAGAATGAAATGCTAGAAGAAGGTCAGGAATATGCAATCATGTTATACACATGGAGAAGCTGCTCAAGAGCCATTCCCCAGGTAATGGATGAAAACTCTACTGTCATGCAACGTGTGAACTTCTGTCTTGTTTTTGTGTGGAGTTACACAGACAGAGCTTTGTCACTGAGATCCAAAGTGGAGTCTGCTTTGATTCCTCAATTGTTAAGCTGGACATGCCATAGAACAGTGTCTTTTAGAACTTGGGAACCAGTTGGACATTTTTTTTTTATAAGGCTTCTATAAATCCCAGTATCTCATGGGGTTTGTGTCAGTCTTACTTTTTGGTTCCAGAGTAGTATAGGGGTAATGTGCTTTAATTTTGACTGTGGGATCTGTTTGAGGTCAACATTTCATTCAAGAGAATGGACTCTTCCCACTCCCCAGTTTAATACTTAAATTCAAAACAGGCGGCATAGCATGTAACAATTAACGTTCAGGTTAAACATGTAAGTTTCTAGATGCTACTACTCCTATGTAGCCACTTTCTAAATGTCAGAGCTACATGGTGCTTTCTTGATCTCTATACAAAAAAACCCCAACCCTGCTGTGAATAGGGCACAGGTCAGCTCCAAGTGTCTGGGAATGGCTGTATGGGAGTTGGGTGGGAAGAGTATTAAGAGGTGTCAGAAAACTGAACACAATTATTACCATGAGTTGAGTCCGTGCTTTTTAAGGAATTTGTAATGCAATTACTTTTATTCTGAAATGCAAGGAACACTTATCCTGTGGTTTAAATACTTAGTGTGGAAGTCAGGTAACCTGTTTTAATTTAGAGTTCTGGCCCTATTTTAGTGCATCATTTTGAGCAAGTGGCTTAATGTGGAAAAAATATTGTTCTAACCCTACAGAGGTGTTTGACAACTAAATTACTTGCTGTAATAGGAAAATCTTAGATTGTTTTTTATTTTTTTACACACAATTAAGTTTAGAAGATTAGCATGAGATTACCAAACCTGGAAATTTTTGTCTTTAAGTTTGTCTCTTTAGGATGATAATGCATTTTCTCAGGACCTTAGTTGCTGAGGCTTTATCATGGAAAGTTCCAAGTATAACAATCTCTTTAATAATCTACAGGTCAAGTGCAATGAGCAGCCTAACCGAGTAGAAATTTATGAGAAAACTGTGGAAGTTCTGGAGCCAGAAGTCACAAAACTGATGAATTTTATGTATTTTCAGGTAAAAAGAATGGAAACAAAATTTGTCAGTAGGCTTGTAATTTTATATTCCTGTTTTGTATACTGCATAGTGTGTGCTCAGGTACTGAACCTCATTGTACGTTAGAAAACACACACCCCATATTCTCTCACAGAAGGGCAGAATTTTTAATGCCTATCTTGAAAACTTGAGGCAATCTCCATTAAGACTTTCAACATAAAATCAAAAGTAATTGCGTGTAGTCCCTATGCAGCACATGGGGACAGAGATCTGTCACTTTAGGAAGAAAGGGAATAGAAATAGAATGCGTTTCACATATATACATAAAAACATCTCAGCACAGAAACCATTTGCTGGGGAATGAGGGATCCACAAGTCCGGATGGCAGAGCAGCAGGTGCATCTTTGCTATGGCGATTCATAATGGAGGCAAGCTAACCCAGTTGTTGTGACCTGCCAGCCACCCGAGCTGGAGAATAGCAGTCTGTCTTGCTTTCTCCTCCCTCCTGGCAGCTTGCCATCTATTTCAATGGACTGAGGATGTTTCCAGGCATTATTCAGAGATGGAGCAGCTAGAGCCTGTGAGGCCCGGAGCACACAGGAAGGAGAAGACTGTACTCAGTAAGACCCCCAGTTGGGGAAGACAACAGGAAATGTTACATTTCATTCAATCTCCTTTCATTCAAGCAGATTAGAGCTCTAAAATCAGAACAGATTCCTTTTTACATTTGAAGTTGCTGTCTTTTTTGTATTTGTAATGTCCATCTGAAATGGCCCTGGTGTGTGCTTGGAAATAAGCCCTCAAATAAACATGTGCCAGGATGACTTAAGAGAGCTGGCATGTACAGCGTGCTATAGATTTTTGTTTGTTTGTTTGAAGGGAGCATTCCTATAACTTGCCTTTTAATTCATATATACTTCCTCACTTGCCTTTTAATTCATATATACTTCCTCACTAAAGAGCATGAAATTCCTTTTTCCTGAGGGATTTTTAAACTTCATAGAATCACAGAATAGTTTGAGTTGGAAAGGATCTTGAAAACCGTATAATCCAATCCCCCTGCAGTGAAAAGGGGTGTTTTCAACTTGCTCAGGGCCCCATCTAACCTGACGTTGAACACTTCCAGGGATGGGGCATCCACAGCTTTTCTGGGCAGCCTGTTCCAGTGCCTCACCACCCTCATTGTAAAAAACTTCTTCCTTATATCCAGTCTAAATTGACCCTCTTTTAGTTTAAAAAACATTATGTCTTGTCCTATTTTTTATTTGTACTTTTAATTACTTTTATCTGCAAAGAAGAACCTTGGCTCTTGTGTCAGGCAAGCTTGGTGGCAAAAATCACTGGTGGTGCTCTTGTCACTTGATGTAACACGCATCAAGTGCACAGAGGAGGAGCTGAAATGCCTGTACTCATGCCTTACTAGTTTTGCGTGCTTTAAACATTTTTCTGCTTCACTGGAGCTTTTCACTGGACCAGCTCTAGGTACATGATGAAACCTTTTCCCTGGAAATGTCATGGCTTTTACTCTCTGTTTTTTCTGTCTTTTCCTCCCATTAGAGAAATGCAATCGAACGGTTTTGTGGGGAGGTGAGACGCTTATGCCACGCAGAGAGAAGGAAGGACTTTGTGTCTGAAGCGTATCTGATCACACTGGGCAAATTCATCAACATGTTTGCAGTGTTGGATGAGTTGAAAAATATGAAGTGCAGCGTGAAGAACGACCACTCAGCCTACAAGCGGTAAGTGGCGTGGGGCAGCAGGACCGGGGCTTTGCTGCCAGGATTCAGGCCTCCCACGAGATGGCAGCAGTTGCTTTTTTTCTGACAGCTTTTTCTTCAAAAATAGTCTCTTCACGTGTGGGACAAGTTACCTTGAAACTAGGGATGGCTTGACTGCAGTTAGGCAGTTGAGTACATCCGTTTTCTTTGTGCTATTCTTCCAGCAGCAAAAGGTTTTTCTGCCTTTGATGCCAAGCTGTCAAATACTTATGTCTTGGTGTATGCTAAATGTAATGCATATACTTAGTTCAGTAAAGCTTCTGTTTTTGAGAGGAAGCTGGCTTTCTGGTCACCTGTGCTACTCCTCTTCTAATCTGTTCTATTCTTGGCATCCACTTTTGACATTTGTAGCTGAGAGTTTTTATACTTGTTCTTAAGATACTTCAGCTTTGCTGTTCAAAATCATTGTGACTGCAGGTATAGCAGGGAGGGGAGGGGGTGAGATACCAGTGGACAAGTTTTGTACTTGAGCTACCAGATGGTAGCAGATATCTTCTGTTGAACGCAGTGGTCAGAGCAGCAGGGCAAGACAGCCTTTATGCCAGCTCTAGCATCTGTGGTCTTTCATACAGAAGGCTATTCAGGCAATGACTAGCCAAATTTACCTGTGTTGCTTCTACTTACGTGAGATTTAGTTTCTACCTCCACCTGTCATAGTTGTTGTTGTGCCTGGAGACCTCCTAAACTTACTTGGTTTGCTTTTCTTTTTCTTTGGAGGTGTGCTTCTGGAGACTAGACTCTAGTTTTCTGGAAGACTGACTTTTCCTGGGTTGTTGAGTGGCTTGGATCTATAAAGCCACAGCTGCACCCAGTTGAAGGATATAGCCAATGTTTTTTCATTTGTGTTTTATTGTAACTTTGAAGCAGGGGTGTAGTGAGGAATTTGGGATATAAACCAGTTGATTTTGCATAAATTAAGTCCATCTCTCTCTTCTAGTGAACTTTTCACCCTTTTTTTGAGGAGATAGATTTACTTACAAACAGTCCTGGCCAAGGGAAATACATTTTTTCTTCTGTTTTTAAAGAGCCGCTCAGTTCCTGCGGAAAATGGCAGATCCTCAGTCCATTCAAGAATCTCAGAACCTTTCCATGTTCCTTGCCAACCACAACAAGATAACACAAGTAAGCTTGAGTTGTCTTTTTGCAAGTTACCTAATGCTTTACAAAAGTATTAAATTAAAGCTCTTCCAGTTTGCTAGTAACTGTTTTTTCCCAGTTAGTGTAACTAGTTAACTAATATCCTTCTTTTTTTTTCCAGTCTTTGCAGCAGCAGTTGGAGGTGATTGTTGGCTATGAAGAGCTGCTCGCAGATATTGTGAATTTGTGTGTGGACTACTATGAAAACAAAATGTATCTAACACCCAGTGAGAAACATATGCTTTTGAAAGTAGGTTTCTTTTGGGTACAAAATTTTAAAAAGAATGTTGAGGCAGGGCACAGATGTTTGAATTCCAGATTGTTGCCGGTTGTTTTTGTTTTTTTAAAAGGAACCAGATTAAGCAAATAATTAAAATTACTGCTTTTCCCTGTCATTGTCTTTTTATTGTATTACATGATAAAAGTATTCAGAAAGCTTCTAATCCATTTTTGTTTTTCATAATTTGAAGTTGACCCAATTGAACTGCATCCAATTCTATGGAATTGTGTTTCTATGAAGTGTAATGACAGCAGAAAGGAACTACTATATTTTGTTTTAGATATGTGGCAAGTTCGTTTAAAAAGCTTTTGGAAGTGAGGCTCTGTATCAAATATTTCAGGGAACAAGTATCTTGAAATTAGGATTAATAAATCAGTTTAGTTAGCTGGAGTATGTACATGTAATAAGAGGGTGCAGGGCAGTATGAATTGTGGCTGATATTATCAGCTGCATGTCTTGCAGTGGAAGATAAGATACAGAGTAAGAGCAAAAAATTTGCCTCCTGACAAATATTTTGAGTCACTGAAATGTTTAACTTTTGAAGAGCTCTGTTTATTAGGAGTAAATTAAAGTCTTCTAGAACCACATATGAACTCTAGAGCATTTACATTCTGTCTGCTTGTGTGCCCAGTGTGACTTTTGTATTTAGGCCTTTTGTTCAGTAGAGATGCTTAGAACACACTAAGTGGCCCTGCTTGGCTCCTGTAAATACTAAATAGAATCACAGAGTGTGCTGAATTGGGAGGGACCCCCAAGGATCATCGAGTCCAGCTCCTGGCCCTGCACAGGACCATCCCCAAGAGTCCTACCACGTGCCTGAGAGCATTGTCCAAACGCTTCTTGAGCCCTGCCAGGCTTGGTGCTGTGACTGCTTCCATGGGGAGCCTGTTGCAGTGCCCAACCACCTTCTGGGTGAAGAACTTTTTCCCGATAAATTTATAACCTTATGTTAATTAATACCTTGGACAAAATGTAATTAGATTTTTTGGGATGCTTCTGAGCTCTTGTGTGTGTAATTCAGAGAGGCACTGAAAGCCAGAAAAGCAGTCACTCAGAGATGTTAGATCTAAACTTCTGTTACCAAATCAGTTTGCATGTACAGAATTTGAATAAAATGGAAGTGAAAAGAAAAGCTCTAAAAATAGCCAGACTCTTTATTCAGTGAGATATTTTTTTTTTAATGCTAAACCTTTATACAACAAGCAGCATCTTTTAACGGTAACTGATCAGGCTAATGTTAATGTAAAAACTGCTAATACAGGTAAAAAAGAATAGTACAGAAATGTATGTATTTGAAAATATATTCTGTTTGAAGGAGGTTGGGTGTTTCAGGACTGGTTTTAAAATGTTACTTTTTAAATTATATGAAGAACAGACTTACAGGTTTTTACTTCTGAGGTCCTTTTGTGGAAGGCTTAATTTTTTCCTTTTTCAGGTGATGGGCTTTGGATTATACCTGATGGATGGAAGTGTCAGTAACATCTATAAATTGGATGCAAAGAAAAGGATAAATTTAGCCAAGATAGACAAATACTTTAAGGTTGGTTAAGATATGATTTTAAAGGTAGTTTCTCTTGCATTTTAAATATATTTAAATAGAAAAAAAAGATCACTTTGGATTATAATATGGGTAAATAATGGTTTCCTTTCACTACAGTTTGTGTTACTAATTTGTCTAATCTGATTTGTTCCCTGTGTACAGCAGTTGCAGGTTGTCCCACTGTTTGGTGACATGCAGATTGAACTTGCAAGATACATTAAGACCAGTGCCCATTACGAGGAAAATAAATCCAGGTAGGAAGGAGAAAGAAACAGAGTGGAGCATCTGGGATGGGGAAGATCTGACCCTTGGAGTATATTTTCATACTCACCTTTTAGTCCATGGGTCTGTGGTAATTAATAGGATTTTCACTTTGTCGTCTTTTTGGTGTGGGTATTTCCCTATTAATGTAATTAATGGATACAACTAAAGAAACAGATGGTTTAAAAACCTTTCTATGCTGCTGAGCTTATTCTTGTATTTGTGACATTTCTTATCACCTGGGTTGGAAGAAATTAGTTTTATCTTACACTAATTTAATTTTTATTTTTTCTTTTAAATTGAAACTTTCTTTAAAAGAAATGAAGGATTTTACTAAGCAAGGTGAGCAGTAGCAGTGCATGGGTAAATAGGCATGTGTACATTATATATGGAGCAGCAACTTAGCTTGTCTCCCCCTCTTTTTTTTTTTTTTTTTTTTTTTGGGCTAGGTATGCAGCACAGCAAAACAGTTGGAAAATGCAGCCAGTTGTTGCATTAATGGTTCCGTGGTTTTAGGTTATTGCTTTGTTTTACTGAACCTTTCTGTGCTCCTCCAAGACCTTGCCTCCATGCAGTTACATGAATTTAGAATGTTGTGCTTTGCATTTTAATTCCTGCAGAAAAAACCCACATAACTTGCATGTAATTGCTAAGAGAAAATCAATGGCAATGGGCCTACTGAGCTACTAAAAATATGAGGCTACTTAACATGACGTTCTTGGTAGCATGTTTTTTGTGTACCTCTTCATAACATGTTAATAATATTTGATAATGTCTTTTTTTATAGCTGGGAGCATACTATACGCTCTTCAGAGTTCAACAAGAATAAACAAAAAAATATCTGCAGGTGGATAGATGTATCTTACAGCCTATACCTGTACTTCTGCCCTACCTTTCAGTCCTTTTTGGTCTTGTTCCTAAGTGCCCCTGAAGAGACATGCTGGTTTGTATTTCATAGCAGCAGCCCTTTAAAAAACAAAAAAGAGAATTCCCGAAACAGAAAAGAAGAATTTTACAGATTTTTCTTAAGACTTGGAAGAAGAGCTATTTGAACTCAGAAGGGCAGTTCATCACTAATGGCTTGTGCAGGGGTAGAGGTAGAGGTGTGAAGAGAGGAAAAGCCTCAAACAACAGTGAAGGAAAATATGTTTAAAAAAAAAAATAATGCCTTGTGGATCTTTCTTCGCAGTATCAGTTGTGCTGTTTATTGTCAAAACTGATTTAGGTGGGGTTTTTTTTTCTTTCTGAAACAGATGGACATGCACGTCTTCCAGCAGCAGTCCCCAATACAATATATGTGAGCAGATGATCCAAATCAGAGAAGACCACATGCGTTTCATATCCGAACTGGCTCGTTACAGCAACAGTGAGGTGAGTGGAGTTAGAGCTACCTGTGCAAATTGGACATCACTCATTAACAGTTACTGTTAAGTATCTGAAAAGCAGGTAAATCTCTGGCTAGCTAAATGACAAAGCTTGGCCACCTGAGTCAAGAAAAGCTGGCTTTCTGAAGCCCATTCTCTGAATTATAATTGTACAATTTAAATTTAACATGGCAATGACACATCATACAAACTGTAATGTCCTTCTGCCTCTTTTTCTCTGTGTATCTGATTTATCCTAGAAATTTTGGTATGTCTCATTTAGAATATGTTGTCTAGTTCTTGCTCCAAACAGGTGCTCATAATAGTTTTAACAAAACTAAAAGTTAAGAGATTAGTAAAAGAATGCAGAAATGCATATGTATACACACACTCATACATATATAGTATACAGAGAGAACATATAGCTGTATATTGTATATAATTGATGTCTTGAATTCCTCTGCAGCAATATTGTGGTCATTAGGGATACCAGTGATTTCCATCTCTTGACCAAAATCTGTGGAGTTTAACTCTTCATAAGTTTCTAGAAGAAAAAGCTGATGTTAATGCAAGTGTTGGTATATGATGCTGTTTTAGTGCTTTAGTCGATGTATAAATTTGGCTGTGGATGCTGAATACAGCAGGTTCTGATGTGGATTTGGGTATGGGGTTTTTTGCTGGGTTTTTTTTATAATATTCTAGGTGGTGACTGGGTCTGGTCGACAGGAAGCTCAAAAAACAGATGCGGAATATCGGAAGCTCTTTGATCTGTCCCTCCAAGGCCTGCAGCTTCTCTCCCAGTGGAGTGCCCATGTCATGGAAGTGGTATGTAACATGGGAAATAAAACCAGATGAAAAAGAGGTGGCTTGGTGAGGTTAAACTGAATAAAATGGCTTTGCTTTACTGGACTGAAAAAGGCATGTTGTGCTTTCACGAGATCACCGAATATTCTGAGTTGGAAGGGACCCACAAGAATCTTGTTTCCTTAGTTCCCTTCTTCCTTCACCCCTTTTCTCCTTCTGCTTCAAACCTCATTCTTAAAGGATAGCACACAAAGGTCTCAGAGTCTAGGAGTAATATTGCTGCTATGAAGATCCAGTAGCTTGTAGCTCACACAGTACATTCAACTTGTTCTATTTAATGGATAGGCTGTCAGCTGTGAGCCTTCACCAGATGTTTTAATGTCACTCTTGATGCAAACATCTTGTAGACTAAGACTTCATAATTTTCTTGTAAACATTGTTTAAAATTATGTTGTTAGAAACATCCATACTGGCATGCAGTCACCGAGGAGGTGATAGAACAGCTCCAAGTGGCTGTGTTTAGACGTCACCGCTGCGTAAATTGAAGCATGTATGGTCTTATCAAACAAAAATGGATGCAAGAGCTCCTCTTGGCTTTAGATTAGGCTTTTAGTCAAAAGGAAAGTAAATGCAGGAAAAGGAAAATTTGAGAGGAGATGAGGGAGGGGAAATGAAGAATGTGCTGAGTTGTTTCTCTGTATTGTAATAGTTTATTTTAAAAACAGATGCCAGTTAGAAAAGTGTGCTTTTTTCCAACACGAAGCTGAAGCTGCTTAAGGCAGAAATTGAAGAGGAGAATGCAGGAGTCCTTCTTATGCTGCAGACATTGGATAAAAGCTGTGTGCCTTGGCTGAACCAAAACATGTTCTGGGAAGGGTTGAAACATGGCTTACTGTATGAGAGAAGCCAGGCTTGGTCCTCTTCTGCCTCAGGTGTTTCAGAGGACATGAAGTAATTTGCACTATGCGACTCCAATGCAGTCACAGTGGGCATAGCTAGAGAACCACTTTTCTCTCTCATTTGTATTTTTAACTGCCTCTTTTAGAAGCCAGTAGATGAGTCATGCTTTTCCCTGTATTATCTTATTCCTATTTAAATCCACAGTGTATTTAATGGTGAAAACCTTTTTCTCTTTTTCTCCTTTTCTCCTCTTGAGAGAGGTTGCTGTCATCTGTTCCTTGCCTCTACAGCTCCTAGACTTGCTCCCTTTATTTCTGCCATCACAAATTGCTGCATACAGGGTCTCTTCACAGTGAAAATCTTCCTATTTTATTATATCTCTGAAGGGAATCTCTCATTCTTAGCTCTGTTTCTACCCTACTCATTCCAGGACAAACTTTCTCTGAGTATCACAGCAGGTTTTTTTTGCTATTCTCACTGCTTTTCATTGTCTTTCTAATTTGTATGGATTCCCATACTTCTCGGCTAAGTTCAAGTTTGTGTTCACCTTCTCCCTGTCCCACTGAGAATTTTTTCTGATATGTAGTATCCTAGCTATTTACCTGTCTTCACCTTCACTGAGTATCCATGAAAATAGTTACATGCATCATGTTCAGATAAAAACTTTCCGTGCATGTTTGTTGTGCATCTTAACCCTGTCAGTTTAATGCCCCCAAAGTACTTCATCTTTGTTTAATCATTTCCCCAGTGTCCTCTTTGTAGCACTCAGGTTGTGATGCTCCCCTTTGCCATAGGTGAATTGGTGCTGTTAATCCATTATTGTAGGCAAATTTATATTGCTCTGTAATCTAAAATTTATACTAAGGTGGTGTCCACCAGATGTTACTGTGTGCTGAACTAAAACTGTGAGAAAATTGAGTGTAAATGTGACTAGGATTTTTCACTTGATGAACCCTGATATGGATATTAGGCCAGCCTGACTCTGCTCAGGGACATTTTGAGCTGTGTTTGCAGTGACTGAAAAGGCAGTCTTTAAGAGAAATGCATGCTGTGCAGATCATATTGTCACAGATAATACAGTTATTTCCACACATTTCAGCCTAGTAAACTTAAAAATTAACACCACCCACCCCCTCCCTCACCAGAAAAAACCCCCACAAACCTATAGTTTTCCAGTTGTGTTTTGAAATGTAAATGTGAATACTTCACCAAGTAGAAAGCTCCTCTTTTTGTGTGTAGGTCTGATGGATTTTTTTTCTTATCCTCTGGAGTCTTTCTGTGTTTCTCATGTTTGAAACAGAGAAGAAACTTTTGCCTGTGCTAACATTTTCTTAGTAAAAAATACCCTTAAGTGCAATACCTGCCGAGTTTGAGTTGCATTTCTTTGGAATAATACAGAATCACTGGTTGTCAGGAAAAGTTTTTAGGGAAATTATTGTTTGGCATTTCCACTAGATAGTAGTTGCAGAATTTACTCAAGGTTTGAGCATAGTACTAAATACTATTCAAATATTCATGAAAACACTGGGGTATTTCTTAAAGCATGTTATTTGTGTCCAGCTGTGTTTTGTGTTTCTCAGACGTTTTTGTTTCTTTTTGTTCTCCCCATCTTTTTTTCTCCCTCTTTTGCCTTGTGAACTGCAGTACTCATGGAAGCTGGTTCACCCAACTGATAAATATTCTAATAAAGATTGTCCTGACAATGCAGAAGAGTATGAAAGAGCAACAAGATACAATTATACTAGTGAGGAGAAGTTTGCTTTGGTTGAGGTAAGATAAATGTTTTTCTATAGGGATTTTCCAAAGATTAATTCTATACAAAAGAGAACATTCTCTATAAGCATTTTGCATACCCAGTGCAAAAAGACAGCCTGCCCTGTGCTGACTCTGAAACAGCATGTGTTCCTCCATTCAGTATATACCAGGAGCACAGCAAAACTATCCTTTATCATTTGTAACTTGTTAATTCCTCTTTTCTCATTTTTTGTGTTTAAAAATTTGCTTTTTTACAAATATACAAACAAAATAAGAAAAATACATTTGTCTGGGCTGGTTTTTTTGCAGGTGATTGCCATGATCAAAGGTCTTCAGGTGCTGATGGGACGGATGGAAAGTGTTTTCAATCATGCCATTCGTCATACTATTTATGCAGCTCTTCAGGACTTTGCCCAGGTCACACTTAGGGAGCCATTAAGACAAGCCATTAAAAAGAAGAAAAATGTCATTCAGAGGTAGCATTACTCTTTTCATCTTTTTCTATATTCTTTCCTCCAGACCTTAGTAAATTAGTTGCAGAATTGCACAGATGTTAAATTCTACCTCTCTAAGTCTGTACTCTCAGTCTGTCTGGCATTCACAGTTAACTTAGTTGGATACGAATTGGAAGTTGAAGAAGTCTGAAGTTAAAAATGAGTGGCTGCCAGCATGGCTGCAGTAGAAGTCCAGGCTGTCCTGAGCCTCTTAGGACTACTTTAGGAAATCTTGGATTCCCTGTTGTTTATTTCTATTTTAAGAAAATATAAATACAGTAATACTAAAAGGAAGATTAGTGTTTGTATTTTAAAGAAAGGTTTCACTGTCCACTTTATGATTCCAGTGTTTCCTTTCCTTGTGCCTCATTTTATTCCGCTCTCTCTTCTCTCTGCCTCTCTTAGCATTCTGTCTTATTTCTCAGCTTCTGCTGCTTCTGGCTTATTAGCCTTACACTTCTCTTCCAGTGCTCTGTCTGCCCACACTGATTGGTGACATTTCCTGACCTTATATTTTTTGTCCCTAATTGTATGCTTCTAATCTTGACTTATTTATCATTTGTTTACTCCCACATTTCATTGCAGAGCTCTTAGAGGCGAAAGTCCTTAGCTAATTAGGCTATTGCTAAATGCTTTGACTACCACAAAAATATCATCATAAGCTAAAAATAAATTGCTCTGCATTATCAGGTTTACAGGGAGAATCTTTTTGTCCCAGGATTTTAATGAAATAGAAAAATATTACTTTCATACCTGCTCAGATTTGAGATGAGACATTTTCTTGCTCATTCAGCATGTCACAGGATATGGCTGGCTGTGTTCCTGACAAGTATCTGAGTTCCAGTTCAGTATTTGGAGCTAAAAGCTTGAAGCTGTTTGTATAAATTTCAGCTGAATTCTGGAATCTGAATGTCTTCTGAAAATAGGAATTCTACTTTTTTTCATTTCAAGCCACCATTGTTTCTCTATAATTTGGTTAATAATCTGCTTTGGTTTGATTGAATATTAATTGAATTTGTAGTGAATATGAATTCGTATATTCATATGAGTATGAATTTGGTTTGATTGATCCAGCTCTGGGGTTCTCAACACAAGAAAGACGTGGGCCTGTTAGAAAGGGTCCAGAGGCCATGAAGATGATTAGAGGGCTGGAGCACCTCTCCTATGAAGACAGGCTGGGAGAGCTGGGCTAGTTCAGCCTGGAGAAGAGAAGGCTCTGGGAGGCCTTATTACAGCTTCCCCCAGTACCGTAGAGAGAGAGGGATTTTTTTATACAGGCAGATAGTACCAGGACAAGGGGCAATGGTTTTACTGAAAGAGGAGGGCAGGTTTAGATTAGGTGTTAGGTAGAAATCCTTTATTTGGAGGGTAATGAAGCACTGGAACAGTTTGCCCAGAGAAGTTGTGGATGCCCCATCCCTGGAAGTGTTCAAGGCCAGGTTGAATGGGGCCCTGAGCAACCTGATGGTAGTGAAAGGTGTCCCTGTCCTTGGCAGGGGAAAAGTTGAAACTAGATGGTCTTTAAGGGCTCCAGACTACCCTTTCTGATAAACAGCATGGAATGATTATTTTGTGGGTGTGTCATTCTTGAAGAAGTTGGTGAAATTCTTTGTTCTTGGTTGGAATGACCCTGAGTTCCTGAATACTGTTGCAAAGTTTGTGTGCTTGTGGAAGAATGCTTAAAACAAGTAAAGTGTTCTGTCAGGGCACTTGGCTGTGCTGTGGACTGAAATAGTGGGAATTGTGTTCAGTGTTTTGCAGGCCATCAGGAAGACAGTGTGTGACTGGGAAGCAGGTCACGAGCCGTTCAATGACCCAGCTCTAAGGGGAGAGAAGGACCCCAAAAGTGGTTTTGACATCAAAGTCCCAAGACGTGCAGTTGGACCCTCCAGCACTCAGGTATTTTCCTGTCTGGTGGTTGTGGTATCTGTCAACAATTATTGCATGAGGTGTTTTCTTTCTGTCCTGAACTATTTTAAAATGGCAGGTTTTATTGCAGTCATTTTTTAGTGCTAAAAATCAACTCTGATTTATATTTGCAAAATTATATGCACTTAACCAAGATTCTCTGGCTGGATTGCTGTAATTTTCTACTCTGGTACATAATTTTTCCAAGTGTTCAATCTCTTTAATTTGATTTTCTGGGAACAAATATTTTCTCATGGAGCTCCTAATGTTTTTTAAATAATATTTTTTAACTATTTGAATTATTTCTTGACTGACTTCTATCTCTGGTATGGCTGGTGAAATTTTTTTGTTAAATCTCATTATTCCGTAGATGTCTAGTAGTTTTAAAATTTGTTTAAAATATAAATGAATGCCTATTAAAATATGGGAAAGTATATGGCTTCTGACAAGATCCCTTGCAGTGTTCAGTAATGAATGATAAAGTTGGTCCCTAGAATCTAATTTGTCGGCTGCTGCCACTAACATGAGACATTTCAAATGTTTTCTGTGGTAGTCATCAAAATCCCATACCTAGATGCTCATTCTTGTTACCTCCATATTATTATCTTTTTTATTTAATTTGTGGATTTGTTTGGAGAGTGTATTCATAGCTCATCTGAGAAAATGAGGTACTGAGCACTTTGGGTGAAAAGTTGAAGGCAACTGTGGTTTGTGAAGACAATCTTTTAATACCTAAAATCTGTGGGAAAGAGCATGTGTGGTTAATAATTTTGGGTAGTAAAAAGTTGCTTAATTTGTGATAAGATTGGTTTAATGAAGATTTTGTTTTGATAATTGCAGAAAAATTGTTTTGATTTCTAATTTCCTGGGGTGAAAGAAAAGGTTAAATATCACCACCAGTTTGCTTCTCCTGTGCTTTAAGGGCTTTGCTTCACCTTTGCAACAGGCTATTTAGAGTATGTGGTTCTGTCTGCTTTTTCTGCTCTTGGGCTGGCACACTTGGCTGTCTGGGTTGACAGGAGGGCAAATTATCCATTTCAGATAGGTTTTCCTCATTTATATGCAGTTCTGAAATGGCTGTGTATGAACGGGTAATTGGTGCTACCTGGAAATCTTCGCTAAATCATTTGATAAGCTAATGGCTCTCTGAGCATCCTCTGAAATGAACAGGGAATTTCCCCTTTGCTTGAGGGAGCCCCAGACTGCAGTGATTATTCTGAAGAACCTTTCTGTACGACCTCCTCTGCATGCTTACTGTGCTGCTTTTCACTTTTAACAAACTAACATGTTTTCTCTGCTTCTCTTTCCCGTTCCTTATTTACCCATGTGTTTTTATTAACGGATTCTCTTCCCCTGCCTGCCCCTGTCTGTTGGTTTTTAGCTCTTCATGGTTCGCACTATGACAGAGTCCTTAAACTCTGCTGAGCTGTTGAAGCAGCTCAAGTCTCTGGGACTGGAAAAGCTATTGCATGTGACACACAAGTTTCTGAGGCAGTCCTACATCTATCCGCCTCTTTTAAACTTTGGTGGTAAGACATTACTTATTACTTTTACTTTTTGTGGTGATGTGAGCTGTTCCACTGCAAATGGTCTGCTGCTGAGTGTCAGTGGAGGTCCCCTTGGCATGGGTAGGCATTTGTGCTGGTGTGTAGGCTAGTGTTGCATCTGTTCCTCTTGCCTCAAAGGTTTTTATCCACACAGTGCCAGTTTTCAATTTGAAGTGGAGCAGTCGCTTACTGATAGTAATTCTCAGTGTTGCTCGACTAATGTACCATGTATATTTTCCTTTTTTCCCCCCCTTTCCACCATAATTGTTTCCTTTAATGATACAGCTTTACATGGTGAGAACTATGTTAGAGTCCCTCATTGCTGACAAAAGTGGTTCCAAGAAAACCTTGAGAAGTAGCCTTGAGGGGCCCACCATATTGGACATAGAAAAATTCCATCGCGAGTCTTTCTTCTACACTCATTTGATAAATTTCAGTGGTAAGATATGTAGATGATCAGTGTCCAGCTTAGCATGTCCTAACACCTCTAACACGACCTGGAAAATGTTTCCGATTGCCTTAGTCAACTTAACCTTTGGTTTATTTATCAAAAGCCTTGGTCTGTCCAAACTTTTTCTGAGGTGGTACTTAGCATTGTGGTGGGATTTTTATTTTGACTTGTTATACGTTTGTTTCTAATGTGTCAAATTTCACATTGTTGCCTCCCTTTTCTATTTTCTTTATGTATGTACTTATATAAACAAGGGACAAATAAGCCTATACACATTGAAATTTTTAAAAGGAAATAGTTTTTGTGTTTTGGGAGATTTTTTTGGTTCCGTTTTTGTTTTAAGTACAGAGGAAAGAAATTCTCTGTTGTGGTAAATTTGATGTCATTTCACTACTCTTACTATTCAGTTAATTGTAATCGGAAACATGCTGTCCTAAAGAATTCACCTACTGACATTGAGTGTACCTAGTCCTTGTCATTGCCATGCTGTGTTGTCTTTCATTTTTGTTTTGCTGCTGGTCTCCTTTACCCCTGGAGAAGGGGGAGCCCGTTAATGTCAGTCATAGCGCTGCTGGGGAACAGCACCGCAAAAGGTCTTCAGAAGGTCTTGATGTAAAAAGTTCACTCCTGTTTTAGTTCTCAAGCCTTCTGGGAAAGAAGGATTGTACCCAAGTGTTTTGTGGAGAGATGGGAAGCACACCTCTGTGCCCTTGACAGCATCCTTAGAAACTTGTTGTTTTAATGCCCACTTCATGTGTCTGTCTGCCATTTCCTGCCCATCTAATCAACAGGAACATGAGGAGCAATTGAGTCCTCCATAGGGCGGGATGGTACTGGTCGTTCCAGTGCAATTTTGCCTCCTTCACCTGCTGCTTCCCAAATTCAGTGTATGGCTTTCTCAGCCCTCAAGTGAGAAATTAAACTAGAAATCACTTTTTACTGGTGTACATAGTTTTTCTGTTTAACTGATAGTCTCATCCACTTCCACTCTTTTTTTTTTCTGTAAGAAGGCACCACTTTGGGGGCCAGTGAGGAGTTCAAAACTTATGAAAAGTCATGGGCTTTACATTTTGAATTTGCTTTAAATTATTTGGCCTATGTACAGCTCTAGTGATTCGCACCTGCTTTTTTTGTTTCGCATTGCGTCATCAGAATCACAGTTGTATTGTACCTGATGTATTTCTGTAAGAAATATAATTCTCCCTTATTTATTCTGAAAGAAACCCTGCAGCAATGCTGTGATCTGTCCCAGCTGTGGTTCAGGGAATTCTTCTTAGAACTGACCATGGGCAGAAGAATCCAGTTTCCCATTGAGATGTCCATGCCTTGGATTTTGACGGATCATATTTTGGAGACAAAAGAGGCATCAATGATGGAGTAAGACCCACTTGTGCTCTTCCACTGAATGATTATTCTTAATGATTGCCATTCCTTATTATAATGTTGCTGCTTTAGTTGGTTTTAACAAGTAGTCGTTGAGAAGGTATTCTAAACATTTTTACCATTTTTGTCTTACATTTGCCTATTTTGAGATTCTCTTAAGTTTTCTTTTTGAAATGAGTAATTGAAATGCTAAACCTTTCATATAGGTATCATTGCACCGGCCATGTATTTTGCTCCCTGACTTCTCCTTACTTATTCTTCAAAGATATCAAACATAATGTGACATGGTAAAAGCCTAGTTCCATTTTGATGGAAGGCTACATCTAGAAAACATGTTTTAGACTTTGAACATATCCACACCTTTTCTTGAACTAACAAATATTTTCTTGAAGGAAATGAAAAAAGAAAAAGATCCTGTTTTCATGAACCACATGTGGATTACAATATTGACTGGCTTACCTCATCTTGACTGCACCGTCCTAAGGAATCATGACTTTTATACACATGTAACTCTCTTATTTTATTCTTTTTCTCACAGATATGTTCTGTATTCTTTGGACCTTTATAATGACAGTGCTCATTATGCACTTACCAAATTTAAGAAGCAGTTCCTCTATGATGAAATTGAGGCAGAGGTAAAGTAACCTTACATACTGGAGAAAAATAATCTGTATCTGAATGTGAAAATCATGCTAAAGGGCAAGGCCTATATAAGAGATTCAGAAGAGCTGGAGATAACAGAAAAACTGAGAAGACCGACCAGAAAATGAGTAACTGATTTGGTGATATGTTGTGAGGAAACCTGTAGACCTGTGCAAAAATTCCTCATGTTAATGCTGAAAATTGAATGTCATCTTCTCTTGTACTGGGGAATTTGGATTTATTAACTTTCTTGACTACGTTTGATAAACAGTGAGAGGTATTAAATAAGCTCTCTTTCTTAAATTTTAAGTATCTCTAAAAACATGATATTTTTCCCCCCCTCAAGGTAAACCTGTGTTTTGACCAATTTGTCTACAAGCTGGCAGACCAAATATTTGCATACTACAAGGCAATGGCTGGCAGGTAGCTATTCCTTCCACTATGAGAGCTTTTCTTCACACTTTTCTGCTCTGTTTTGCTGTTTAATATACCTTAATCATTTTCTTCCTTTCTTCATAGCCTGCTTCTGGATAAACGGCTGCGTTCAGAGTGCAAGAACCAGGGAGCAACCATTCAGCTGCTGCAGTCCAACCGCTACGAGACACTGCTGAAACAGAGGCATGTTCAAGTGAGTTAACTCCTACCATGTTGTATTTGAGTTGCTTGGCAACTTTCCAGTGGTGTTGATTTATGTAGGTAGACAAAACTCATTTTGTGCTTTCTGTTCTGTCATCTCAGTAGCATAACTGAACATTTGAGATCTGCTTTTTTTGTCACATGAAGGCGTAAATTAAGTAAAAAACCTTAAGAGATCCCGTTTTAATGCAAATTTCTGTTGCAGTTAAGAAAACAAGAGCCAAATAGGAATGCCATGGGCGGTAGCGTTGTCTTCCTAGTAATGTCTTTCACCAGTGTTCAGTATGTTGTTGGCACAATGTCCTGGAAGCATAAAATGCTGATATAAATACTTAAATGTAGATGCAATGTGTACTTCTTTTTGTGAGACTTGGGATGCAAATTGTAGTACCGCATTTGCTCATGAATTTATGAATTTTGTCCATCTGCTTTGTTTCAGTGTGTTTGGGATGCAAGTTCACAAAGTGAGAGTCTGTTAATCTGTGGAGTCTCATAGTCCTTGTACAGTTTGTCTTGTGACCTGACTGTCAGTTCAAAAGCTCATAGCGTGTTTTCCTTTAGCTCCTTGGTAGGTCCATAGACCTGAACCGACTGATCACTCAGCGCATTTCGGCAGCCATGTACAGGTCGATGGAACTGGCCATTGGCCGATTTGAAAGCGAGGATTTGACTTCCATTGTGGTGAGTGTTGTGTTGCGGTTTTGCCAGATCACTGACATAGCAGTTGAGGTGAAAGAACCCCAAACCTTCTGCAGCTGAGGGCCTTGGGAGTAAAGTAGAGAGGGCGTGTACTCGGAGCCATGAGAAAACAAGGAAAGCAATTACCTTGTGATTTAAATTTTTGTAAGCACTCACTTTTGCCCATGCTTATAGATAAATTGCAGATCAAAAAAAACAACCCTGGGCTTGGTAGAATCAAAATTAGTTTATTTACTCAGGCAGCTTGGTTTTGTAGCATGACAAAAATAATTTTTTTGTGTAGGAATGAGATCTGACTTGTGCCTATGGAAGAAGAGCATCTGTGCAATATTGAGGTGTCCTTTTGAGTTAGTTTCCTGATTAAAATGCTAAACAACAAATTTTATTTCCAGACGGCATGAATTTGACAAGTAAATATGCAGTCAGTAAGAAAAATATCAGGCACATTCAGTTCTACTGGAATGAAAAATAAATTAAAACTTATGCAAAAGAGTTTACTGTTGGTCTTTCTGTAATAAGTTTTTTACCAGTGACTTTTTGTCATGCAGTTAACTGCGTTGGTGTGAGTTCATTCTGTACTGAAGAGAAATCAAATACCGAGGCCATAGAGCCTCTTGACTTCTGAATGCTTGGTTCTATAACTTTGAACTATTGAAATGTAGTTTTTCTTTGTTATGTGCAGTACTTTCTTAGTGGCTGAGTGAACAGAAACCGTAGATGATGTGTTTCTTAGGTCACAGGTTCTCTTTGTTTGAGTAAGAAAGTGACAGAACTAAAGGTTGACCCTTTACCATGCTCCTCCTTTTTTATGTTTGTTTTGTTTGTTTTTTTGTTTTTTTTTAATGCAAAATATTTTCTGTTGAAAACTGGCTGGTTTCCTCAGTGAGAAACTGATCCTAATAGATTAAGTAATCTGTAATTTCTGTTTTTCAAGCTAAATAAATGAAATTAAGGTATTTACAAGACTGAGCTATTTTTTCCGCTCAAATTGGACTTAATTCTGTAATAACAATCATAGTAGGTTTTTTTCCTTGAAGTAACCGTTGATCACAAGTTTAAAATTCCTTTGAAATATGGAGCAGTTAAATCAGAGAGCAGTCTATGGGAAGATGACCAGTAGTTTGACACACAGCTAGAAAAAGCTACTAGATATTTCTACAGTAGGTCATTGCACAATAATCTTTAATAGCAGTGCTTGGATTTTTTTGGAAGTAGAGGTTGTGTTCTTTTTATTTGGTGTTTTCAGTGTCTGATATCAGATATGGAGTTACTTTATTTTATTTTATTTTAAAGGAATTCCCAGAAAGGATACTAGGAATTTCTTGTTAAGAGGAGAAACATTATGAAATGTAGGGCTCACATATAGCCTCATATTATGTAGCCTGCAGCTAGTGATTTTGTGGATACCTTCACAACATTTGTAAATGTCTCTTCTGGTCTTTCATTGCATCTTAGTACATCCTTCACTGGAGTAGACCATGAGAAGGATTTATGGTAAATGTGATGTTATTCCTAACATTACTGCTACAATAGTTAGTTCACGAGTTACTCTACTGAGCAGAAATTACTTTGTAATTGCTTGTAAAGTAGGAAATGCAGAAAGGTGCTTTTGGCCTGTGTCTGACCCCATTTAAATGTTGGAGTTTTAAGTTTTGCTCTGTGGAGGAAGTGTTGGCACAGATCTGTGTTTGAGACCCATCTGCATCTGAATACCTTAAAGTCTCAGAAGGTTTAAGAAACAATCCCAAGAGTACTGATTCTTTCCAGCCCTTGTTAAAGTAAGAGGCTGGAGGAAAGTCAGTTGTTCATTTTGACTTCTTTCTAGTCTTCTCTTCCGTCAAGGTTATTTATGTACTTTGTTCAGTTTCTCCACTTTATTAAATGCATCACTCTCTTTCTTTCCTCTTATTTTTCCCTAGGAGCTGGATGGCTTGATAGAGATAAACAAAATGACTCACAAGCTTCTGAGTAGATACATGACCTTGGACAGCTTTGATGCCATGTTCAGAGAAGCCAACCACAATGTTTCAGCCCCTTACGGCAGAATCACTCTTCATGTCTTTTGGGAGCTCAATTATGATTTCCTTCCAAACTACTGCTACAATGGATCCACTAACAGGTTAGCAAAGCAGCTTTTTTATTTGCAGCTGTTATTCTACCACCCTCCTGCAACTTCCTTCCTAGCAAGTGCTGACAAGTTCATCTCCATTCACTTAGTGTTTTCCACTTCTAATGCTTTACTTGAAATGAAGCAGCATGAGTCATTTTACCAAGTACTGTTAAATGTATGAAAGCCTGGTATTTGTCCACAATAGAAGGCAAATGGAACCGCAGCATCCAAGTTCTGACATTTTGATGACGTAGTTATGATATGCTGAAAAACAGAGTGTGTCAAAACACTGCTAAGTGCTTATCAGGAAGCTATTTTCAAACAGGATCTTCGACTGTGAGATGATGGAAATAAAATTATATTCCTAATTCTGTGTTAATGTGAAGAAAAAGATTGTTTCCTGGAGAAAGCAAGAGTTCAGTATTCACTGCAAACTGCAGTTGCAGCCTTTAAGGAGAGTGAGTAATGGAAATAGAAAGAGGAAGGTAGGATCTAAGGTTTGAATGAGGGGGAAGCACAGTGTTCAAGATTTTTCATATCTGTGCTTCCTGCTTGTGTGCTTTTTTTAGGATTTGTGTTACTTTTAGTCTTTACTCAGGTTTTGGTTAAAGCCCTGTGAAGTGACAGTAAAGTGATAGTGAATATTGAGCTGTAGGAAGAGGAGGAAGCCTGTTCTCATCTTTCGCTGTCTCCTTGGAGAGCTTTCCTTGTCTGACATGTTCAGTGATGGTTATGTTGTATTTGAGATCCAAGATTCTGTCTGCAAAGGGAAAAAAAAGAAAAAAAAGAGTGGTTTTTTGTGGTTAAGTTTTACCCGAGAAACTTCTGTTACAGGAATCTGTTTGCATGGGAAAGTTGAATGTATTTCCGAGGGAGCTACTCTGCGGTTGATGTATCTGGAGATCAATATTGGAATATTCAGTGTGCTGTATTAAGAATCATATAAGCATAATTTTAAGACAAATCTTGATGAAATGCTGCTCTTCCACCCATCAGCTTTATTGAAAGACATTCTATAGCTCCTGTACAGTTTAGTCCATGTTCATCCTGGCTATGAGGGCTGACGTACTGCAGACCACAGCACTTGGGAAGTGAGTGTGAGGTGCCAAAGGACGTTAGCAGGATCCTGTAGCACTGTTGCTTGTCTGTTTTTAAAATCTGTACACAGGAATTGAGTTAGGCTCAGCTTGTTGGGTAATTAATTCAGGATAATTAATTTCGGAGATGTTAAAGGGAGCCAGATCTTAGGCAGTATGTGTACCATGTGTCTGATTTCATCACAGAAGTGCTTTGGTTTCAGTCAAAAGCAGCAGTGTGGAGAGAATTAATGTATGTGTTGCACATGCTATACAATGCCCTTTGACATTTTTGGTGAGAGAGGGAACGGGAAGTTTTTAGCCTTTTTATAGTCCTTAATCACCTTCATTATGCCTTGCTGTTAGCATGAACTTTAAGTTGATGAGCTCTTCCTGCATTCAAATGTATAGGCTATTGAGTGCAAACACAGGAGTACACGGTGAGGAGCTGTGTGAGAGCTGCTGGTTTAATGCTTAACTCTTGATAGGTAATGTCTTGCATGAAGGTTATGTGTAAACAAGGGAAGAAAAGTAGCAGTGAAAGGCTGGAAGAAAGAGGAATAATTATGATGAAAAGCAGAGAGGTTACTTGGTGATGGGTGGGGCTGGAGGCAGAGTTCCCAGAAAATGTGTCATACCTGTGGCTTGTCTTCTTTTAATTTGACAGCTTGGTATAAAGTTTCTTCTTTTAAAGTTAGTGTTTTGGTCAGATTAACTTGTTTCAGTACCTTTTGAAGCTCTTTTCCCAAGAATGCTTGAACATGATAATTTCATATATGTATAATTCAGCTGTTTAGAAAACCTGCAGGTTTAGTTCAAAAGCTAAGGCTCTTCATGCAGAAGTGCTGAAACACATTGCGTGCTTAATTATTTGTGACTTTGGAATTTTTTTAATATCTGATGATGTACTGAGATTAAACAGTGAGGCTGCTATTAAAAGATTTAGCAATTTAATAATTGAAGTTGCCATTTATCTGAAATTTAGTCTCATTAATGCTGGCCAGCTGCACAGACTCAGGGACAGCAGTTTGTGGAGAAGGAATGGGAAGATGAGTGAGGGGACCTCTGCAGATGGGCCTTAGCAGTGAAATCCAAGGGTGTTTTTAATCCACCTGTTGACCATGATGAAAGAAAGAAAACAAACCTGTGGATAGTGCACAAGCATATGAACTGCTGATGAGGTCAAAGTTGTCTCTAGTCCAGTGTCCTGATGCTGTCAGCGGCTGTAAAGGGGCTGAATATGAAAACAAGGGAGGCTTGAGGTGATTTTTCTCCCAGGAAACACGCCAGCCTCTAGCAATGATTAGATGTTTCTGTAAAACAAAAATGGTGGGGTGTTAGTGCATTTGTGGCCCTTTACAGGGGTATTTATTTTTCCCCATTGTTTTGTCTGTCCCTTTTATAAAGCTGTGTGAGGCTTTGGCATTCATTACGTGTTCCAGTGAGGAATTGGCAGTGAAGCTTGTGCTGCTTTTCAGATGCTCTCAAGCTATTGTCCACCAGTTCTTTTACTGAAGGTGACCATGAACAGCCATTTCCCACTTGTTGTCTTTTCTCTGCTGCCTGGAATTGTTTTTCAAGAGCCCTCTCTCATGTTGGCCCTCAGTTGCATGTCTTTTCAAGCCAAAAGTCTTTCCACACCAGGAATATTTGTCGTGCTTAGGCCTGCATCTGTACTTTCTCATTCCTCTTTATCCTTGTCAGGTTAGGTTGTCTAGGGCAGTCCAGAAGATTAAAATGACACAAATACAACTTCCATATTTTTGTTTCTTTTCCACTGTCTGTAGTGTCCCTTTTTCTGCTTTATTTTCTTTACTGTTTCTAAGCTGATCTTTTCCTTCCTTGACAGCTTGTTTTGTATTAAGGACTAACAGAGGAGCAAGTGTGAGACAGCCTTACATTTATTTGAATTGAAGATTTTCTGTGCTTTCTTGACACAAATTATACAAGCTTTTGGAGACAGCAGTCAAACTAGTAGCTCCATCTCCTTTAACACACTACCCAAATCTGTGTTCTCTAGTATAAATTCATGTGTATAGCACTCTTCCAAATGCAGTATGACATGTTTCTTCAAAGGATACAGATTTGTCACAGAAGGAACAAAAAGACCAGCTTTTTATTTTTCACTCTTCCTGACTGCCTCTCCCCCTTCCTTTTGCAAGCTCTCTCTCTCTCATACTGCTTTTGAGACTGGTTTTCACAAGAGAACAGCTGTGTCTTCTTCTGTTGCATATACTCTGACAGTCACTTTTCAGTAAAATTTTCAGCCCTTTCAGTTACTGCTGGAGCAAACCTGAAAAGTAGCAGTGAAAACCATCTAGTTTCTGCTGCAAAGAGCCAAATGGTGCAGGGATATAGACTCATGCAAAGTAGGGGTGACTGTTGTCAACTACCTTTCCTCTCCTAAAAAAACAAGCAACCAACCAAAGTCTTTCTGCCAAAAGGAAAAGTGACAGCAATGGATTGGCAGATGTTACTCTCTCATGCACTGTTTTCCCGGCCGTTTCCTCTGTTCTCTCCATCTTGACATCCATGTTTAAGAAGGATGAGTCAGATCCAGTGTTCGCTGGGAGGAGGTGTAGGGCTACCCTTAGTTCTGGTAGACAGGACAAACTAATTTGAGAATGCTGGAAGTTAAAAGTGTTCATACCAACTAGACAGGGAAGTGTGGAGAAACACTTTCTTAAAGACTTGGAGCAGGGAGGGAAGATTGTCGTATCTTATTACTTCTAAGATGAAGCTCAGAAAGTTTATGAATGAGATTCATCTGACCTGGTGCCTGCAGTAGCAAGGCAGCAGGCTCATTGACCAAAGCGGTCTCTTTCAGTTATCTCCTTAAATAGATTATAGTAATTAAAATCATAGAATCATTTAGATTAGTTTGTGAAGTGCTCACTATGAACTCCTTCCTGGTAGGTATCACAGAAAAATGAATATTAAATGATTTGATCCCTAAAATACTTACTTTAGGGGTTCATGTTGTCCTCTAGCAATCACTTGCAAAGCTTTGGTAAGCCAGAAGGCTTTTCATCTGCTTAATCTGCTTTGACTGCTTACAACCTGTTGTGATTAAAATGGATGAATTGCTGGGAGATCATCAACACTGATTAAAAATGAAACTGATTATCTTGGAGTATGCTGAAACCTGTATGCAATCAGTATCCAGGGGAAAGTAAAAATTTGCTTAGCTTTACCTTTGATAGTCAAAGAGCTTCAGTCCTTCAAAGAGATGTTTCTCTTTCCTGGAGGAGAAGCAGGAGGAAGCCAAGCAGCAGAATGTCAGAAAGAAAACACACGCACACACACACATGCACACTGATAAAGTTTGAAGAACCGAAGATGATGCTGAGCTGTAAAGTTTTCATATGGCCCTTAGTTTTGAGGGAAGAAATTTCTGATACTCACCTGAATGATATGTTGGGATTAGTCACATACTTTCTAGAATGATGGACTTTTTAGGCTACTGTAGCCTCAATCTTAGACAAAACATCTCCGTATCTTAACAAGTGACTTATTTTTTGCTCCTATTTCCCTACTCCTTTTCTTTCTCTCTTGGCCTCTTTCACCCGAGAAAGTATAAGCAAGTGTGTTTGCTTCAAGTCTTTAAGAAAACTTCAAGACTATTTTGCTACTACTCTGAAGCATTAGAGGTGGAGAAACCCTCAAGAATGCAGAGGAGCACTGGGAAACACTCAAGAGTTACTTGAGCATTTACTTGCACTGACTGATTTGCTCCCAGACATTAATTACATTGTAATTGAGATATATATACACACAATAATTTTTTGAAAAGTCTAAGAATTATAGTTACAGCTTCCAGAGCCATGGGATGCACCCACTTAAATGTTGAAGCACTCTTTTCTTTGTGAGCATTTTAATATAGTGGTAACAAATCTGCTCTTGCCAAATACATCTGCACAGTGAAACCCAGTCTTATCTCAAATGACATGGTATCTCTTATATTTCATTTTAGAGGTTCTCTTAGGGCTTCAAAATTGATGTCAGTTTAAAAAGGAATGGAATTTGGAGAGAAAAAAGGGGAAATAGTGTAATCTCTGGGATTGTCGTATGTTGCAGATTACTTTGAATTCCATCAAATGTTTACATCATCTCTGGTAAACTCACTAATGAAGTATCTGCAGAATACAGATTCAAGTAATCTCTCTCAAAGGAGAGTTTGCAGTTTCTGTGTAAGTGAGAGAGAAAGGGAGAGACTTGTAAACTGAGGAAATATAAATATAAGGATATTTAAATAATATATATGTATATTATTTAAATCAAATCAAAAGTAATGCATATAAATAATGTATTTTTCCTCAAAAGCTCTAAATGCAAACTCTTTCTGGACTACAGCAAGTACAGGTCTTTTTCGGAAGGGGGGCTAAACTGTGTATGAACAAGTAGCTGTACCTATTTTTGAGAAGGTTAAAAATGCAGAAAACATTGTCCTGAAGTTATAGATCCTCACCAAAATGATTCAGAAATAAAACACAGTGGAAGTAATTGGGAGCAACATGGTGCAATTTATACCGGTCTGGGTGAAACAATTTTTGATTAGCATGCCTGTTTTTGTTTTTAGCTAGAAGATGGTTATATTAAAAATAGAATGTCTCTGTTCTTTCTAGGAAGAATTAACAATGAATAATTAATTTTGTGTACTGATTAAATATAAATACTTTCAACAAAAAAAAATCAAGATATAATTGCATCTTATGATATTATAATGTAAGGCAAGTTTTCTTTCCTAGATACAGTTCCCTAGATACATTTATTTTGCTCAGTTATCACTCAGACCAGCCTGATATTATACAACCATTTGATGTACACTTCTTAAATAGTTATTTTCCCTCTTTGCCATGCATATACAGCTTTGCACCATTTATCAAGAAATACTTTTTAATCAAGGTCAAAAATAAAGTAGCCATCCAACTTGTAAACACACGTCCTCCAATAATTTTCCTCTGTTTAGTGAAGTTAAGCAGAATCAGAATTGTAGAAGATACTGATGAACTTCTTCCTGCAGTAACACTGCGGTGCTGCCAAATGTGCCTTACACAGTTAACAGGGAGCATCACGGGCAAAGATTTGTGCTGCTTGTTCACAGGAGGTCTGGGAATGGTCTTTCAGACTCTGGTGCTCTCAGTTGTGAGTGGGATGGCTGATCCTATCTGTGGCAGTGCTCCATATCTTTGTAGTTCTCTTGCCATCCTCTTTACAGAGGTAGAGCTAAGCGTGGTTTGTATTGGTACATGCTCACACTGAAGTATGATCAAACTTTTGAAATGTTGATTTTGCTGTGAGGATTATACCCTTATGACTTTTTTTACAGGTAGCAATCTAACATATTTCTCCTGATGTGAATTTTGGGGGAAAAAGCTCCAAAACATTAAACAGAAATGTCATGTTCTTCTTTGAAGGCGTGCTTCTTTCTCAAGGACTTAATTTTGCAAGCACAAGGAATTTTCTTACTCCCTGTGAGAGGCTATTGCTACTTTGTTAGTTACTTCCCTATTTGCTGGCCTGGACTAGAGTAGAGGTGAGGAATATTTTGGGACCCTGCGCAGCATGGGAAGAGCAGTAATTGTTGAACTGCAGTATGATTTGTGTCCATGCCCAGTTCCTACTAGGGCTGAAAGGCTACTGCTCTGGCTTTGATTGTATATGCAGACAAAAGCAGTCTTCTACAGGGTCGGGAGCATTAGGTGCACACCTGCTAACCTAAGTATAAATAATGAATTCTTGTTTTTGTTTTTTACATAGATTTGTTCGGACTGTGCTACCATTTTCTCAGGAGTTTCAGCGCGATAAGCAGCCTAATGCACAGCCACAGTATCTCTATGGATCAAAGGTTGGATTTCACTCCCTTTATCTTTATGGTTTGCTAATGTTTAAAGGTATCTTTTTTAATTATAGAAACTATGGTGTATGAAAGTTATTAGAAATGGACTGAAATGCATTTTGTGTATTTTAAATTGAACATACACTTTTTTTAAGACCTTGCTGTGAAGCTCACCATATGTTTCAGCCAAAGTGTAATTGATTAGTCTGATGGTTAGTCTTATCTGACAAAGCTAAAAATAAGCCCTTCTCTCAACCACCGTGCATTGTTCAGTTGCTTTTACTGGCAGAGCAGATTCAAAGTAGATTAATTGCTCATTTGGTGAAGTGAGAAGAAGAGCCCATCTTGGGTGCAGCTCTCCCTTGTTCCAGTGATGAAGACTGTGCTGACAGGAGAAAAGGGAATAGAGGGGAAAAACTGCTTCAGATGTTATCTGACTTGAATACAGATTCTGACCATCTTAAACTATCAGATACCAAACTACTTCAATTATTTTTTTAAAAAATGTAGTGTTTCTTTGGCATCTACAGCCCAAGAGCCTCAAACTCACTGTGATGAACTTGGTGTCTTGGCCATCTCATCTTCTGTATTAGCATCATGTTACTTGCTTTGCAGTTAGGAGGGCTTGGAAGGTTTATGCAAGTTTTCAGTAGAAGTGTACATGATGTGCAGTCACATACTCTGTCCCTATGGCAATCCCCAATACTGAGGTTGGAAAGGAGCTTGTGTGGGTGACAAGCTGGAGGAGTACTTGCCACAAGAGAACAGCTGTGGGCTACCCAAGTGAGGAAAGTTAGCCCGTACTCACAGGACCAACACTCTGCTCATGTGTGATAGACGTGTTCTCCCTGATCACTGCAGATTTATTTTCTTATTCTTCAGAATTATTACCTGAGTCTTAATGACAGTTAAAGGCATAGTGCATTAACATATATTTGCATTTTTAATATCTAGTCAGAAATATTGATCTACTTCAAACAGCAGTGAAAACCACCAGTGCTATCTTCAGCAAATCATTTGAGACTATGTAACAAGGTGTCACTCTAAATTTTGAAACGTTTTCTTGAATATCAGGGTGGCAAGCTTAAGTGTGGAAAAGATAAATGAAAATGTAAGGATTAAATTAGAGGATGGACAATAAAAAAGCTTAAAATTATTTTTTATTATTACTTAAAATATGTACTGAATTATACGTCTAATTTATGCAAGTGCACTGTAAGTGTTATGGGTGGCTACTTTCAATATCTACCTCCTACTTAAACATGAACATAATTAGTCCTTGTCTTACCCTTATTTCCTGCACATCATATCATAGTTATATGGTGCAATTTCAACCCAGTAATCTAGGTTTTGAGAGCTGAAGAGATATCTCACGAGTTACAAATTTCAGTCCTAAAATATCTGTTGCCTTTGTAAAACTTTCATGCCTTGAAAATGTAAAGGAGGTAGAAAAGGATTCACACGTCTTAATGTGGAATGTTACAGCTGACTGTCTGGTCCTGTAAACAGTGTTTTATGTAATTGTTCTCCAAAAAGGAATAGTAAATTATAGGAAAGTGGAATTTTCTTACATTAGAGTTATTGTATTCCTTACTATTTTAGGAACTGACCAGATGCAACGTAGACCAAAACCTGACTGAATTTCATAGAGATTGCTAACTTAATTTATCTAAGTGATGATACAGTGGGCTGAGTGACAGAAGATTAACTGGCGAATACTTTTTTTTTATCAGTCAGGTTACATTATTAAAATTAGTTTAGTAATCTTCACACTGAGAGCTATACATTTTCAGAATTCTTGATTATTTTTCTATGTGAGCAGCAGCAATCAAGGTGGGGGGTCAGTCTTACTTGCATTTCTGGGGCAACTTTCATGACTAGATAAGCCTACATTAGAAAATACTCATGACTCTCTGTAGTTTTAAATTTTAACACAGTGTATTTTTATTTTTGAATCTAATGTATTTTGAAATTGAGGCTATCTGAACAGAGTTTTTAACATTTCTACTTTTTATAGCCAGTGACAGATAGGAATTCTTACATTATAGAGGCTGCACATTCTAGCATGTGATATGATTGCATGATGTTATTCTGTGTAGTTCACAGCCAGGCTTGTTACAGAGCACATCCTTGTTTATGTCCTTAACAGTCACATTGTTGAATTGCCTCCTGACTGGGTAATAATGAAATGTGGAGTAGCTCTGGTTTTTTTTAAATTTTGTCTTTTTTTGAATTCTTGAACTATTTGAGATATTCAAGTGAGCATTTTGCATTGATCCTATAGCCAGGAAATGTGACTTTTCCTATTGGACTATTTTGTTGCTGGTTAGTTAGGGATTTTTTGTCATTTTTGGGTTTGGGTTCTTACGGGGTTTTTTTCAACAAGGCATGGTGTTTATTTAGGTCAAGTCAAGAGTATTTTGATTTCCCCATGCATATGTAGACTCACATGTGTATTGCACTGTAATGACTGAACCCTTTCTGTGCAGAAGCTTTGCATGAGCACTGTGCCTTGCTTAGAAGTAACTAAAGAAATTTTTTGTTTGTATCTCAAAGTGTTCACATATTCCCAGATATTTCTAAATGGATAAAAGCATCTGGTATATATTAATGTGTCTTGATACTTAGCATAGAGAGTTGTAGTAATGTTCTCTTTAGCACCTGAAGTTTTCTGAGTGGTATCTTCATGTAATTAGCAAAACAAAAACCCACAGATACAACTTACTTCTGGTTGATATGGAAGCAGAGCTGTCAGGTGGGAAGGAGCCAGCCTGCAAAAGCTCGTTAGCCTTTTAAGTGAGTTGGATTATTCTAAAAGTTTGGTTCAGCATGATCATTTAAATCCCTTTACTCAGGTAAAGTATGTGTAGGATTAATGATATTAATGTTAGCAGGTTGGAATTCGGCAACACGGAGTGGATGCATGAAATATTTATTAATGTACATATAAGAAAGTATCTTTTCTGGAGACTTGAACTAACTGTGCATGTTAATGAAATACCTGATTTTATAGAGGTTGTGTATACCAGAACTGAAGAGGTTTTTTTCTGTCTTATAAAACATTTTCCAAATATTGTCCTAGTTTATGTCTCTGGCATTTTGTAGATGCTAACTCTCTTTTTTTTGTGAAAAAGATGTGTTTGAAAGGTACTTCTCACTGTGAATATAATGGTTTTTATCTACTGCTGGTGCACAAATTAAAATCAGTTTGCACTCTGTTGCAACTTGTTATCAGTTTGGTAATCACTTAGAATGTTTACCCCGTACTAGATGACTGTTAAAATTGAGTGGTGAATTACCAAATCTAATACAGAATTGCCAGAATGAACCTGAGTTAATCTGTAATAAAACTTTCTCAGCAAGAAGCAGAATCGTGTAGCTCTGTGAGCATGTGATGACATGAGTTTTTCAAAACTGGAGCAGAAAACAGATGACGCTCTGCATGAGTTGCTCATTTGCAGCAGGTGCGAGATGGTCCATTGCTTGGGAGATGATATAAATGTTTATCTTAGTAGTGCACAGTAAACCCTGTGGGTGGAATGGTTTTATATTTAGAGAAGGTAAATCCCTTGGGGAGCACTTTCATGGTAGCTCTTTGCCTTCTCAGTCAGATATAAGACATGTCTTTTGGATATATGTGTTTGTGTACAAATAACAAAAGGCAGTAGGTGAATTTCCTTGAAACTGCTTCAAGACCAAACTGCTCCTTGTTCTCAGTATGGCATGTACATGTATATACCATAAATGTGTGTAAATATATGTATTGGACTACCTTAAAACCCACATAAAGAAATGGACATGCAGAGAAATAAACAGGTTTCCAAGAGCCCAAGGATGCTGGCAGATATGACTGTGTGTCTCTTGGCTTCATCCTTTTAACATTAAAATCATAATTTTTTTGATGAAAACCTAATTAGAGAAGTGTTACTGTTAATTTGATTACAAGGTAATTTTAAAGCATTTTTTCTGTCCTCACTACCCAGGCACCCCTTTTTGGCAGTAAACCTGTTGTGTTGGCTTCATGCTCTGTTGAGGATTTTTCAGTGCCTATTTTGTGTAACACCGTAATTTGAAACGGCAGTGAACTGTTATTCTCACAGTTTATTTGAGACTGACGTGCAAGACAAAGGAAAATGTGTCAGCTGGAGGAAATGCTCCGCAGCAGGTGGAGAACATGTCATTGCTAACTTCATACAATAAAAATGCCTTTTAGAGTGTTTTCTAAAAGTCATACTCACCCCTGTTTAGCAAGCATTTCTGTATGTCATGCTTATCCTACTCAAAAAAAAAAAAAAGTAAAGAAGATTCATCACACTTCTCCCTAGCACTCTGAGAGTCGATGCATTTCACAAGTCATGGGAATTGTTGTCAAAGTAGAGTAGCTGAAAAGATCCACTACCTGCTGTGAAATATTCATGGGGAGCTCTCTTGCCAAAATTGTACCCCCCACCCCCCCTTATCTTCCAGGGCCCGGTGGAGAGGGATGGCAGCTGCCCAGCCAGCAGTTCTCCAGCCTTCCCTGGTACAACCGAGCTGTGTCAGTGAGTGCTGACTTCACACATACATTTGTACCAATAGCAATTAAATGCCTGCAGTCACAGGGCACCTTTGTTTTTTAGGCGTAATATATATCAATACTAAGATTTATTATGTTTTTATGGAACACATGCACTTAAGAGGTTTATAACAGGGTGACTTATACATGTAAATCAGACAACACTTGTCATGTTGTGAGGGTGAACAGATTTCTGTTCGAAGGACCTTGGCACTTTGCCATGAAGCTCAAGGCAGAGTGAGATGATCAGCAGGTTTTCTTGTTACAAAAATAAAATGCTTTTTGGCATGTTTTTACTATTTTGTCCCCTTTCATTACACAGAATGTACTGTGCAATTGGAAAGAAATTTGCAGCTGATTAATGCGTGTTATCATTAAAACTGAAAGGGAAAGAGAAAAGGAAGGGCCAGGAGCTGCATCTCTGAATCCTATTTGCTCTGCAGGGGGTCCCTGGCCCATGGACCACAAGGTAGCTTGTGGTGGGAGCAGAAGAGTGCAAAATGTGATAACCCAGGATATTTCCTTAATTTGAAGTGTCCTTACGAAGTCTGTATCTTGCATGTATTTAGACCGAGGGAAAGTAAGACAGATGAGAGGATACAATTAAAATCCTGGTGAGTTTAGCTTACATTCTGAGACTGACCTCAGTGCGGATGGGAGGGATGGACAACACTGTGGGCAGTGAAGTGTGTAGTCTGAGTGTAGTACTGCTTGTAGTGTGTGGTTTGGGAAGCAGCTGGGGTTGTCAGGGTAAAACTCACACTGGCAAACCACTGCACTCTGTGTGTGTGTTCCAGTTGCCTGTAGTGTAGCAGTCTGGGTTGCCATCTGAAAACTCCTACTCAGTTTTATTCATGCTAGTTAGCAAAAATTCTCTTGGTCACTTTTGATTACTTTTTATATTTGTTTGCTGTTTTAGGCTAAGGAAAAGCAACAAGAAAATCCCCTTGAAATGTAAACCAATTACTTGCTACATGCTTCATTTTTAAATAATGGAGGGTGGCTGAAGTGCTCACTTGTTGGGCATGTGAACCTTTGCATATAGGCTGTTGGAAAGGGGTGTGACATCAGAGGAACAGCCAGGAGTGCTGTGGCGAGCATTCAGAGCTCCCTGTTGTGAGCACCGACAGTGCATGTGATGTGTTTGAAGTAGTTGGGGTACCTTACGTAGCAAAAACCTTCTCCCAGACAAAAGGTTTCTAATTTATAGCAGAGCATTGGCCTGTTTTTGAGGCTCGTTCCTGACTCTTAGAAGATGGCATGACGGGCTCATTGCGCACTGAGGGATTCTCTATGATTGTGGCCAGCTGGATGCCACCGGGATGCTTTTCCTCAGCGTCCCGTGTCTGCTGGCTCTGCCTGCTGAGCTCCTCCGAGCTGTATGCCATTCTCCTGGTCCATGGCTCCTCGTGCTCTTGTTTGGCCGTCCTGTTCTGCTCCTGCAAACGCTCGTGTCTCCTGCGGCACAGGAGGTGCAGGCAGCCGTAGAGCAGGACTGCAGCAATGATGAGGAGCAGGACGCTACTGGTGAGCCAGATGCCCAGGGCCAGCTCTTTCTTGGTGTTGCTCACAGATGCCGGGTCTCGTTCCAATGTGTTAAAAACTCTGCACTGGTCGCTGGAGGGGTTTGCGGACTGGCAGGTCACGCACATGATGTATGTTGTGAGGGGGGTCAGGTTTTCAACAACAAAGGAGGAGCGAGTGGTGGGCACCCTCTCTTCCTTCTGAAAGCTCTTTTTGGAGTAGCTGGATAGCATGCTGTTCCAGTTAGGGTGGTACATGATGCTGTAAAAGCTGTCAACGCAACTGGCCATTTTTGGCCAAATTACCATTGCTGTGTTTCCTGTGATGTTTTGGATGGTTATTCCCATCAGGATGTTGCTTGGGAGTTTTTTTCTCTCTTGATGCTGATCTCCCGGTGGAAAGGGAAGATATTCTTTGGAGGTAACTAAGAAGCTGCAGCACTGAGGATGTTGTGTGGATCTTAATTGCAGTGCTCTGTAATGTAGGAATGGAGTTTGTTAGGAAAATATGCTCTCATCTTTGGTACTGCAGTGTAAAAATGGGAATGAAAGTTCATAAGGTTTGGAGTGTTTTGAAATGTGTATTTCTCTTCCAAGTGAAAAGATAAACATAAACTTAGAGAAATTCAACCAGAGCTGCTGCCTGTACAAGTGACCAGTTGTATCTTGAGAGATGGTGAATTTTTGCAGAATTTGCAATTGGGGAATCACTTCCTTTCACTTTTTTTCCCCAGACTATTGTAAAAAAAATGCAGCAGTTGTTTTTTTCTCTAGTCTGTGTATCTTGCATTTTATGTTAAGTGGCAAGAGGGGTTGCCAGGAGTGGATATTGAGGGATAAATGCCTCTTCCATCCACAGGGCTTTATTTTTGCCAGTCACAATCAGTTGGAAAACTAAAGAGTACGTGGAAACATGACCAGATGACCAGATATTATTTTGTCTCAAATATCTTTACGTTTGTTTCTTATTCACAAGTACGCATAGGAACACCACCCCTATGAAGACAGGCTGAGATAGTTGGGGCTGTTCAGGCTGGAGAAGAGAAGGCTCCAGGGAGATCTTACAGCACCTTCTGGTATCTAGCTACAGCTAGATACAGCAATACAGCTGGACAGGGGCTTTTTACATGGGCAGGTAATGATAGGACAAGGAGGAATGACTTTAGGCTTAAAGAGGGTATATTTAAATCAGATACTAGGAAGAAATTCTTTACTGTGAGGGCAGTGAGGCACTGGAATGGGTTGCCCAGAGAAGCTGTGGGAGGTGTCCCTGTGTGTGGCAGGGGTGTTGGAACTAGGTGATCTTTAAGGTCCCTGCCAAGCCAGACTGTTCTGTGATTCTGTGATAGTCTCCATGTTTTGCTGTTAAGTTGCACATCTGTAGCCACTGCAGCTACGCTGCGGCAGTGGCTGTGAACACTGTGCATTGGTGGTATCAGTATCACAATATTTAGTCTTGATGCTAGTCAGCTTCTTGGAAAAGCTTTCTCAAGCTTAGTGGAATGCAGCTTTCACTGTAGCCTACCTTTGGGATAAATAGTGGGGATTTTTAAAAATTGCTAATGCTCTTTTCTGTTCTAAGTCATTTTATGTAATCCCATAGTCTGTCTGCCCTGAATTTATACTCCTCCTCGTCCTCAATTCAAATTAGAAAATCTGCCAGTATTTTGAGATTCTCAGTATGTGTTACCATTGTAAATAGTGAAAGGAAAATATCTCTTTTCTGCAATTTTCTAAACACATCTATTAAAGAATATGTAGTAACAACCAGTGGGTGTTTTCATTTGTTTGGCTTGGGTTTTGTGCTTTTACTGTGGTAATGGTAACTTTTGAAAAAGGGCTAACCTCAGCAATTTAATCTGATTCCTTAGTTTGATTGTCAGTTTCCAGTAGCAGTCGTGGAAGTTTTTTTCCACTTTGGAAGTTTCTCACTTTTTTAATGACTATAAATGCCCGTGACAATAACACTGTATTTCATTGTTTATGACTTCATTATGAAAATTAAATAGAATATATTTTCTTTATGATCAGGTTTAAAACGTTACATTTCCTGGCTAAATAACAATTAATTGTTGAAAGTTCTCCTGAGGAAGAAAGCCTGTAAGATTTGCTCATAACATATTCTGAAATGATTCTGTAATACTTGTATTTTATACTAGATAGGAGACTGGGAAAATGTATATTATTTTAATGGGATTTAGATAGTGACATTACGTTAATAATAAGAATTCTGTGCCTTTTTATGTCTGAAAATTGTTGCTCAAGGCTTTTGGATTATACTTACTGGGAAGTAGGAAGAAAAATACGTATGTTTATTTTCATGACAATGTAAATACATGGATATGACTGATCTGGGTAGATGCTGCTTTTCTAATTCTGTGGTAAGTGCACCCTTTTTAATACAGCAACGATATAAAGGAACTGAGTTTGCTATCAGATAAACTTATCAAAGACATTTTGGCATCTGCCCAACTACTGCAGATATTAAAATAGGGTGCATTAGTGAGATCAGAGCTTTTACTTGCTCAGTTACTTTCTCTTTAGCTGGTAGATCCCTATTAGTTAAAATTATAATCTATTTTTTTATGGAACATTTCCTCACACAGCCTAGAAACAATAGTTTCAACAGTTTAATCCTCATAGCATTTTGTAAGTAGAATGTTTGAACTATAATTAAATAACAATCATACATTTCTATTGTTACAAAATATCAGTTATTAGAAAACACACAATTACTGACATGTAAATGTTTGGAAAAGCCATCTATTTTATGGATCAGAAAGTCAGTACTTACCGTCACCCCCTGACGGAAATTCCAGGACAGAATTTCTTTACAGTGATGCTGCTGTGAAAATGTTACAAACGCCAAATTTTTTGTATCCTTTTCTACATGAATTATTTCCTGACTGATATCTGTTTGCCAGTTTGCCTTTTCTTCTCCTCAGATTCTATGGACTGAATTCTCATTGCTTGGTGATTTCAGTTTTTTTCTCCGATGCTGCTGGTGGCATGGTTTCTTTGTCTTTTCCACTTAAATTCATGCAAGAGCACATCTTGTCTAAAGGTGCTGTTGCCTTGCTTTTCAAAGACCACACAGGAGAAAAAAATAATGTCTTTTCCCCTCTCTCTGGCTTGCCTCCCCTTGGCAGTATGCTGCCTGAGCATCCCTGTTATATACTCTCGTGTGTGGACCAGCGATGCTGTGAGTGATTAATGTTAGCACTTTGATGACATCAGCAACTAACAACTCTTTTTTTTTTTTTTTTTTTTAATTTAAGTAGAGGAGGGAGCAAGTATAGCTTAAAAAATAATGAACAGCAACTTCCCTTCGCTTCCTTTTCACCCCCCACCCCCCTCTACTTAGTGGCTTCTTCCCTAAGGATTTTATGCTTTTGTGCCTCATTTAGGGCAAGTGATGTCGGTGTGTAATGGGTTTTCTTAAATCCTTTGTTACAGTTTAGAAAGATCCACTAATCCAATGTTTACAGGTGGACTGTAAATTTTAGGTACTTCCCCATGAGGTTTACATGAAAGAAAGATGTATTTTTAGATTGGCTGGCTTCTTATTGTTATGTATTGGCAAGTTTTTTAAATACTGAAATCACGTTTTTAGGGCTTGCTTTTCTATGACAAATTCCTGCTGTGTGGAGAGAGGTTCCCTCCCCTTAACCTCAAGGCTTTAACCTACTAAAGTAAAATTCTCCAGGTGGTGTAGCTGAAATAGATCATTCTGACATGTTTGTTGTAGGAGACCTACCTAACTGGAAACATCAAAAACAAAAAATGAACTCTCATCCTTTAGGGGCAATTGTACAAATCCTTAGTGTATCAGGACATTCGTCTGCACATATGTTCTTAAGGTTTCACCAGTTCTCTCTGCTGTCTTTGGCCCAGACCCCGTTTTTGTATATGGAGAGCTGTGGGAATGCACAGGTTGTACTAGAGGGATACAGCTTCAGGCTGTCCCGTGGTGGGACACATTTGGAGTTTGGCCTTTTAGCCAGCTCTGGTGTAACAGCAGGATTGTGTTAGATACTAGGATTCTAATAATTATCTAAGTGTCTATTTTAGTTTGCATGTAGAATACAATTTTTAAATTTTGAAGACTTCAGTTGGAAACTGGTGTTTATATAGAGACATACAATATAAATAAAAATGTGCATATTCTATCCTGATTGCTTCTAAAGATGATTTTTCAGTCCTTTTACGAGAATAAAATCCTTCAAGAGCTTGGTAGAGTTTTCTGACTTGAATTCCTACTAGCTTAATGCTATGTATGACAGTATCTGGTGTTGACTTGCATGAGTAATTAGGGCAGGACTTGCACTGAAGGGAATGTTCTTCCTGGAAAATCTTCTTTTACAGCTGTGTGTGAAGTTGAAAGTTTAATGGTATGCTGTTTCCCATGTGTGTATTAGAGGGAATGAAACTGCAAGAAACTAAGGAAGCACAACAGTCCCTGCTGTAAGAAAGGTGGCCAAGATTCCCACTAAAATTAAATTTCAGGGTATTAGGAGAACAACCCACTTGCAGAAGTGGAGGATGCTAAGTTAGCCAACTCCTCTCTTACCTGCAGCTTCAGCAAACAATTCCTAAATCTCCACATCACATCAGTCTGTACAGCTGTGTTCACTTTCATAGAAATAAACATTACTATGGCAAAGCACCTGGTCCTATTTATACAAGTCATGAAGAATTTCCATGAGGTTAGATCCCAGACTTAGATTTTTTTTTTGATCTTCTGTACAGCAAAGGGGTTTGAAAAAGAAAGAGCCTTATTAATTAGTTGCAGAGAGCAGTAAGTGCAGAAGGATTTTTTTTGTAGTTGAGTATTCAGAGACTTAAAACACTTCTTATGAAAGTTGAAGTAATTTCTTTCAAGATGTTTAGTGCATAAAATGGAAGATACAGGAATAGAAGCTGTGCTTTAAATTCAGGGATATGGACATGGCATTGACTACTTTTACCCTTTTATGCTCGTGTAAATAGAAAAGTACAAAAGAGAAAGTGTTTGTGGCTTTATAAATGGTAAATGGAAGATGTCTTCTTGAAAGAAAGGTGTTCACGAATTTGTCTTGCTAATAGATTTTTGTTGAAGTTCTTGCCTTACAAAAGAGAAGCTTTGTATTTAAACTTCTTTCAGAAACAGTGAGGTACAAAATTTTTATTTCAGTTTTAATGTGCTTTAAAATGACTAGATTTTTACATTATTATTATTATTATTGAGATACAGGCACACAAAATTTTCATTAATCATATCTGTTTTCTTGTTTTAGGCATTGAATTTGGCATATTCCAGCATTTACAGCAACTACAGGAATTTTGTTGGCCCCCCTCACTTTAAAGTCATCTGTAGACTTCTTGGATATCAGGGCATTGCAGTGGTGATGGAGGAGTTGCTGAAAGTTGTCAAGAGCCTGGTATGCTAATTGTCTTTATTTTTCTGCTAGTCCAAATGGTTTCTTGTAGGAAATGTCTCAGGAAAAACAAAGTGAAAGTGAGATCCTGAATAAAAATAACTAAAATAACTTCCACGGAAGTTCAATATAAGCTGTACTTGGCAGTACTCAATGTCTTGTGTGAGCAATAGAAGATGTGCCTTGGTGCCCTGAGCAGTATTTTGAAAACTTTGGATTCTTCATTGGAGATCAATTTAATTTGTGGTGACCTGAGCTGTTAGGGCCTGGGTAGGCTCTGGAAAAGTACGAATATTATAAATTAGTTGATTTTAACTTAAAGACCATACTGTACACTCACTTCCTTAGTATTTTTTGAGAACAGCTGTAGTGCACTTTCTGCCTGTCACCTAACTTCAGGGCTCTCATTAATGACATCACTGACAGATGACTCCTTAACAACAGGAGTTTAACCTCTGTGCTCGATTGGCAGTGCTGCTCAGGCCAGTTTTGAAGACATTATCCACACAGCCTGGGTGTCCTGTATTGGAAAGGACCTTTTCTGTAACTTGGAGGAGATTGAGGCACTGGCTGTTTGCTATACTGTTAGAATCTATATATACAGCCATAGTGCATTGCAGTTAATTTAAGCCAAAGAAATTATATTTTCCTCCCTGTTGCTTGTAGGAGCATGCTGCCAAAATAATCCAACTGTACCAGGGAAAGCTGTGGTATTCATAATCGTACTTCAGGCACTTGACGCATTTGGCAGTTTGTTTACAGTAATTCCCACAATGTTCTAAGTATGGAAGGGTGAATCCTGCTTGAAAAGGTGCTGTAGTTTAATCTTCAGGGAAAGAGGAAAACACGTATATTTTTCAGGGTTTGAGTGTCAAGGATTGGTTTGCTGTGTTTTATGAGAGGGGTTTTTTTATAACTTAATGGTAAATTGTCTCAATTCATTAAAGGTGGCATTGGACACTTGGTCATTTATAAAGAAGGTTGAAAGGCCTGGGAGAGGGTATCCTGCCAATGCCTGATGCAGATGCTTAGATGTCAGGGGACAGATAAGAGAGAGGTGTCTAGTGGCAGGAAGACAGGATGACTGGAGGCTGGGACTATCTCAACTGGTATGTCCAGAAGAACCAGTTTGGGCTGTTGCAGCCATTCCTAATCATAAGAGTTTTTTTCATGTTGCTTTTGAACACATTCAGATGCTTCTTGAATGGTTTTGAAAGCATTCAAATGCAACTTTTTAACCAAAAACCTAGAAGTTAGGCAGTAAAGAGTCTGTAAGAGAAAAGCATGTTTTCTTCTTTTTTTTACCTTCCTGGCTTTAGCTGTTGTGCCACTCTTCTTGCAGAAAAGGTGGCTAATGCCGTGTAAATTCTTTTAATTTGAAGAAGTTGCCTTTTTAAGGGTGATGACTGTCAGAATTAAATGCAAGATTTTTAGAGCTGCTTCAGTTCATGTATAGTTGGAATGCAATTTGTCGTAAACTTTCTTAGTTCAGTGACACTGACATGTTTATGTATATCTGTTTCCTCTTAGTTACAAGGGACCATTCTTCAGTATGTCAAGACCCTAATGGAAGTGATGCCTAAGATCTGTAGGCTACCAAGACATGAATATGGTTCTCCAGGTTAGTTTGTGTTCGATGTTACCTTAGCAGCCTTAATAAGATGATACTAACCACTGTCTTCTGAACCTTTTATATCTGTCTTTCCCTCCTTCCTTTTTGTCCTGATAATCAGTTTTTAGTCTGGCTTTGGTTTTTTGTTTTTGTTTTTTTCCCCCATAACAGGAATCATTGAATGCTGTGCTTTCTGAAAGTACTTAATAAAGTTTTAAGACTTCTGTATGTAGGGCAAAAGGATGACAATCTCTATAGAGACAGCCTTATGACATAATTGATCTCGAGCTGGGATGTCCACAGTAGTTTCTATTTCTAGTCTTTCTCATAAGTGTGTTGAGCTTTTTCCCTCAGCAAGTTAGCCTCTCACATTTTTTCTGTTTACATGTCTAATTTAGATAACCCAGTTCTCTGGAACAGCTTCTATTCCCTTTTCCTTTGCCCTCACCAAATGCAAGATAAAAGGAGTGATACTGCTGGGAGGCAAACTGGTCCTGCCAGAATAGTTATGTCTGAGGCTTGTGTGGGGTGCATCTTAGCCTTTCAACAGGAGGTGTGACAGTTGCAGAAGAAGAAATGGCATTGAAAGCTGCTTGCCACTATGGAGAAATAATTGGCTAATTAGTATTTATCACATTGTTCACTGAAATTCTGAATCTGCTTCCCCCTTCAAAATATTCCTCCTCCACAACTTCTAATTAACACAAATTAGTCCTTCCATGTGCCACCCACCTCCTGAGTTTATTTTTCCAGAGTCACTTAGTTTTATTAAATGCCACTCCGGCTGGAATGAGGTTGGGTTTTTTCTGCTTCCCACAGCTTGCTTGACGTTCATTACCAATGTTAAACGAAATTGAGGTCTTTCTAAGTGTTTCCTTCCTGTTTTTCTCCCTGGAGCATAGAAATGGATGAATCATGGTAGTTAGGAGTATAAAAATAATCCCTCTGAAGCTTTTAGCCATTCATTAAGGTCTGACCACAAAAGCAGTAGGTATTCTCAAATACAGATAATGCATCACCGAAATCTGTGATGCTACAGGTGACATTAGGAAGCTTGCCAGAAATCCTCACCTGTAAGGGCTAAATATTTGGCAGGAGATGCCCAGGGATTTTAGAAGAAACCTTTCTCTTAAGGTCGAAAGACAATCCTTCCTGTAGGAAAGGCAGACCTTTCCTGTTGCAATGGTAACAAACTATTTTGATCTCATATTTACTCTTCCAAAAGAAATGCCATATGTTTAGATGCCTACTGTACCAAGAGATCAAAGCAACTCTTGGTTTTACAATGGAATATTATACCTAGTTTTACAATGGGACTAGATCTGAAAACCCTGTGTGATTCTCTGCTCCTTTACTGCCCCTGTTCCTGTCAGGTTTTGTCCTAACACATGTAGTTTTCCTGTTCTGAACTATTTCTAGCGGTGGACACGTAATAACCCCTGGAGAGTCTCTTCCAAGAAATGGCAGCCTTTATAGCACCGTCATGCCATCTCTCCCTTTTCTTTCCGAGTTGCCAGACAGAAAAGGCTGTGGAATATCCGGACACCTCATCCGCCTCTCACATCATGGAAAAACTGCCCTGTGCTCTCTGACACCTCCCCATCATGGAGCTGTCTGCCCGTGGAGCAGCACTGGCTGATAAAGGAAGATGTTCTCTGTGATGAGGATGTGCGGTAGATTTTAGCCTTCATCTGGAGAGGAACTGTCATATTCTAGAAGGGCAGGCTCAAATGCTTCCTTTGAGTCACTGTCCTCTCCTTTCTGTGCTAAATTCTCTCTAGCAGTCTTTGCCACACCTTGTTTATGTGTTTTGTCACAGAAAATGCAAGCCAATACACACCAACTGTTGTCTGTTCCCTCCTCTGCCTCCAAAAGCTTCCTCTGAAGTTACTAGTTGTAGTAGTGAGCCTGAGTGCTGTGGGGTATGTCTGTGTGCTGCTTCTGTTCTTTCATAACAAATCATCTAATAACTTCTTTATAACTGGCACAACCTACATATACAGACCAAAACTGTGATTCCAGTCTTTAGATGAAGTATGTAGATTCTCATCTATCTTGAGGTAACATGCATTTATTAATTCAGAATTAATTTCCTGAGTCCATTCTGCAAATGCAAAGTGATTTAAGCATGCTCAGTAAGTAAGCCTCTAGCTCTTTCATACACTTCAGACTTTTCATTTTGAGAGTTTTATTTGGGCTCTGCTGATTGCAATTCCTTGGCCCCTACATAATCAGTCTTCTAGACTTGTGGATTTCTAAATGGTGATTTATTGCTGCTAAAAGGAGCAGGGTACAGACAGTGGCATCAGAGTCGTTCAGGACTCCTCTTTGCCAATGGCTTTGTTTCCATAGGAACAGTCTAAAGCAGTAGGGAACTTGTTCATCTTGTAGTCATAAAAATATTTGTCTAAAAATACATTAAGCATAAGGATTTTTAAAGGGACCTTTTAAAGCTGCTAAAGATCTTAAAAGAATATTTTCCTTGTGAGAGTTTAAGCTTGAAATTTCATCTTGGAGGTAACATTTTCTTCTGCTATTTTTTGAGTATTTGAACATGTCATTCCTGCTTTTGATGAATGAGTATGCTGCCACTCTGAAGTGTCATTGAATACCATGAGGAAAAGTAGTTTGTCAGCTCTGCTGTGAGATGAGGCTTTTGTCACTGGTATACCACCCTGCCGAAAGAATTTTTCTAAAAAATCAATGGCCTTAGCAAGATATAAAATTCATGAGAAAGTAGCCAAATTGTATTTTTTCATAAGTATAACATTTCCATGTTTCTTCTTTAAAAAAACCCAAACAACAAAACCAAACCAAAGAAACAGAACGCTCAAAACCAGTGCAAGACAAAGCACTTGTTACCCCAGACCATGACCTCTTGAAGTCCCACATGTTGGCATGACAGTTTGGGGAAGCCCTCCAAAGCCCCATGTCACTGGCTGCTATGTTCTCATCTCTCCCTGAGCTGATTGTGCTGCTGGTAACACTTTGTGAGCTGTTTCTGCACAGCAATCTGGCAAACCCCCCACTCTTCCATGCCTTCTTTTTCCGGAATATTTCCAGTCAGAGTCTAATAAGAGCTGGAGCAAGCCTGGGCTGGGAAGGGCAGCAGTGGCTGAAGGCTGCAAGGGCAGCATCACTTGAGGTGTAGCAGAAGGGTTTGTAATTCTACCTGTTATCCCAGGTTTTTGATCAAACTTGGATAAGGAGGAGAATAATTTAAGTGAGGGCACAATGGCTTAAGTCAGCATTGGATGAAGGAAATGTATTCATAGGTCTTCCTGAAACCTGTCCATTAGAGAAAGATTTGAGGAGGCATCACGGACTATTTGAAAGAATTTAGGGGAAACTCAGATCACCTTGATGACTTTAAGAGGGCTTTAAGAATTCATTAGATACACAGAACAATGGAATATTTTATTCTAGCAAAATAAACACAGTGCACAGGCTCCATGGTCATAATTACTGGATACATGTATATGCTTAAACCTGATGAATATTTCCATTGAAGGGAATGAATGGCAGCACTGTTGATATGCAGAGTTAACAATGTCTCTTGTTAGCCAAAGAAGCATTTGGATACAGCATTTGAAGGTCTCTATGAAAGTGAACATAAACTAAATATCGTTATAGCACCCAGTTTCTTGGGAGCAGCTTTGCTATTGCAGAGTAGTTAATTTTATTTCATAATAGTCAAGTCAGTTCTTTGCAGAAAATAACCCAAAACACAACTAGACCAAGAATTATAATCAAGATCCAGTTTGTTTGTAGTCAGAAATTCAGTTCTAGAATTAATAGCTCATTTTTGTCCTAATCTTTTAGGTACCAGAATTGTTATAAGCTCTGGAACATGTTTGATTTCAGTCTGTAGGTGTGAATTGAGAAATGAAAGGTGACCAAAGTGAAGAAATCCAACCAGCTTTGAGTTGCATATGTTGATTTGCTCTGACTTCCTAAATTAATCAGTGTACAGACTGCACAGCTGAAACTTGGCATCTGCTGTTTGAGTGCTGTTGAGATAGGATTTTGGAAGCAGAGAGGAAACCTAATCCTTTACTAATCTTCTGTACTTTACTGGATCTATTCTATATCAACAGTCTTTGCTTCTTTTGAGATCTGTGTAAATCAGAAACTGGGATTATAAGATCAATTATTATGACACCTAATGTTGTCTCATCTGCGGGAATAGAGATTTAATTAAAACTGCTTTCTTAGAGAGGAGGAGCAAAAAACCTTGATTCATTTACCTTGCAAAGTTCTGTGTATAGATAACTAATTCAGTAACTTATGAATTCCACCCACAAACAGAATCAGAGGAAGAAGGAAGGTTGAAGGCAATTAAGTGAAATTAACAAGTCCTGAGACACTTGTTCTTTTTCCAGGACTTTAGTAGATATGCATAGTCTTTCGTAAAAATACACTTCTGTGTACTGTGCGCAGAAGTGTAATTTGGAATGGCATTGCTCAAACATTAATGAAAACATGATGATGTATTTCTGCCACAGGACTCCACTGGGGAGCAGATTGGTCTTTCATCAGAAACAGCCTGTGTATCTCTGTAAACTTTCTTCTGTTTTGCTGGTAAATCAAGCTCTTGATCTAAAGGGAAGAAGTACACTGATGATGGCAGCATTTAGAACACCTGCACGCTAAATGCTGGCTGTCAGATTTTCAAAATAATATCACAATTTGTTCATGAATGCGTGTGGGTGTGCATATTTATATATCCTTATATGGAGACTGGGGCTTTGCGTGAAGAAATAAGGAACTTTGTTAAGGACTTTGAGAGGAGCTTTGTCACCTGGAGTGACTGTAAAAGCCAGTAAGTAATTTTTATGGTATGAACCTCAAACCTCTTTGACTTCTGTTATCCTGCTACTTTTGGGTGGACTTAATGTCTCATTTTGATTTCAGTCACACTTTCAGTATGAGCTTTTTGTTTCTGGTCACAGTTCTCTGTGCTGCTTCTGGTTTCTCTCTATGCCATCCTGCTCCTTTATATTTGCTTTAGGTGACATGGGTTATTCTCAGGATTTCACTGCCCATGAAAAAGTATTTTTCATCTTTCCAGATGTCAGCCTTTTTTCTGAAACTCCCCACAAAATCCACAGGCTGCGTAGGGGATTGAGTGGAGTCTGAAAACCCTACTCTTTTCCTTCCCTGTCATGACCGATGGTTGTTTCCATGTTGCAGCAGCAGAATATTCCTTGCTGTTCTGCTCAGCTTCTGTTTCTCACCAAGCTGCTCCCCACCCACCATACAAGCTAGAGGGAAGAGCATGCCCATGGCTGTGCATGTCACCAGTATCCTGTTTGCTCAGATAGTGCTTTCTCTCCATGGTGACCCTGTGGAGAAGTCTGCAGTTCCTCATGGTGTTTCAGGGAGTCTTCCAGGCCTTCTGTTGGTTCACCATCAATCTCTGCGTATGTGGCACTCATACTAAGACCAGAAACATTGGTAGATGTTGTAGTTTGATTTCCTCTATGGCACAGACTTAAGTCCAGGATAACACATCAGACTTTTGCTTGCAGAAAGTCTTGGAATGAGGAAAGTATTTGACTTCTAGCAGTTCATCCTTAGAAGTCCTTTCTTTCTAGATGTAGAAATCCTTTCATCAACAAACACAAAAGAAATATTAAGGTGTGTAACTAAAACACACTGTGAGTTTGTGATAAAGCTGATTTCAGTTCCCTAGCTTCGCATTTTCTTCCTAGCATCAAAAACTTTTTGAGGAAAAAATTTCAACCTTTTCAGTCGCATCTTTAAAATGAGAGTCCATTCAGCACTGCAGCATCCCATTGCCATGGTGGGCAGGTGTGTTTAAATGACAAACACAAGCGTTCACTGCTCCTCACACACCTGGGGATCATGACTGGCTGGTATCCTGCAGTGTTCAATGAACAGTGACAGCCTTTCCCACAGCTTTTCCATTCCACAGTCCCTGTATTGTGGGGAGGGGGGACTTGGTGATGTGCTGGCATTGTTTGCTTTTTAGCTAGTTGTAAATGTGTTACCTTGGAATAAATTAAGCTCAGCAAGCACTCGCTACGTCTAACCCTTCTCCATCAGTTTTTCAGTTCTGTTTTTCTCTCAAATCACCCAAGTGCTAAAGTTAGGTCTGAAATTCACCTCGACTGACTGCATGTGGGAACACATTTACTGTTAATTTTCTATTGACAAACAGTTCTTTGAGATGTAACAGAGCCAGTCATGCATCCCCTCATCATGCACTTTACTGATGTTTTGTGTTACTAATTTTAATGATGTGAGGCTTTCTGTAAAAGTGTGTGGGTTACCTACGTAATTCTGTCCTTCACTATATGTTTTCAAGTTCCTCTGCTGAATTCGAGGAATTTCCTTGGAAGAGATACGCTGCAGGCTGTATTTCATGTTTGTGTGCTCTCTCCAGCCATTGCCTCACTGGGTAGATAGCCAAGTATGATCTCCTGCATGGGAAGTGTTCATCAGTTGTGTCAAAGGAACTCATAGGACGGTGCTGAAGGGCATCTGTGTTCTCTTTCCTTCTCTTCTCTCAATTGCTTTGGATGCATTTGGGTGGAGATTTATCTGGCTTAATTCAGTGTAATGGAAATGAACTGCCATGTGCAGCATGCAATTTGAAAGCTTTTTATGATGCATTTTCTTCTCAGTCGAGTGTTTTGGTGGCTTTTTAGAAGGGCCAGGCTTGTGTAGAAAGATGGAGAAATGCTGCTAAAAATTAACTTGTAAAAAGCTGAAGAGCTGTCTGACCTACTGTAGTTCTCTGCTCTTCCTCTCCCATTCTGCACATGGCTTTAACCTCTGAAAGGTAACCAGACTGGGTCTCTGCAGAAGCTGCTGAGCCTGTGGTTTCCTGGGCTTCTCTCTAACCAAGGGACTGTGCAGCCTTTCTGGGGCTGGAGGGCAAGGAGCTGGAAGTCCACCAGCATGTTACGCATCACCGTTGTTTAGGAGAAGTTTGATGGAAAAAATATGTTTATGTAAACTATGTGGGTTTGAAAATCATAATTTTAGCTGGTTTTTAACAGCTTTTGGCAAAACTTTGACAGAAACTGTGTTCTGGTTGTGCTTGTCAGCAGGATCTGGTGTACCCTTGCCAACTTGTGATCTCTGTATTTGCTTTGAGAGGTTGCAGATCACCTCTGGCCCCGTGGCACTGTCAGAGTCGTAGCCTGATACTAGCCCTGTTCCCTGTATCTTTAGCTCTCTGCTCCTTGTTGGCTCTGTCGTCCATGAAAATAGCAGCTGTGGATTGAGCGTGTTGGGTGGTGCAGCAGGTTGGGGAACGGTGGCTGGAACAGGACTTAAAGCAGATGAGAGCTCTATTCTCTCTTCCTGCTCCTGGGTATTTTTTTCTTACCTCCTATACCACCTCCCTTTTCCAGGAGTGAAAAGTTAGGCACTCCACTTTGCATGATCTATCCGGTTACAAAGGTCAGTGCACTGGCTTAACACTTCATAACCCCTGAGTTGTAATGCATTTAAATGCTGCTCCTTTCAGTTTCCTCTAGGCTGCATGTCTGGAGGTAAAATCTCATGTGCTGATACATGGAGAGGGAACTCTAAACATGGACCCTTGGTTATTTGTATTTTCAAACAGTGTATGGATGCACATTTCTGCAACCTTTGAATAGACAAATTGATTAGAAAATCAGAGGGCTTTTGAAGCAGAAATTAAAATTAATCCTGATCTCTACGACTCTTGTTCACATGGCCAGTATCTTTTGTCTGCTTTCCTGAGGTAACCGTGTGCCTATGTGATCATAGCTAGATTTTGTTCTGGCTCTTAAGATGTTTTATTTTTTCGCTTCTGTTCTGGTTTCAGGTATCTTGGAGTTTTTTCATCATCAGTTGAAGGACATTGTTGAATATGCAGAACTGAAGACTGTCTGCTTCCAGAATTTACGGGAAGTGGGAAATGCTGTCCTGTTTTGCCTCCTCATTGAACAGAGTCTGGTAGGTGCCTGCTGTGCTAGTTTAAAATCCATCTGTCTCTCAAAATGTACTCTCATATTTTTGTTACTAACGTCATCAATAACAAGGTTGAAATCTGTGAGTTTACTGTTACTGATGGGCAGATGGGTAGAAACAGTTCCCTGCACTCATCTCTTGCAGTCTTGCAGGGGCTTTCGTGTCTGTTAGATGCTGTGATGCCTGACTTTGCTGGGTGAGAGACGTTGTCTCTTGCGTGGTACCTGAGGATCTGACATTGCAATCTTCACCATAAATTATAGCCACATATGACACTCCTGCAGCCAGTCACAGTGTGGCCACCCTTTATGTCAGTGAGTTGTGCATCTGGTACTGCTGTATTCCTTTCCTGCATGTCATTCCTGTTAAGGTCTGAAATGTCACAAGGTTAACATGGACATCCTCACACATCCTCCTTGCTGCTTGGATGGCCAGCAGTGGTGCAGAAATTCGCTCATCTGTCCTAGCTTGAACAAAACTGAAACACGTCAGTCTTTCAGTTGCTTCTGATATATCTAGAGTCTACCTTACACTGGGCAAACCTGCCCACTGCAGAGGGCACAGTGCTACAGTTGATCTTTATCCCTACCTCCCATTTTCTCTTCCCACCCTTCTTCCATGTATTTGCTGTTCAAACAAGATGGCCAGACCTGTAATTTCTTTGTTTTCAATGCTTTTGGGTGCTTACAGAGGAAAGGTGGGCATTGATAATGGATCAGAACAACAAAAGGTGTGCTGGCTTCCCTTCCTTTACCTGCATGGCACTGTTGAATCTTGGATGGGGTCCCTTCCTGCTGTGCATTCAGGCACCTTGCCCAGGCTGTGCAAGCTCATGGTGCTGCTGAGGTTGGGCAGCACGCAGAGATCTTTGCTGACTGCAAACCAACCACGTCATTTCCTCAGCAAGCTGGCTGGGGGCCTGCTGTGGGACAAAAATAAACCCTCACGGAAGGCTCGTTCTCTAGGGTATATTAAAGCTGTTGGTGTTAGATAAGGTAACAAAGACATGCTGCTCCTCAGAGTTCCTGCTCATGGTGTTAGAGGATCCCTCCCTCATGGGCGGGAGTAACAGGAGGGCCGGGTGACAAGCAGCAAACCTGTAGTTAGTAGTGGCACAGCTGAAACAGAATGAGAAGCTGGATTACTTTGGATTCAGGCTGAGTGTGTACGTGGTGAAAGGCCAGGCAGGTGAGGGCCCTCACTCCCTCCTGGGAGGATTGAGGGTGTAGCAGAGCGACGCCAGCATGGAGGAACCTTCTTTGGGGCACCACTGAGGTTAGCCTTTCCAGTCGGACACCTGTGCTCGCTGCCTCTCCTCTTGTTTTTGTCCTCAGTCAGGCCCCCATGTCCTGTCATGTATTTCAGTATTTTTCCATTGTGGTCATCCCTCATAACTAATCTAGAGTTTAGCACAGTGCAAAGTGTAATTCTGAGTATATCTGTGATAGTGGGTGGGTCTTGTTCATCCTGACTGCCTAACACATGCATTTCCCTGGTTGACTTCAAGGAATTAGACCTGGAAAAGGCACATGAGCCCCAGCACCCTAGCCTTGGTGAGAGTATGGACGATGACCAACTTTCTAATATTCGTATTGAGGGATTACAAATTACTAGGGTCTCTGCTTCAAAAATGAGGAGAGGGTCTTAGAGTCAGGCATCTGCTTCTGGTCATCTCTGCATTTTCTCTGAGTGTACACACAGGAGCAAAGAAACAGGAGACATCTGTCTTCCTTTCCCCTGTCCCTAAAGATGTAAAATACTTCCTAAGACATGATTCTCTGCTGCTGTCATGTCTCAGCCTGCCTGGCAGGGAGATGCTCCCACCAAAATAAGCTCCCTTAGGATAATGGGTGGTAAAAATAACCAAGCAGTGAGTCATCTTCGTCCCCTTTTTGTCGGTCTGCTACTTTCCCACCGAAATTACTCATTCTGCATTAGTTTGTTTAATAAATACCCTGTCCTTTATGAACTGCCAGCTGAGGGTGGGAGGAGAGTTGCTGGAATTTATTTGGGAGTTCAGAGTAACCTGGAGAAACGAAGTGGTCTTTGGGGGTGATCCACGAGGAGAGGCAGGGCTGGGAGCGGCTCCCTGCGGTGCTGACAGAGGCCGGCTGCCCTCTGGTGTTCGTGCAGTGGCATCAGCCTGCCTTTGGAATCCCGTCCTGGCGGTCTGCTGCGGTTTGGGGATTGATTCTTCTGTCCTAAATGCCTCTCGTTTTCTTTTCGTCCCAGTCTCTAGAGGAAGTGTGTGACCTGTTGCACGCAGCGCCATTCCAAAACATCCTGCCCAGGGTTCACGTCAAAGGTATCGGCAAAGTGAAAATACCTTCCTTGGGTAATGCTTTCCCCTTCCCTTCGGGCTGCTGTGCTTTCAGCAACCACCTCCAGCCACTCTTTACCACAGCACTGGTAATTACAGGACAGAGGTATCAGATCCAGGCCTGTTTGCCTGGCTGAAAAAACAAATGTTTACTGTCGATGCTTTCTGCAAATTACAAGGGGAAGAGGAGGAATGCCATGACAGGGAAAAGCAGGATGGATGCCCAGGGCAGTATTATCCTGCTTTGTGGACATAGTGAGAGGCTTTTTTGAAGCTGCTGTTTAGCTTATAGAATTGTCAGTTAAACGGGGTAGGTTTGATCACATAGGGTGTAGGGAGTCTGTCAGCAAGTAAGTAAATAAAAGTGGTCCCTGTAGATTTTTCATGTCCTTTTCACTAAACTGAGTATGAATATTTGCAGGATTGCTTTTTATGGTATCTGTTCTCCTCATCTTTCATCATCAGAAAGTAAGCTGTCCACTCTCCCCCTTGCCCTCTCTTTTTTCTGTGTTTCTCCTCTGTCTCCTCTTTTCTATTTCTCACTGCTGGAGCAGCTGATTTGTTCTGCTTAGAGAAATCCCATCAGCTACAAAACTCTGAGAATATTTCCAGGCTCAGAGTAGCTGCTTGCTTCTCTGCATAGAACTAACCAGACCATTATAAATGGTCCCACTTGCCAGAGAACATTTCCTACTTGCTAGTGTTGAGGAAGTGCCAGTTGCTTTTTAGCCTTGCTATACACAAGATTCCATCCTCATTTTACCTCACCTTCTAGAGACAAACATTTTATGCATAAAGACAACTTGTTATCTTAGTACAAGTGGGGGTCAAATATCTTAGCAATAACAGCATATCAGAGCCTTACATTGCTCCTTGGATTTAGTTAATTAGATGTATTCTACTACAAATCCTTCTTTCTGTTTGCACATGTAATGTAGCATTGTAAAATATGTGTGTTTTTCTCTAAAAGTTCCTTGAAGATTAACCAGCTATTTAATACTTAAATTGCCTATAAAATAACACACAGTGTTCTTCCTCACTGGATAAACATTGTGTTAAAATAAGAATTCTCTTGGTTAATTGCAATTTATGATTGCTCTCTTCATTTTTTTTTCTTTTCTTTCAGAGGGTGAAAGACTTGATGCTAAAATGAAGAGACTGGAATCAAAATATGCTTCACTACATTTGGTTCCTCTCATTGAAAGACTTGGCACACCCCAGGTAATCTCTTTTATTTGTGTCAGAGGCAATTCAAGAAATTTCTGGGCATCAGAAAGCCTGTCCTGTTAGCTCTGTCAGAACTTCAACCTGCACATCCAGCTTGTTCACACAACAGGATTTTTATTTCAATCCATGAATTTGGTAAAGCTGTTAAAGCTTAGAAGTTTAAAACATTTGAGGCTGGGGCAGAAGTGACACATTTGGGGGAAAATGCTAATTGGTATGTATGTTTACCATGGGATACCCTCCCAGTGTAGGGTCCAGCCTGGGAGTTCCTCCTGCAAATTCCACCAAAAGTAATCAGTTTTCTGGTGCACGTGTATATATATATTTAAAACATTTTGTCACTCTTTCAGCCACTTAGAAACTCTTGGAAAATGAGCTGTCATTTGAGTTGAGCTCTCCTGGAAACAATGACCAAAGAGAACATTCTTGAACTGCCTTTGCAACTTCAGCACTGTTCCCCTTTCTCCCAGTGTGAGGGTGCATTAATCCCCTGCTAACCTTAGCAATTTACTAGTGGTTGAGATGTGAATAGTAAGAGCAGAATGCCCTGAAGCCAAGTTCAGACTGCTGTTGTCATCGTGGGTGCTGCAGTTCAGTAGGTGCTGCTGCACTAGGAGAGAGCTGTCCATGTGATGGCACAAGCTGGGACAAGCACAAAAAGCATTGCCTCCTATGGATTTTGTCTGAGCCAATTGGTGCTCCTCTTTGGAGCTTTCTCATCTGTTAACAGCAGCAGCTGAGGGAGCTGTGCAGGAGAGCACAGGAAGGAGCTACAGCAGAGCACTGAACTCTCTGGTTTTGCTTTCTGCCTAAATTCAGACAAAGAATTCTTTAAATTTCCCTGAGATAAACCCAGGACTAGCATTACTGAAGTTAGTGCCTGTCTGCTTGAAAAGGCTTTTACAATTTTCTCTGAATGTTTTTCCACTGATCTGATCCCCAGGTTAGCAGTCTCTGACATCACTTTATATCAGAAGACATTTCTCCTAGAATAAACCACGTGAAACTGAAAAATGTATTGTATTTATTTTTTAAAATAAAATTTTGTGGCGAAGTGGCTTTTACCAGGATTTTGCACTTTGTTTCTCTCCACTTTAGCAAATAGCCATCGCAAGGGAAGGGGACTTGCTGACCAAAGAACGCCTCTGCTGCGGCCTGTCCATGTTCGAGGTCATCCTGACGAGGATCCGCTCCTTCCTGGACGATCCCATCTGGCGCGGACCCCTGCCCAGCAACGGGGTGATGCACGTGGATGAGTGTGTGGAATTCCATCGCCTCTGGAGCGCAATGCAGTTCGTCTACTGCATCCCCGTGGGAACACACGAGTTCACTGTGGAGTACGTGCTGCCAGCTGCCCACAGTGCCCCTGTGGCAACAGTGCTTGGCTTGTCCTGTCGGTGCCGTGGGGCTGGAACGGAGCCGTTTGTGGGGCTGTCTGCAAGAGCGCAGTGCAGAACCAGGGAGAAGTGCTGCCATCACCGGGAGGGGCTCAGCGTCCACGAACACAGATACTATTGTGTCTGTGGTGAAAATAACCCTCTATTTTAAGTATTGCCAGTGTATAACAAATGATCCCGGGACAAACAGGCCCTAGCACATGTCTTTCAATAGGGGTCATACTGCTAGAGATACTCAGCTTAAATAAAATAGCAGAATATTTGTGCATCTAACTTTGACAAGTATTTCTTCTCTGAGTAAGAGCAAGAATGAGCACTTGGAATTTAACATGATTAACATGAGATAACCAGGAACTGTTGTTTGTTCTTGGTTTCGTTGGTTTTGAGAATATCCTTATTTTGAAAAATTGAGCTGTAGCATGCTTTTTACTGAGCAATTAGAAAACAGCATAGGACATTTGCTTCCTTCCATGCATGCAGCCTAAAGGAGCAGAGTGGTGTTGAATTCCCGCTTTGTTTTCTTTGCAAGCATTGTTTCCACTGAAAATGAAATGTAATGCCACAGGTGTCTAATGGGGAGTAAATGCTTTTGGAGTACCTCTGTTATGTAAAATTGAAGGAGGAAGGGAGTTCTGTTTTTTTAAGTATCCATTTGAATTGCTTGCGATATCTCCAATGATAATCAATACACCAGAGCTTTTTCTTTCTAGATGAATGTCTAATGTATTTATTATTTAGTGTAGTGGCTGATTACCGAGTGTTTACTGTGACTGTGTTTTGAAGACGTAGTTGAAACCTGCTCTGTGGTGTTTCCTGTTCCAGGCAGTGCTTTGGGGATGGCTTGCACTGGGCTGGCTGTATGATCATTGTGCTTTTGGGACAGCAGCGGCGCTTTGATGTCTTGGACTTCTGCTACCACCTGTTGAAAGTCCAAAAGCACGACGGCAAAGATGAGGTTATCAAGAATGTGGTGAGTTGAAAACATCTGTATTTGCTTTAGTAATAAAGACAGCAACAACTCAGAGCTGTCTGTACTCAGATGCATCGTAGATGTGGCAATCCTTTTTTAAGAATGAATTGCTGAAAATGAGGGCACCAGGATTTTCAGAAACAAAAGATTAATGTATTAAGGCTGGAGTTGGAAGACTGGTCAGGCAGAATTCAGATGTCACAAATATATGAGATTTTCTTAATGCCTTCTATCTCATATATATTCATTCTGATAATGACAAGGCTGCCTTAAATTGAGCTTCTTTGTACCCAAAGCAGCACTGTCAAAAACCAAAATGTGCCTTCTATTTCCACGGGCTTAGCAGTGCAAGAGAAACATTTGTAACATTGCTGGGAGAGGTGAGGTAACAGCATTTGCTGCTTTTCTGGCTAAGGCTTTTCATATCCAAAGCTAATTTCTGTGTCTGTTCTTTTGATGTTTGCAGCCTTTGAAGAAAATGGTTGAGAGAATTCGCAAGTTCCAGATTCTGAATGATGAAATAATTGCTATTTTGGACAAGTATTTGAAGTCTGGTGATGGAGAGAGCACACCAGTGGAACACGTGCGCTGCTTCCAGCCACCAATTCATCAGTCCCTTGCCAGCAACTAGATTCTCACCTAACAATACTTTTTGCACCTATTTAGGCTAAGAGTTTGAGGAAAAAAAGCAAGAAACAAAACCCACACCAACAGTTTTAAAGAATACTCTCATCTGCATTTTTCATTATGCCTGTGCCATTTGAGTGGCACACTGTTCTCTCTGGTCTCCAAGCACAGTAACTGTATACAATCCATACTTATTTTTCTAGACTAAAATTTTATACACTTTGATTAAAAGCCTGTAAGATTTTTGAAATCTCTTTGCATTCCTGTCCCGAGGTGGCCATTTCAGACTGGACTGGTGTAATTTTCCCCTGAAGCTATCGAAATAATGGCTGTGGAGGATAAAAAACGGTTCTGTAGAAAAAAATTTTTAGAAATCAATGCATAATTGTTTGTATTAGAGCCTTAATTGCTTAATTTGCCTTTATTAAAAAAAAAAAGAGAAAAAACAACAAAACAAAACAAACTCTGCTGGTGTTCTGTGAATAATTTTCTAGTCAGTTGATTCTTTTTCCTCTTTGCAAAACTATTCTGAGAGATCAGTAATTATGGAACTGAAGGCTATTTAAAGTGTTTGTTTCAAAGTTATTTAACATGGAGGTGACCGATAGGATTCTGATATTTTTAAAAGGTAGAAGTTTGATTGATTAGAATGAAGACTGTTTACTTTTTCCTAATGAGAGCTTCTAATGCAGTTTATATTTTGGTTGGCAATACATACCTGTGTACCCAAGTTTACAAGGGATGAGGAATTCTTGTTTACGAGAATCTTGACTACAGTGATCAGGTGTAAGCTGTCCCAGTACATAAAATCTAATGATGGTTATCATGATTTACTATGGAAAGTATTTGTTCAATTACACTTGCTGTATAATGCAAACACACCATCAGTTAAATTGTAAAACTTTGCAACTATAGAAGTTCAATTTTAAAGCAAACCGTTCAGCCAAAAGTAGTAACTCCTGCTTGCTTACTCCAGGATCCTATCAGAGTTTGTCAGTTGACTTTGGGATCAGCCCTAACCAAGATGTTAAGATGGCCAGAACAGACACAGGCGGATAATTACATGTTTTACCCAGGATATGGATTTATGGAGATGTTACTTGGTTAGTGTTTCTAACCTATAGTGTGAAACCAAGAATGCATCCCTTTGCGAACCTGTTTTTTCCCCTTCCCTCTTACTAGTTCATGGTTAGGTTACAGCACATCTTTTCTTCTGCTCAGCTCTTTCCAGGTGCTTCACAGCCATGGAATTGACTCCAACAGTAGGTAGAAATGAGCCTCTGACAGAAGAGGTACACAGGAAGTGAGGAATATATAGGTATTGGAGTGGCAGAGAACTTGATTTTGAGGAAAGAAATCAACTGAAATTTCCTCAGCAAAACAGGATGGAGATTTTCCAGGCAATCTGTCAGCAAGTTTCCACCATCACAGGTTTTCCTAGGACAGCTGTGCTTCAGAGCTGCCATTCTGGAGTGGTGTCTGTCATGGTGAGAGTGCACACAAGGCTGCCCGGTGCGTGGGAGACAGAAGTCAGAAGCACCTGTGCTTTGTTACACCAGCTTGTTGCAGGATTTCTTTTAAAAGGTGTTTAACAGATGATTTTCTTTAAGAAACAGTCTTTTAGTTCACAGAAGACTTTTGGTCAGGAGATTCTTCCCTGTGCTTCCAGCTTCAGTTAAGCAAATGACCAACTTTCCTAACCTGTTGACATCATCATTGGTTTAGGGATGTCTCACACACCTGAGGCTTTGGCTCGGCAGTGGTGCAGAAATGGTTAATTAATAAAGCCTGATTTTTTTGTTTAAGAACCAGTTAAAAATAATTAATCATGATGTGAATAATTTCTAATTCTTACCAGTTAACTTTCAGCAATAAGAGAATTGGTCTCTTAATGTCTTAAAACTACTATTAAATACATACTTTATGATCACTGAGGGGAAAAAAGTTGAAGACAATTCAGGCATTAGTCCTAGGAGATGTTTGTTTCCCATTTTTAAAATGTAGATTAATATTTTTTTGCCAACAGGATTATAGACTTGATAGGAGCTAAATATTCTTTGCCTGGTATAACCTTTCCTACCTAAAAGGAAAAATGCAGCAAAGTGCACAAAAGGTGTAACTTTTTCATTTCTAATTAGTTCTTACCAAGAAACAGGTCTGGAGGCCAAAGTGCCCATCAGCAGAGAAAACAGCAGACTGTACTGTGTGAAATGATAACCTGCTCCTAGGGTAGGCTGGTGCTTTGGTACTAGAACAGGCAACCCCACATTCAGCAATTCCTCAGCTGTTTGATGTCTTCCCTGCCACTCCCTGGTTCTGTGCTGGTTTTTGTGTAACTGCTGGACTGACTTTTTTCCCTGACCAAGCACTGCTGACATGATGTCCCTTTTGATTAGGTAGAAGCTCAAATCCTGTTCTTCAGCCAGAATTTAAAGAACCTTTTTCCTTGTTTGACATCTTTGCCCCTCCTGTACATTATGACACATACCAAAGGAAGGCAGCAGAATTTTGTTTCACAGGTGGTAACTTGGGTTTTTTCCTGTCCTAGGAAAAATCTTAATTTCTCTTAAACACTAAGCACTAAACCTGACAACATCCAGCAGTAACTATTTGTCTCTGTCCCAAGTATTTCCAACTTTCCCCTGCATGGTAGAAATGTTCTTATAAAACCTTCCCTAATTTTTATTTTCTGCCTTTACAAAATTAAATTACCACCTACCTGCCTCACTCCCCCTTTTTTTTCAGCAATGACATTAATATTCCATTTTTTGGGCTCTTTTCAAAAAACTCAGTGTCACCGACAGTGCCTTTGCTGCTGCAAACAAAATAGCAATTCTGTAAGTTCAAGCTGTAGCATCAGAAACACAGAACAGGTTTGCAGAGCCAGGGCAGCATGATGCAGCACATAAACAACCTGACCTCTTTTACAGAAGAGGGAACAGCTTCTTTGGCTACTAGTACTGACTCAGATCCTTCCTTCTGCATAAATTGTCATGGCAGGAGCTACCATCTCGCCTCTCCAAGCAGAGCAGAAGCTCCTGCGTTCTTGTTTCTGCCAGCCAGTTACTCTGATTTGGTAAAGTTGAGTTTTTTTGATGCAAATCCAGCAAGTTTTGCATACAGCTTTACCAAACCACTAGTTTCAGAGGATTGGTTGTGCTTGGTTGTAGCTTTCCCTTTTCTTTTTTACAAACTAGGACAGGAGCAGTTGCTGCAGCTCCTGTTTCAATATGGTTACAGTCACTCCATGGTCAGTCAGGGCACAAGTACAAAGGATCCACGTTCGCTGCAACCTTTTTACCACCAATGCAGAAATAAAGCCATTTATTTTTGATAAAATTGTAATTAGTGCAATACATCTTAAAAACAGAAGAATGAAATGAAAGTATTTACACATAACTTAAGCAACAAAACCAATTGTGGTCTGAGGTCATTTTAGTACTTTTAAAAGTAAAAATAAGGCAAATAAAAACCGTTTCAGTGTTCTTTATCCAAACTAATCGAACTCAAAAATCAACGATTGTCTACACATACTGTTAAAAAGTACATGAATTTCCAGACAAGCTCAGACATTTCACAGCAGAAAAAAAAATTCCAGGGTTACAGAATTGTTCTTTTCTTAAGTAACACGTAGATATTTTCAGAAGGCTGACAGGCTTCCATTTCTCCTGGCTGAGACACTCTCAGTGGATTGCATTTCACCTAGGCAGGCAGAACTTTCTTCATCATCATTAAAGCTGTCATATGTGCTTAGCAAAGTGCCATTTGCTGCTCTATCATCCTTCCGCAGAGAAAGGGGCAGGTTTGCTAGGGTGAAGTTAACATCTTTGAAGGCATGCAATAAAAAGATCCCCACAATAATAGTCAGGAAGCCACTGAAGGTGCCGATAATGTCATCAGCCGCCATGTGTTGCCATTCCTTGAAAAGGATGGCAGAACAAGTTAAAACAGATGTTGTAAAGATTACATAATATATTGGAGTCACTATTGAAGTGTTGAATATATCCAGAGCCCTGTTTAAATAGTTGATCTGCGTGCTCACACAGACAGTAAGGCTTAGCAGCAGAATCCATGACAAGGGATGTTTCAGCACTGGTTTTCCTGCAAAAAGTTCCTTTATAGCGATGCCCAGACCTTTTACACAGGAGACTGATAAGGCTCCAATTACAGAGCAAATTGTTATGTACACGAGAATGTTCGTCTGTCCATGGCGAGGTCCCACCACACATATTAGAATTAAAGACACAATGACAACGAGCGTTGCGAAGACCACAAAACCTGTGGTTGGGGAAAAAAAAATCTTGTTATTTATAGACACTAATGGACACACTTGTTACTTAAGGACTCTATTATCAGAAGCCGGGATATTTATCTTAGGGGTACAGGGAAAACACTCATTAACAATGGAAGTGACTCAGTTTAAACAGAAGAGTTGGAGATGTTTCTCATTACTCCTCCAATATCACAGTTTAGATGATTTTAGAGTGAGTTAGCAAAACCAAAGAATATACCTCAGGTATGTTGTATTATCTTTACCAGTCTATTGGCAAGATGGCTACAGGATTAGATTGCTAAACTGCCTTATACACAGACTCACTGAGGTGGAGATGCCACTGGACACAGGCTTGAGTTTGAATTGAGTCTTTTATAGGAGATACATTTTGGCAGGTGGCTGTATTCAACAGAAGGTTTCCAATGATCAGGTCATTCCTTAAGAATTTTAATCTGTGCTGGCTATTTCCTCATGTTTAAGATGGGAATTGCCTTAGTATAATTAGTATTTTGCAGACGTGCATTGGTGAGTGCCTCATCTTCCACACAGGCATAGCAGCTCATCTCTAGGATTTTACTTCTCAGCAGACACCACAACACCTACTTTTTCATTTTAAGGACAGCTCAAAGTTGTGCTTGGAGACAACACACTTCAAGCAAAATTTATAGAAGTTTTGTTTATCCACCTGTGCTGCTGCATTTGTTTAAACAGTCACCTCAGTGGTTGCCATCAAGGCACTTTATTCAAGGCCAGACAAGTTCATTGGCATCATGCAAAGTTCCCTATGGAATTATGTTACAGAATTCAAATCTCTACTTCATTTGGACAGCATGTCTACATGAAGCAGACACAGGCCATCCTCCTGGAACTTGAGAGCAGCAGTAATGAAAATATATAATGAAATTATGGGCTGTGTACATATCAAGCCAGCATTTTTCTTACCTGGATCACCTAGTTTGTGGGACATTTCATCCAAAGTTTCTACTTCTTCCTCTTGTGGAGCATGAATTACCATCACAGTTGATCCCAGTATACTTAACAAACACCCTATTTTTCCATGTAAATTAAGTTTCTCATTTAAAAAGAAGGATGACAGAATGGCACTAAGATACAAAAAAGGCACCAACGAATGCGGAATTAGTAATATTCTTTTGTTCATCAAGTTATATGTTGTTTTCACTGTACAAGTCACTTGCATACACAATGTGCAGCTTAAAAATAGCTATTTTCTATCTTAAGATACTTGCTATGGACAGAACTACCTGTTAATATTCAATATCGCCTAGAACATCTTTTTTATGCTGTCTGCCAAAAAAATGCTATATCTAAGAACTTGCAAAAATAATTTTAGAAACGCAAAAATCTTAGGAATGAAAATACTGTTCTGTTGTAATCACGTTTTTGAAATGCAGAAGACAATAGCTTTTCAGAGATGGACATGTAGATGCATTGCCAGAACCCTTTTGTATCATACCCTCTACATATTCGGAGAAACTTAAAAGTTACTCCTGATGTTTACAAGCACTCTATTGTGAAGAAAAACCCCCATTTATTACAGCATAGTTCACTGACATATTTCTAAATAAACGTTTTACTTTTCCCTCTCAAGTCAGACTGCTTTCTGTTAGTGTTTCTTACCTTACAAGAACACTGAGAGCTCCTAGAGGAGTCACTAACGTAGCTGGTGCAAAAGCATAGGCAGCAAAGTTCGCTACTTCGCCCGCTCCCACTGCAGAGGAACAGGAATTAAAACCCAGGAGAGTTAGGCTGTCTCATGCAACAAACCTCTGATCCAGGGCAAGTGTTCATGTAGACACAAACATGCAGCAAGGGAACAATGGAAAATTCTAATGAAGCGTTCGGCTAACAGTACTAGCAGAACACACCCCTGCCCCTCTCCCCCACTATTAAATTTTAAAAACAGGCTGTGGAACTACAACAGGTATTAGACTTAATTCTACCAAATCAGAAGGTGTTTTATTTTAGTGTCTATGCTGTAGCTCCCCAGCCTGCCAGCTTGACTCATGAAGTTCTGCATGGAGAAATCTGCAATAGCAGGATACAACACAGCACATACAGTAAGCCATAGTTACCTGAATACAGCCAGTAAGTTGAGAGTTCAAGCAATGCAAAAAATTCAGAAAACAGGCATAATCCCAAAATGTGCTTCCCTTCAAGAAATCCTATATATCTAAGCACTTCTCTACTAAGACAAAAACCTGAATGCATATGGTAGCAAAGACATACAAAACCACTGTCTGCCTAGTTCCACTGCACAAAGAGGGCAGTTACATTAAAGGGAGAACTTCTGGTGTGAGAGAAGTTACAGTAAAATCATTAGAACTGCATCCTTCAAACCACCAGATAAGATTACCATGTAATGTAGAATCCCAATCTCGTTCCCTTTTTTGTAACCATGCTGCCATCTGTGGCATAGTTATTTATTAAAATTATATAATGCAGCTTGTATTTTTGACACTTAAGTGAGTAATTTTTGATACTTACTTGAAAGAAGTCCAGCCCACCACAGCCATTCCTTAAGGTATGCATGACCACCTTGACCTAAAATTGAAAGAATGTTGGCTATTCCACCAAAAACATCAACACCTCGTCACTAAGAACACTGCCACGACATAAAATAATTTTTGCAACCCAAAATAATTTTTGCCCTTAATGAGCAGCCTTTTGATATCTAGGCTTTCTAGGTAGAGGGGTTGAAATCAAAGCATCTTCAATTTCTGATGTGTATGTGCCTCCTACAGCCTACTTTGATAACCAGTTATTGTATTTCTTTTGTACTAGAAATGGCACTGATGATCATATCTGCATTACCCGGAGAAACAGTTCTTTCAAATCACTGAAATTACATGAAAAGTCAAGTTATGTGTCCCTTACTAAGAGGATACATAACATTCTGCTACTCTGCGGAAATTGTGCATGTTTTTTTTGTGGTTGATTACACGTGCAAACACCACATTTTCTCATTCCAAACCAGGGTGCATGAATTATGTATCTCAAGATCAACCATCTTTTAAAAGCAAAGATGACAGGTACTGAATAAAAATATTCAGAGTCAACCTTCTGAATCATCTGAGGATGCTGCAACTATCCTACCTAAATCTATATTCTTTCAATTTAAAACCACTGCCCCTTGTCCTGTCAATACAGGCCCTGGTTAAAAAAACAAAACCAAAAACAAAACAACAACAAGAAACCAACAAAAAAACCACCAAAACCAAAAAACCTGTCTGTCTTTTTTATAAGCCCCCTTTAGGTACTAGAAGGTGCTATAAGGTATCCCAAGACCCTTTTCTTTTCTAGGCTGAACAATCCCAACTCTGTCAGCCTATCCTCATAGAAGTGTTCTGTCCCTCTGATCATTTTCAATGTCCCTTCTCTGGACTTGCTCCAACAGGTCCATGTGCTTCCCATGCTGGGGACCCCAGAGCTGATGCAGCACTGCAGGTGCGGTCTCTCCAGAGCAGAGTAGAGGGGCAGAATCCCCTCCCTCGCCCTGCTGATCACACCTGATTTGGAGATGTTTGTCTTTCTGGGCTGCGAGTGCACATTGCTGGGTCGTGTTCAGCCTCTCATGACCCAGCACCCCCAAGCCTTCTGGGCAGGGCTGCTCTCCATCTGTTCATCCCCCAGCCTTTGTTGATACCAGAGGTTGCCCTGACCCAGGTGCAGCACCTTGCTCTGGTTCTTGTTGAACCTCATGAGGTTTGCACAGACCCACTCCTCAAGCCCATCCAGGTCCCTCTGGATGCCACTTCCTTCGCTCTAGAGCATCAATTGCCTCCCTCAGCTTGGTGTGATCCACAAACCTGCTGCCAGCGTACCCCATCAATCCCACGGTCTGTATCACTGATGAAGATATTTAACAGCACTGCTTCCAGTATGAACCCTTGAGGGGCACTATTCATCACACTCAGTTACTACACGTGATTTTTAGTTTTATAAAACAATCTCTTGACACCCAAACACAGTTAACACTCTCTTTAATTCACTCATTCAGGAGCACGGATGTAGTTAAGAGTGCTGCTTGCAAGTTTAATTTGCAAGCACAATTTAGACTTAGCTGACATACAAAGGAATCCTTTGACAAGAGTCCCCAGAGGGCATTACATATGCATTAAATAGCATGTGTTACACACAGAGTTAAGGGTATCTGACACCAGGGAAAAAACACACCAGCTCTATGTTTCAGGTTTCATATACATGTAACAAAAACCAAAAAAGTCAAAACAAGATCATTAGTTTAATGAACTAATCTTCCGATAAACAGCAAAATCTAAACATCAGCAATTTATTAAAAGATGTATGTATTTACCTGCTCTCATGGAACCTTTCCTGGCTAATCGGAGCAGACCTTTCTTTTTCAGGATGAAACTTCCTCCAATGAAAATGCTGGAACTCATAGCCAACACCAGACCAATACAGAAGTCATACTTCCCACGAGTTTGGCTCATCTCGTAAACTACTAAACACTGTCACATTGATCAATGAGGAGTAGAATTTCTGTTACTCAACAAAAAATGATGCAACACTGAAACATGAGCAAAATAAACACATCAGAATTAAGCTGGTAGAAATAGGTGCTGTATAGGAAAATCCTCAACAGCTCATGTGACTGCTTCTCCTGTAAATGGCCTCTGCTAAGAGTGGTTAACAAAAAAAAAAAGGCAATCTGAAACATGTGTAAGCTTGCACTAAGGATGAGTAACTAACAAGTTTGAACACAGAGAAGAAAGAATTTCTGACCTGGCACATAAAAACTGAAACCCAAACAAATAAAAATTCTTTGAGAAACTTTAGTGAAATTTTACAAATATGACATTTATTTTTCTTTTCATTGGGTACATAGATTTGTGTCTGGCACACCATGTAACTGATGATACTGATCAAAAAATTACTTACATTGAAATCAGTTTGTAATAGAGTTTGAAAACAGTTGCAGCATTTCTTCCATATAAACTCCCTAGAAAAATAAAAGAGAATATTAGAAGGATGTTTAATCATATAGCCAATTTCATAATACAAACAAAATCTCGCATGCACATGGAATTACTCTTTAAGAGGAAAATCTGGCAAGAAATAAGGCCTTTGTTTGTTGATTTATTTTACACAGTTTCCCATACTTGTATGAAGCACCTTTCAACATTACTTTTCCCTGTACTTCCATGATTTCAACTTTGATTAATTTGCTATACCTCTAGGAAAAACTAGCAGAGAGCTACTGGTAGGTTAGCATTAAAACTGAACACAGATCCTCTTACTTGCATCAGTCAGGCGGTGAAAAAGTGGAGAAAAACAATAAGCACTCAACATAGCACTGCTCAAAATGCTTCAAGAGCCACAGTTCAAAATACCCAAATCCTCTTCCCTTAATCCTTGCACAGTAATTTTTAATATCTTATTTTGAAGGAGAAACTAAGCAAATGATCTACAAAAGAGTGCTTTCAATTTCTAGCAACATTTTAAAATAAACTAGATTCTTGCATGGTACAAAATCACCTATCAAACAAAACCAAGAAAGGCAAATCATCAGCGCATGAGACAGACCAAACCTAGTCACCTTACCAACTGCATAAAATATCATCCTGGTTTTGAAATCAAACAAGACTTTCAGTCCCTTGAAGAAGTTTTTAATGCAAGGAAAAGGCAAGACTTTTGCAACTGTTCTCTCTACCATCTGTTCTAGCAGGTGTAAGGCACTCTGTTCAGGTAATCGAGCTGAGAATGTTCTTCCAACTCCAGCTGGTGCAAAATGTGACAGTGGTATAGCATCACCTGGGGGAGGGGGGTGGTTTTCCTAAGCTTTATACTTTACCCGTTTTTTCAACGGTTCCTACTTTACCTATATTACTAATGGGATTATTTCTACTAGTGTAGCTTTTTACTAGAAGAGAACTCTCCATATTGGCAAAGCTACATTTTTTTTTCCTCTTCTTCTCTCCTTGGCTTGCATACCTTCACCTACACTGACAGAGGAAAAGAGCATCAGTTAGTCCCATCCTGACACCTTCCACCCACTGCATTCCAGAAACAAGGGAGAAGCACAGGCTGCTTTTTTTTTGCAGCAGAGGAAGAATTTGATTGCAGAAGAATGAGGAAACCTGAGCGCTCACAGGTAATTTTATTAATTTAGACTTGAAAAGGATGCTACACTTCAAAACTAGTATTTCTACTTTCCCCCACGTCCCAAATAGACTGAAGTGCCCTGTCAACCAGTTTGTTAACCCTGTAAATGACTCAAATCTCAAACACTTAAATTACGTAAATTCAGATAAATTACTGCTAGCTCTTCCCATCAAGTTTATTTGTCCTCACAGACATGGCCAGTCCCATTTCTGCTTGGGCTAGACTGCCTTATTTACACCTAAGGTTTATTCAGAAGTCTATAGTTGCAGACAAATGTCACACAGTCATGGTGGACCTAGCTTCTCTCTGAAGAGATCTGGCTCTGTCTGCATACAGTACAGATAAAATTTGCATGTGTAGAACTGACATGCGCAAGGTCAAAGCAGTACCAGGCACAGGAAGTTTTACACTTCAGGAAATCAGGACTTTAATTCTAACCCTAAGACTTAATAAAAGAAGAACTAATGCAGCCTCATAAATATAATCAAGAAAAATTATCTACGGGCATGAGAAAAGAAAATGCCATGAAATGAGCAGTTACTGGAATAAATACGCCTCTCATGTTTCTGCCTTGGGACGTGCCAAAGCTGTTGCATTCCAGCAGCCAGGGCCACTACTACATTATAAACAGAGAGAAGCCAGAAAATGTAGGAGTTAAATAAAGCTGGCAGTCGTGTAGTTCTGCAAAGGTTCTTTAATCAAGTTCACAGCTGATTTTAACACATAGAACACTTCATCCTCTCAAGACCAGCAGTGTCATGGAGCAGTACTAGTTTCCTGCTCTGATTTCAGAGAAGTAATGAAGGGCTGAGACTCTCCTATTCACAGAAGCTACAACATCTACCATGCCTCTGAGAGACACTCGTTAATGAACTGCCTGTGGATCTGCTGGTGCCATGAGTCATAACTCTGAGTGTGCAACAGTGCAATGACAGACCACACAGGGAACTGGGTTTGAAGGTTATCAGACAGGGAGAGATGGAGAAACTCGGATTGAGAGAAAAATACTGTGGGAGATAAGCCAGTCCAGATTTGCCACAAAGTTTTTTTGCTTATTTTCAAGATGAAACCAAACGTATCACAAACGCTAGCAAGATACAGACTCTCTGGTCTAAAACACAGGATAACGCTTCTATGCCTCTTTGCTCAGAAGTTGTTTTCTCTCAAAAGCAGTACAAACACAGTGCTCAAAAGATGTTACATCTACTGTAGCAAGTGAGATCTCTAAATATTCAGAAACACTAGAAGTGGTGTAATGAGATGAAGTAATATTTTACAGTTAAAAGCAGATCAGAATAAGTAAGAATGTGGGAGTTACCAGCCAAAGAAAATCAGTATCACTTCCACAAGCTGTACATTGTATGGAAGCAATAATTAGAGCTGGGAAAGGCAGATATGGTGCATTGTTCCAACTTTGCTTACTTGGCCACAAGCCCTCTAGAGTTCAGTAGACAGTCTTAAAAGACTTACAAGAAGTAATCTAAATATACGCTAAATTATTTAAATTCAAGAATCTTTTCTAAAACCTGCTCTTTTCAACTATGAACAGGATGATGCCATTAAGCAAAAAAATGACCTTAACAGGCCATTTACTTCAACCCTTTGCCATGTACTATGTAATTCACTGCTGCTCCTCATTACAGATAATTCAGCCAAGCTTCTGCCACAAAACACTTGCAAAGGAAACTTCACAGACATGGCAGCCATGCTTTGATGCCATTAGGAACTCTCATTATCTAATCATCTTCACTTACACTACCAAATCCCACTGCGTTTGTCCGCTCTAGACTGGAAAAAGATACAAGTCCCTTTATCTCTGCATCCAAATATCAACATTACTCTGCAGGTTAGGTGCTTGGCACCTCCTGCTGTGCCACCCTCTTGGTCCTTTCCCAAAAGCTTTTTTTAAGTGCAATTTCCAAAGCCGCATACAGTACTTTAGCTTGAGTTATTATCACTTCTGCAATATAGTGGTAGACTGTATTTCTTTTTAAACATCCAAGATGGGTGGTTTCCTTAGCCCTTTTTTCTGCAGTCACCTACTGTTGACTCATTTTCAACTTCTCTATTAGTATAATCTCCTGCACTTGTATAACAAATTACTCCTGCCTGTGTGTAATATCTTCCACTTACTCCTATAAAAAAATCTCTTTTTTAGAAATGTTTCCTGAAAACATTCAACCAAGGTTACACACTGGCAATCCTTTCCTGCCCAATGTCATTGATTATTTCTTTGTCTTTTGAGCCAGATCAATAACATTAAAAAGCCAAAGACTCAGACATGAGGGAAGATTTTTAAACAAAAGCCTGCTTTGGCAAGACAATAATACTCTATGTATAGCCATTCTGCATCTTTTGAACTGTTCTGTGGTATTTTACTGTCAATTCTGCTTATTTACAAGAGCTCCATGAGAAGTTTTATGTTTCTAACATTGGAATTAAGCACCTATTTAATGCCCTTCTAGCCATAAAGCTTGCCATGGAAGAAAAGGGAGTTGAATCAACAAGCTGATTTAATAAATACACATTGACTATTATGTGTCATGTTGGCTATTATGTGTTCCCTTCTTCCTTTCCACAAGCATAAAACTACAGGAAACAAACATTCCCTAACAAAACAGAAATCCAAATGTTCGGTGATGAGCCTTTTGAAGGCTCATTATACATACCAATTTTGTTCCAAAGTCCAGAGACATTCACTTCTTAAGTATTTCAAAGTTAGGTTTCTAAAACAGAAGTTAAAAATAAGATTAATTGGCATGTTAAGAATTCAGTAAAAAAAATTATGTCAGTTATTTCAAGCTCATTTCATTTTCATGCATGACACACAAGACTTTACAATGTCCATCTATGCTTTAAAATGGAAGAGGATTTTTGTTTTAAAAACACCTGAATAACAAATCAGTGTGATTTTAGGTTTGATCTTCCTTAGATATGTCTTGCCTGAAGCCCTAGTTATTTCACCCCTTTGCTTTTCACTTCACAAGTCAACTAACCTGTTATCTAAGTTATTCTTTAGAAGGTACTGTATTAAAGTTGAACTGAAATACTATCCTAATCCTTTCAGTTTTGTTCTGTAACTAAAGTGCTAAGGCACTTTTATTGCAAGATAACTAATATCAAGTTTTAATTATTGGCTTTGGTATGGTGAGTTTTCAGAAGATGTTTATATAGAATCACACAATATGCTCAGTTGGAAGGAACCCACAAGGATCATCAAGCCCAGCTCCTGGCCTTGCACAGGACAGCCCCAAGAAGCACACCATGTGCCTGAACACACAGGTTTGAGCTCTGTCAGGCTGGTGCTGTGACCCCTGCCCTGGAGAGCTTATTCCAGTGCCAGCCACCCTCTGGGTGAGGAACATTTTCCTAATATCCAATCCAAACCTCCCCNTCACTGGCCACCACAGAGAAGAGATCAGTGCCTGTCCCTCTGCCTCCCCTCATGAGGAAGCCATGGACCATGATGAGATCTCCCATCAGTCTCCTCCAGGCTGAACAGACCAAGTGACCTCAGCTGCTCCTCACACAGCTTCCCCTCCATCCCCTTCACCACCGTCCTCTGGATATACAGAACACTGCGGCAGTGGGGAGTATGAACACAGAAATATTCTCAGTAAGATTACTAAAGTCCCCCAAATATACTAATTTTTAAATCCAAGCCTTCCTCAGTCATGTTCCATCCACTCACACACGTATCTTTTAAACACAGGTATAGAGAGAACATTGAGGACAGATACAACAGGGTATTAGGATAAGAGTTCAAACCTTAGTCACGTGCACCTTTAAAAGGCCAAGGTGGATGCACACAGTACCTACAGATTCTGTATACACTGTTTAGAAAACCATACGTTCAATTTCGCACTGCACACCTGCCCTAATATAGGATACAGCTTTCCAGTTAAAGACTGCCCAAGCTTATACACATAATTATTTACATATTACACACAGGCAAGCTAAAAAATATTTGTTTCTGTTATATATATGCATATATATAATATCAGAGGCACTATCATGTGCTCAGAAAGCAAAATACACCTTAACTATCCTAAAGTTGTTTATTTATAAAGCAAAAGCAACAAGTACTCCATTTTATGAACCTAGGAGGAAACAAAAAACCGCCACATTAAAAACCTATTCTTTGCACATGCTACTTGTAGTTATTCTATTAAAAAATGACCTTTAATTAAAGCACTTTCGCATAAAGCTAAAAAGTATCTTCACTAAAACAGTGTTATTCATTAACTGAATACAAACTACAGACAGTGCTTTATAGCTGATACTGCATTGACTATTTTCATGGAAAGCTACCAAAACAGACGCAAGACAAGACTTGCCTCATCTTGCTGTACCTGGCACATGAGTTCCACTCTCGTGGGAGGCATAACCAGCACAGGGTCACTGAAGTTCCACCTTTACTATTTAATATAGGCAGTTTTAAATTTAAGATAAATCAGGAAGTTAAAGTCCAATCTAGACATTAGTCACGACTACTCCTTTGACACGACTGATGACCTGTTATAACCTGCTTTCTTGTCGCCAGGATTTCATCATGAGAATTAACTACTTTAACAAAAGCAGAACCAGTGTGACACTGAATTCTCAATACAATGATACTGACAAAACCTTATGGAATAATTTTCTATTGATGAAGCTGTTACCTTCTGGGGAAAAAACCCTAACTGTATACAATGAGGCACATCAAAAGCATTAAGATAGAACCACAAAGACTTAAATTTATCATGTTTTCAGTACAAACAAAGACATTGTAGTGAAATAGCAAAGTTAACTGCTTGAAAAAGATTGGGGGAAAAAAACAGTGATGAAGGAGTTAGATCCAGGCAACATCTTCACAGTGTATGAATGAACAAAAATCTTCACTGTGAATCACAGAATCAACTAGTCTGGAAAAGACATGCGAGATCGAGTTCCACCTGTGACCCAACCAGCACCATGTCAACAGACCACGGCAGTGAGTGCCATGTCCAGTCTTCTCTTAAACACCTCCGGGGACAGTGACTCCACCAGGCACCTCCCTGGTCAGCCCATTCCAATATCTCATCACCTCGTCTGTGAAGCAATTCCTCCTAATGTCCAACCTAAAGCTCCCCTGGCGCTTAAGACTACAATGAACTAAAATGCAAAGCTAAGATTACTTTTTCCACGTCAAAATAATGTACCAGGGCTCTGAAGTTCTGCTGAAAGTGCTCTGGAACCAGGCTGCATAAGCCTCAATCTCGGATAATTCAAGCCCGGACCAAACCGAAGATGAACTGGTTTAGCTCCCTGGTTAACCACACGCACACGCCAATACGAGGCACAGCGGCTCCGGAGCACGGGTGGACCCAGCACACTTTACCTGGACACCTCTGCCCGGTGGGAGAACACCACTAACAGCCCGATTTAGAGCTTTTAATCTCGGCCTTCTCAGATCAAACCACAAATTTCCCACTACGGAGAAGCCACCCTTGGGCTTTTACAGCCAGACTCAAGGCCCGGAGCCCCGCGCCCAGCGCCCCCGGCCCGCTCGCTCCTCACCCGCAGCGCCCAGCACCGAGGGCCCCGCGCCGAGCGCTCCGCGGGGAAGCAGCCCCGCCTCCCCCCGCCCCCCGAGGGGCCGGCCAGGCCCCCTCCCCGCCTCTCCCCGCCGTTACCTGCGGTCACGGCCCCTCTCACATGCCCGCCGGGAGCGGCGAACCAAGAGGAGACGGGGGCGGGGGAGGCCGGAGCGGGCGGCGGGAGGGGCCGGTGCCCGTGCGCTCCAGCGCCATGAGGGGACGGGACGGGACGCGACGGGACCGGACCGGCAGCGCAAGGCGAGGGGATTTCCCGAGCCCGTCCGCCCCCTCCGCTCCGCGGTTCCGGCAGCGGCCGCCGGAAGGGGCGCGGCCCGGCCCCGAGCCCCGCCCGCCGCGGGTCACATTCCCCTTCCCGCAGCGCCGCCCTCCCCCGGGCTGGCCGCATTCGCCGGAGCGGGGCAGGCTCCCGGCAGAGCCGCGAGGCTCAGTGCGGCCTGCAGCCGGCATAAGTCATTCCGGCGATTCACCCCGGGCGGGTGCCCCTGCCAGCATCCGCGCTGCGCAGATTTTACACTCACAGAAAAGCGCACCATCACAGAACGGTTTGGGTCGGAAGGGGACCTTGAAGATCATCCAGTTTCAACCTCTGCCGTGGTCAGGGACACCTTCGACTAGACCAGCTCGCTGAAAGCCCCATCCAGCCTAGCCCTGACGAATTCCAGGGATCAGACATCCACGACTTCTCTGGGCAACCTGTTTCAGCTCCTCATCACCCTCACAGTATGGAATTTTTCCTAATATCTAATCTAAAACACACCCTCTGTCACTTTGATACCATTCCCTCTTGCCGTGTCACTACATAAATAGTCTTGCCCCATCGTTCCTGTAAGTTCCCTTCAGGTACTGGAAGGCTGCAATTAGATCACCCTGAAGCCTTCTCTTCTGCAGGCTGAAATAAACACAAGCTGCAGTAAGGGAGAGAGACATTTAACTGGGCCAGGTAAAAAGAATGGCTAATGAATCGATTTAATCCAGGTAAAAAGAATGGTTAATGAATCGATTTAATCCAGGTAAAAAGAATGGTTAATGAATCGATTTAATCCAGGTCTCCCACTCTCAGCACGTGCTCTACCCAAACTGCTTTAATCTCATATGCAGTAAATGGATGAATACAGTTAGACAAATATTTGTCCTCGGCACACCGCAAGGAGTCTTTGAAGCAGTCATAACAAGCGTCAGGCTCAGAGGGTTCTTTGGTTTCTTCAGGACTATGTCTGAGTATGCTTTGTGCAGCTGCCTTGTAACATTAAGTCTGAACAACCAACACTGCCAAAATACCTGTGGTAGGTCCACCTGGAAGATGCAGCTCTGCCTCTTTAAACACAGGACAGTTTTGTCACATCCCTTAGTGACAGCAGTTCCTAATTTTTTAGCCGCCTCAGGATTTGTGTTGACATTATCCTAGTCTGCACAAGCAGCTGCTTAATTTTTGCTAAACCTGGAAAGACCTGGAAACAAAACCAATCTTGGCTTTCCCTTGCGGGATACCCATAACAAAGCCACTCCTCATCACATTACCCACTGTGTTATATCTCATTAAAAATGGTCCCTCACTCTGTTACAAAAATTAAATTTCTACACCACTCATGGACATGGACAAATGTTAGGCCTATTTTATTCTTTAAGGCAACATTCCATTCCCCAATATAAAACTAATCTAGTATTCTTGACACGAACTTTGCACTTACAAAATACATGTTATACGTGTGTGTGTGTATATAAAAATATCCTTCAATATATAAAAGCTGCTAGGCAATTTGCAGTCATTACCTAAGTAATGACGCAGTAGGACACTGGCTTTTCTGTGTTTTACCAAAAGATACCAAAACTGTGAAATCTTTGAAAAAGTTAACAGCTGGTGAAAATGGTTTCTCAAATGGATTTAAAAATTAAAAAACTGTACCACCTAAACCACTACAGTAAAAACAGAAGCATCTAACTACTGATCGCTAGGTTCAAAGTTTAAAGGAGCTAAAGAACTTTATGTGCCTGTGATCATGCCAAATGCTGATAATGTGTATGTGTACGTATTGCTAAGATAAACGAGTTATGTCTGAAGCAAGTCAATTTAGTCTTCCCTTTCCACTCTTATCTTCTTCTGCTCTCCTCCCTTCAAAAGCACCTCTCAACCAAGCTAAAACAATATGAATAAATACCTGAAAATATTAACTGGACTCCTCTAAGCATTTTAGACCCTTGTGGAACAGTCATTCTGTTAATCCCCTCCCTTGAGTTTCTTCAGCTGCTAGTTCTGCTTAACATACATACAAAGTATGTATGTATATTCACACAAAGTATGAATTCAAGTGCTTTCAATTTGGCACAAAATTTGGCACATTAAGTATTTATTTTAAAGCCAAGGGTTGTGCTCAGTAACAGAAAATACTCAAACCATCTCAGAGTAATTTACAACAGCACAGTATTTCAGGTATGTTTGCTGAGTATCTGGCAAGAAATCCAAGCATGAGAATGGTGGTAACCTGCCTAATTTAACCCATTCTCATAGGGCAACTCAGCTGCACAAGCCATCCTTTGGTTTGCCAAAGGAATTTCATAAGAGAGTTCAATGTAGGTACTTTTGCATGGCTATGGACAGGATTTTTTAGGGCTTAGTACCGACTATGTGTATAAACATCTTGTAAAGTTTAAAAGGGCAAAGAGCAAAAATACACCTGTACAACCTCAGGAGGCTTGAACAGGTTCTGGTGACCACTTCCCTGGTGTGTTTCATGAAGACAGCTGAGCAGAACAAAGAAATCACATCTGTGAGTCTACTTGTACAACATCTACAGTGTCACAAGGAACTGAAGGGACTCTGCTTAAGACTTAAATTTGTAGAACAAACATCACAAAAATCAATAGGAATTTTTTTTTTGACACAATGAGATTTTTGTCTTTAACACTCTTCCCATATGAACTGCATTGCTGAGATAAATATGCTTAAGACTGATTATGTCCCAGACTTTCAACAATACCAGTGGTATAAAAGGCACATTTGCCTTTACCACAATGCTGCTGCCTTAAAGGCCTAGCTCCTGAGATGCACAAGACAAGAAGAGATAGCTGAATTTTCTTTCTAACAACATAGAGACTCCTTATCCTACCTACTTAAAAATCAGAGATGCTGCATGCAAAAGTGAAAGCCTTTCAAGGTTTCTGGTCTATCTTTGTACATTGCATTAATATCATCGATACCTTTAAAAATAAAATTACAATAAAAAATCCATACCCATCTTTTCCACTGCATACATTTAATATTATTGAGGAGCTACGTTCCTTGTTTAAAGGTAACTTTGAATTTTGACTGGCAATAATATTGATGCATCCCCTAAAACACAAATGCACAGAACGAAATAGTTCTTAATCATAAATCCCACCATTAAAAAAACCCCAGCCAACCAAAATCTAAGACACACACACACACACACACACACACACACACACACTCTCTAACTTATGTATTTGCCAGTACCTAATATGAGGGGCTAGGAATTTCAGATAAAGGATGAGATGGGCAGTCAGTGTAATTTTCCAAGCAATTTTTTCTACAGAGAGCTGTTATGACAGACAGTAAATTAGACTGGTGACACAGGCTTCTTTACAGCTGTTGCCACTCTATGCAGACCCAACTGTGGAGCAGTAAATTTGAAACAGAAGCTCTAGCAAGTAACCAATGTACATCAGTGCAGGAACAGAGAACGTGTTAACCTTGAAGACACAGTTTGAAGTGATTCAAGCCCCAGCAAACATTTCTGTCAGAGAAGTCGCCATCCTACCTGTGAGCAAACTTCAGTCCATACAGCCTGCTGGTAGACACCAGTATAAGGCAACTGAGCCCTTTGTAGGCCAACTGATCTGTACCCATGCAAGAATCTGCTACTCTGATTAAAAGCAAAGCTGCTATTTTATGAGAGGGTAATGGAAACAGTTTAGGCTTATGAATTGGAATTAGCCTGTAAAGCGGTGTGTGGGAAACTTGATTTCCCCCCCCACCCCATCTGATAAAGACAAGTCACAAAACAAGCATTGAGCTAGAAATAAATCATTTATTTTAAAACAATACAGGTTAATAAATAGATTAGTTATCAGAAAACTTAATAAATAGCCTTTTATAATTTACACAAGGCAAATACAACATGCCTATAACTATTTTTTAAAAAGCAAAGAGAGTAAGCTTGACTTGTAAGCCATTAACAAATCTATATATACATTATTTGGAAGCTAATAAAATAAACCATTTTTATGTAATCTGTAGTAACTATATTGCAAGAGCATTGAAGCAACCAAACCTGACATTGTATTTTTGTTGCCAACTACCTTTTCCCCATATTCTATTAGAACTACCTTTTACATTCCAGAAAAAAAAAAAAGGAAAATAAAAAAAAACAGAAGAGAAAGTTCCACAGTTGAAAAATAACTGACTTAAAAATACCCCTTTTGTGTAATATTTTCCACTCTACAGAGCAACTGTCTGGGGAAGGGTGTGGACATGGGGGGACCCAACACAACCACAGACAATAAAGAAACCCCAGACTTGCAGCTTTTAAAAAGAAATTTCTTAATCCATAACATTTCAACACTGCTGTCTGATACACTTGGGCACTCGTAATGATAACTGTTGACAACATTGGTGCCTAACACAGTACACATTAAAATTCTGCATTCTTTAAGCCCACAGATAGCACCAAAGAATTATTACAAAGATAACAGGTAATAGAGAAACATTTGATAATGCTTGATTTAAGAGTAAAGCTTCAGCAGTTACACCATCTCAAGACAACCAAGGAATATCTGTAGAATTCTTGATGTCTTATATTTATGAAACAAGAATGTGAGGGGGATACAATGTGCAAACAATTTCCCATTGAAAGCACCCCCTATTTATTAACCCCAAATTTCTTCAAATACAAACCCTGTATTTTTGTAAAAGAAAATGAAAGTTCAACCTCAGTTTCTAGTGTTTCAACAACTTAATCCAGTGTTTCCGTTTTTCAGTGCTAGTTACTTCAGAAAAATACATATGTTCTGATATAAATCAATATTATTAATAGGAAGCCTCACTTGTCAACTGTGGTATGACAGGTTCTTATTAATGTTAGTTGCAGCTCACTAATAAATAGGCTCTATTTACACATACAGAGTCTTGGAAAGTCAATACAGCAGATAACTTGTTTAGATATTTTTCTTTTTTACAGAAGTATTTAAGGTGTAACAAATGTGGTTTTTTGGTTGTATCAAAAAGGTTTCTATTCTCCTACTGAACATTTGAGGAATTTTTGTGTTTGACACCTAATAGAGATTGTGACTGACAAATGCAAATCCTCCATACACTGAAGGGATAATGATCAAAGAGCTATCCTCAAGTGAGTACCGAGTAAATGTTTGACAAGTGTAACAGAAGTCAGACATACGGAGCGAAGTGCCTTTCATAGGGATTTGAACATAATTCGAATGCATGCCACCACTGTAATGAGTCCACTTTTTGTATGCGTAGCCTCTCCCACTTCTACTTTGGAATCAGAACTGCAGTCATCTGGCTCGAAGCTATCAATGGACATCACACAAAGAGAACGTGAAAAGGGCAGGCCCATGAGGGACGCCAGAGCTCAGGAGACAACTATGCACATTTGCTCCCTGAGATGATGGAACTTGGGTATCTGTCTTACTCAAAGCGCTTACTTGTCCAAGGGGTGGGAAAAAAGGGGGAACAGCTAAAATTCAACTTCAACAGTGCCTCCTTTTAAATCAGAAAAGCAATGGGACTAAAAAAGGTAGGACACCTAGAAAGAGGAGGGCGTGGGATGGAGGGGAAAAGAATCACATCAACAGTGACAACAGAAAATGCTAATACATTTCTAAAGTTAGAACTGAACCAGATCCAGGTACAGCAGAACTTGAAAGAACACTGCTACACACTGAACAAAGTAGCAAAAATAAAGCTGTCAATTACTTAGCATTCAAGAAGTAAAAGGCTGCAGATACAAATGATGTGCAAGGCCACGAGAATTTCTTTCGTCTTACGTGCTGGCTTTTGACATCTCTGTTTTAAACATCAAGGTTAATTAGATATTTCTAGAAAGCTCATCACAGATGAGGAGCAGCTGGGGAAAAGAGAAGAAAACTATGCTGAAGAAAACATTTATCAGTGGTTACGATGGTCAGAGGACCACAGAACACAGTTGCTACTTTATTCTTCCTCTGCATAGTGAGCACTTACCAAGTAAACTTCGTGTGGTGCAGAAAATGTCAAGGTTTAGACAGGGCAATCAAGTTATTTTGAATCTAATATTTACTAATAATTTGCATATGCATCTAACATACTAGGACAGGCACTTTATAAATAATTAAGAATTAATTTTAAAACCAACCAAGACAAACAAATATGGCCAAAGGAGGAATGAGACCAAAGTCATTTCCATTCTGACCTAAAGATTTCCATAGAAGTCTTCAGAGATTAAAGGCTAATACAAAACCAACATACAACTCATGAACTCTAAAGCTGAATTTTGAAAAGATAACTGCTTCAGAAAACAGGTAACATTGTTTTAAAAAGTAGGTTGTTTTAAAAAGTAGTACAGGTCTCGTAAGCTATGTGCAATTCCAGGTTCAATCAAAAAAAAAAAGGGAATTAGTATGACAAAATATAACTGCTTGCTGAGAACCAAGATACCATCTTCCAATCAATGATGGACAGAGGCTAGTTTAACCAGATTTCATACCCCAATTACCCTCATCTACAATTCTCAAACTTTCTAAAAACCTTGCACAATATTTGAAAATCCATGAAGATGGTCTTTTCTCTGCTAGTGCTACTCTATTTCATTAACATACCCAGTTACTGTGTGCTGGCCTATAACAATGCACATTTCTGCCAACTCAGAGCCATACTCCTGCAGTATGGAGTTTTAAAACAAGCTTGCAAGTAACTCCCTCAGAACGGTCCCTTCAGAATACTAAATCTTTTGGATTCACTTTTGCGATTTTTGCTGCCACTAATAGGGCTTACAGCATTCATTTTAAGTGAAAATGGAAGCTGCCTTTTAAGGAAACCTCAATTCAGGTCAACAAAAAACATCACGAGAGCAGACAGTATTACTCCCCACTAATCAACACCCATGTTCCTGTCAGGCAGCTACGAAGCTACAGTCATGATTTCCGTATAAAGTGGTGGGAATTTTCTCAAATACTGTCTTGTAATCACATTGGGATTTTCTGTTTTTCTCAGGAGACGTTCTGATCTAGAGATGTTGAGTTCCACTGTACTCTTCCACTTTTGTACTTACACGGAAACAAACATTCATTGCTTTTCAAGCTTTCAACTTTTTGACCCATGACGTTTTAGCTACCAAATATAAGTAGAACATGAAATTAACTATTTCGTTCTTTAACATATCAATATTCTCTAAATGGTTTAAACTGACCTGTTCGGAGTCATCCCCATCGTAGCTTAAGCTGTCTGTACTACCCGTCAAAATACTACAACTGAACCGTTCACACAAGTCTATGAATTACTGATCTGAATGTATGTCCCTGTCAGTTACCTAAAACTCAGCTCTCTGAATGCTTTAGTTTTTTCAGTCTTTAACCTCATTTCCCATGTTGCAAGAACATCAGACCATCTTTTTTGAGCTATGAGAAATCTCATTCTCCTCTTTCTCTTAAACTTCTTTTCTTTGTGGTCCCCATTTATTAGCTGTTTAACAAAATGGTCTCCTGCATTTAGTCGCTAAACTAAAATAAAGGTATGCTGGACTGATTTCAACATTCCTACTCTTCCCATTAGGACTATGAGTTTTTCAGAATTCTGTCAAGGCATCCAGGGGTTTCAGTTCAGGTTTGTAAATTCTTTCAAAAACATATGGTCCTTCTAGATGCTTTATGTGTTTAGAATTTGAATATAATCCAATGTTGTAGGCAGTGAAATTGAATTATTAAACTGGTATAGGCCATCTGAAACAAATACATTCACAATTATGCAGTATTTTTTGATTGCAAAGGCACTGAAACAGTTCTGAGCTGCTTACAAATAAGCCACCATGTAGGCAATGAGTCTGTGCATCATTTCCACATCGTTCACAGTCTTTCTACCTGCTCCCAATTAAAAACTCTCAGATGAATGCAGTAGGTCTTAACATGTGTAAGTTACAAAGAAAAATGCATGGACACTACCATGAGCTGATAAGTAATTAGTGAAAGATATTTAAGGGTCTACTGCTCTGTATAAAGAATTCAGTTTAAAACTCCCCTGTGTCTTCACCGCATGGCAGACAAAGTTGCCAAGACAGTCACTAAAAAGAACAAATCTGCAGTCCATGATCCAAACAACATTTATCTGAGAATTCACAGCCTGGACGGTGAAGACATTGCTATACTGAGATTCACAAATTTTTCCACTTACTTTTCCCCCCCTCATTTTAAGGTATACATCACTTATGATGAAAGATATCAGATTGAGTGCATTAGAAACTGATGTCCTCTGCCCACAGAACTGGTACCTCAGAAGACACAATACAAGCTTTCACACAGGTCTGTCAGAATATTCACAGAGCTTTTCTGATGGACTGCCTTTTACAGTGAGGAAATACATCGGTCTCTATGCTGACTCAATCAGTAGTTCCAATTAAGGTCATTTATTGTGTTGACTGGGTTACGTGGACAGCTGTTCCTTTGAAACTGGATGGAGGCCTCCAGTTCATTTCACATAGGCCACCAAATTGTCAGAGGGTAGTTACCAACCTGAATCCTATTTGAAATAATGACCTAGAAATGAACAACTCTGCATCCTTCCCTGAGCCGTCCAGTTTCCCCTCAAAAATATTTTAATCTGTCTTCATGTTAGGTTTGTTTAAATCTCCAATATTGAAGTTGAATTCCTTGAAGACTTGTATAAGAACAATTCCAATAGATACTGTGGTGAATCCACAAGCCATTCCCAAAAAATCTACGACTCCTACATTACTCCATTCCCTGAAAAGGATGGCTGAAGCCAGCAGGACTAGGGTGGTAAACACAACGTAGTAGATGGCACCAAACACAGAGGAGTCAAAACACTCCAGTGCCTTATTGATGTATCTAAACTGAATGATAATGCTACATCCTAATACTGCCAGAAGTACCAGACAGAGGTACAGAGCCCTTTGACTTGATGGGTTATTGTGAAAGATATCTTGAGCAGCCAGCCCAATGCCTTTTGTGCTGGGAACAGTGAAACTGCCCAACAGAGAGCAAATACTGATGTAAACCATAATATTAGTAGGTCCATGAGCTGGAGCTATCCAGAAGATAAGCAGGAGAAGCATTAGCAGCACTATGCAGAGATAACCCACGAAAACTGGAAAACAAAAAGCAAACAAGAAAATATCAAGGTGAGAACTCTTGGTCTTCTAAAGATTTTAGCAGGCAAATCATGTCCTACCAGTGACCTTCAAGTATACATCACAATTAAGATTTGCTGTTGAATATAGATCCAAATCATTGAGCTTCCAGAAATACTGGCATCCATGACTGATGATGTTATCATGTTCTTTGGAAAAAACAAATAGTCATGTAAAAAATTACACACCATTGCACATTTGAAATGGATTTCAGATGGCTTTTTTTAATCTTACTCTCTTTTCCATCAGGACTATACTCCTTAAAGTCTCCTATGACAGACAGAAGGATAACACCTCATTCATAAATGGTTCATTAAGGCACAGTGTGCAGACCCAGCAAAGAGCTTAAACATAAAGTTAGATCCCACTAAGGTGAGCAAGATGAGTAGGGACAGGTAGAACAAACATGAGGCCATATTATTTACATTATACGATCAATACACAGGTAAGATCAGTGAAAACAATTTCATGCTTTAGAGTTCTAAAGAAATACATAGCAAATTCACTTTGTTCAGATTTAAATGGTAAATTGAGATTAAAGTATTTGTTTTCTTTGTCTGCAGATTTTTTGAATAGCTGATGTTATTAGGTTTGAGTTTCTCTCACTTAAAGCAAATACAAGAAAAAAATACTTGGCAGTTTAGCTCTTAAGCAAGAAAAATAAAAATGGGCCTGGAACATATTAGCACCATTATGTGTCCTCCAGCAGCTGGTGAGAAAGAGCAGGCATTTCAGCATATGTCTCAACAGCCTATTTCTACATACCTTTATTGTGCAAAGAAATCTGGGAACATAACTGGTATTTAGTATAAACTTTTAATTAAAAACAACATGGAGAAACAAAGGAGAGAAGAAAGTCTGTATTTTTTTGTTTTGTATAAAACAAATTGAGATCCTAGATTTATACTTTTCATCTCTAAATAGCAAGGTACAGATCTTCATAATGTTGTAAAATTACAAGTTCAACTGGCCATTGTTCTGAGCTTGCTGTGCAGGATAATATTTTCAAAAGTATCTGTGTTTTCCTTTCTGCACTCATGTCCCAATAAATATGAGAAGTTCTAAGTAGAGCAGGGCATAGTTTTCTTACACAAAACCTGTACTGGTTTGCCTCTGTCATGTCATGATTTCTTCAAAAGTCAATTTGTCTACCTGGTAAGCCTCTTCCTCAAGCATGCTCTTGCTCAAAGAGCAGAGAAATCATTACGAATTAATGAAAAAACAAACTACCTGGATTTGTAAGCTTCTCTTCAAGCTCAGCCTGAGTCGTTACACTCTCGGACTTCGGGGAATGGATAATGAGAACAACAGACCCAGCGCAGCTCAGCAAACATCCCAGCTTGCCAAGAATATTCAGTTTCTCTTTCAGTAAGTAAGAAGCTAAGATGGACCTTTGACAAAGAGGAAGAAAAATAGAAGTTTGACTACATCCTGTTAATAATGTTCTAACAGTGCTGTGCCATATGAATTTCCCTTTTAAAGGAATACTATCAAATGTTGAGGAATTCTTGAAATATATTTCTGACTTATCTGAGGAAAGATTTATCCATTTGCAGTTTTACTCAATCCTTGACATCTCACCTCAGGAAAAAAACACAAAACAACACAACAAAGCAAGACACAAACCCCAACAAAACTCCTAGCCACAACACCCCAAAAAGAAAACCACCTCATCCCCTCAAACCACCATCCCTCCCAAACAACCGAAACCCCCCAAACCAGACATCTGACCCCTGAGGCAGGCATCTACCCATTACCAATTTGGTGAGCTGTCACAAAGCCCCATTTTATAGGTGCTAAGCAGTCATGAGATAAAAGTGACCTTTGGTTGCAAAGATCCCAGGGCTCAGCTCAGACCAAAGTAAACAAAAATATGTGGCCTAGGATAAAATAATGGGTGGTACTTGGAGCACCATCAGTGTGCTTCATAGTGATAGAACTAAAGACAGACATGCAGCAATGCCATCTGCACTGAAGCAGATGACCAGTGCAGTGACAATTCAGCAGGCAACAGAAAAATCTCGAGGCAATGCACGGCTTTGTTTTCAAAGAGTTGTGCTTTTTCACTGCAGTAGTTCCACAACTGTAGTTCATCTATTCACAAAACATTAGTTACATACTAAACTCCTTAAACTCACTGCCTTTTCTGTGCCTCGCACAAAGATAAGTTCTAAGAAGCTGGGGGCATGCATATGCAAGGAACTCCCTTGCTTCAGGAAAGGGGCCAAATCCAATGAAATGAAATCAGCATCAATAAACACATGTGGGCTGTGGATAGTGGGGTAGAGAAAGACTGTGAGACAAAAGGAAAGAACTACATAGTAAGGGAACTGTGAACAAGAGAATAGGCAGAAAAGTCCAGTACAACCACAGAGAAAGGAGAAAAAAAAAAGTTTATGTGTTCAAAATCATAGTGATAGCTAAAGCAGAAGATACTCAAGAAAACCCTTCACCACTGCCTCCCCCCAGCCCAACCTTCCTGGGAAAACAGGAATAGGTGACATTATAACACATCATGAACAGCCATAAGCTTGACATTTCTCAGTGGACCTCTGGTGAGCACTGAGTCCATCTGACATTTTATTAAGTAGTAATGAGATCCAGATAAGAACAAGAAAAGCAAACTCTTACCCAAATGGAACGCCAAGAGCTCCCAAGGGCGTCACTAGCACAGTTGGGACTGCAGTGTAGGCCAAGAAATTCCCTATTTGACCCAGTGCCACTGTCAAGAGAACCAGAAAAAAGCCTTTAAACCCCTTTGTAAAAATAAGTAATCAAAACTTGCCCAATACTGTTTGGGAAAGACTGACCTAACTGGAAAATAGATGCTACAATTTGCTTAGTTCTGTTAATTTTGCACATAAACAAAATGGCTGGAATTTTTCTATAGTTTTGTATTTCTTAATAGAGGATTTATATTTGCCACACAAGACCATCCAAGTAGGCACAGTAAATTATCTCATTTGTAACTTCTCTTAGTTAAATATAAGTAAGATGATGAATTAGAAACACTCATGGATTATAATCCCAGTATTACACTCAAATATTTGTATGAGGAGGGGTAAAAGTATATATAATCCATGGTTTCATCTTTAGAACGTGCATTCATGTAAAACAAATGTACTTGATTATAGTTCCTAACAGCAGTATTACTTTTTAGGGGGGAAATAAAGACAGTGCTGGGGAATCTTCTAATGAAATACTAAGCACATGCATAAGGGCTCTTCAATACTCTACATCAAATTTTCACAGCACTATGTAACATCCAAAGTCATTCTTGACCACTGTAAAAAGAACATGTCTGACAAGCTAGAGTAACAGCCTCAACTTTATTTTTCTTTCCTCCAGTAAAAGCAAATTCCAAGATATATCACAGTATTGCACATCACAGGTGTGAGAACAGTTCATGTGTTCAAGTTTTCAGTTAAAAAATAAAAGCTGGATGGTTTTGCAAGTGCTGGCAAGTTTATAATAGGTCAACATACTTGCATAGTTACAGGGTCTGTGGTAACTGGCAAGAAGCTTGAGATTGAGCACAAATTACATACAGCTCAAATTTCCACTTGCTGTTAAAAGCCATTATCAGCATTTAAAAACATTTCAAGAATCCAAGATGTCTTTATGCTCAGGCTGGCACTGCCCTCAACTATCAAATATCATTACTATCATCCATTTTTTTACATCTGCAAAGCACTGTGCAAGCATTAATTAATTTACCAATTTAGCTCACATTATCAGTACAGCTGAAGACCTGTGTAACCTACAGGAAATACGAAGGAGACAAACAAACTTGCAAAACTGCAGAGTGTGGCAAAATTATACTAATTAAATTCACTGAGGCTTTCTCTATGCGCAGGAGTGAGCCAGAGAAGTTGATGAGCAGCATTTCCAAGACACAACAGACAGTGGTGGTATCCCTGTCCCTGGGAACAGAGTAACTCGGTTATCAGACTCAGGCTGTTTTGACACATATGTGGCAACTCTGGCATTATCTTCAAGGCATCTGAAGGCATTGGGGCAGATCTTGGATGGAGAATGGTACACAGCTGGCACTCTGCATTTCTGCAGATTACATACATCTCCAAATGACTCTGACAAAAAGTTGCTTTTTTTAGAGGTCAAGTGTCTTAACTTTCTGTTGGAAGAACTCTTAACAGATGGCACCAACATCAATCCACAAATTAGGTCTCTGAAGCTTCAGTCAAATGGAACATACTGTAAGGCAACTGAATTTACTGGAGGTTTTCCATATCACCATAGAGTAATAGTAACAGTCCCTTACTACCACAAATGACAGACCAGGACTAGTTAACACCAATTAAAAAAAGAATCTCAGTAATTGTTACCATCTGCCTGATGTTGAGGACCTTTGCTGCCAACCTATCCAGTCCTCTCTGAACAGAAAATTCCTCATCAGATACATCAATGCTGTAAGTCAAGACACGACTTCAGTTCTTGAAGGCACACCAAGCTTTAAATATGATAAACAAGTACCAGGACCCTCGAAGTTACTGCAACACAAAACTCGATGCACACTGGCCTGTCTCCATTAGCAAGGAGACCACAACTAGACTTGTACAGCAAAAGGTATCTATTGTAGGCATGTCAGGGGGTTTATTTCAGACTAACTTCAGCCTGCTCTCGCTAACTTAAAGTCTATTTGCAGCTCAAATGCATTAAGTATGTTCCTGGAATTCATTTTCCAACCTAGTTTCATTTTAAAGACCAGGTCAGGAGCTCCAACTCTGCTATGAAAGGTGAAATACAGCCCAGCCTGTGGTGACAAACAGGAGATTCGCTTCACGAGTGTATTCCCCATCTGTAATAAAACACTAATGCAGATGTTTTCACTTTAAGAACCAGACGCATCTACGCTGCTATCAAAACCTGCACTGAAACTAATTAATTAGCCAATTAATTAGTTTAATGCTCACTGAAATACCTGTACACATGCTGCAATCACTCTTTTGACTACAGAGTAATGAAAAGTCCCTTAGCAGAACCTGCAGCCCTTCCTTTGAAGTCTTCAGTAATCCAGTGGATCCCAGGGCCCACAAACGCTTGGGCAGCATTATGCTGAGTCAGCATGCCAACACAGAAACACTTATTCACCATCTGAACAAATACTATGAGAACAAGTTGATAGAGTATATGTGGGTTTGTTAGTCATCCAAACTCCAAATTCTCTGCTTGAGAAAATGATGTCAGCTGTTATCATTTCACCCAGATAACTGAGGATATTGCTAATTCTACAAGCAACACCTTTTCCCAAATAGCACCTTCCTCTGCATCCCATAGGTGCCTACCTGGCCCTTGTTATTGCTGTTTGTGGCTGTGCTGGCATTGTGAGTCTACAATATCCACAAGCAATTCTTCTTGCTCTGTTCCTCAGTAAAGCTACTGAGGTTTTGTTTTGAAATACCTGCATCTAGCTACTGGAAAAAAGCCAGCTGATACCATTCCCTTCAGCTGTTTTGCCTTGATTCAATTCAGTCAGCTCTTTTAAGCATGAAATTGTTTTCTCTGATTCACCAAGATAAGTCCTGTATAAAACCTCCCTTTTTTAACTCCTTCTGCTGAGAGATTACAGAGGGGAGCCTCAGGAGTGATAAACAACAGTGAGTGATGCATAGATTTACTTCTACTTAGGCAGTAGTTACCCTGTTGGGGGAGGAAGCTGACAAAGAACTAGTTAAACTCAGGTTAAATTAGCTGAGGAGTTTTCTTCTGAAGCTCTGTTGGCTTCTATACTGGCTGTGAACTTGGTCCTTCAATGGGATTTATCAGTTTTCATTCTTTTTGCATAGCTTTAAGAAAACAAAACCAAAAATCAGAGACTTACCTTGCTGCCACAAAACCAGGGGCACAACTGGACTCATATACTTCTCAGAAGCAGCATCAGAAGTTTCCAAATAATTCACAAAAGGCTGGATTAGAGTCTAAAAGTGGGATATGATTCTAAGCTTGTGGGTAGAACTAGGGCTGATGTGTAAGAGGAGAAGCTAGTTGCTCCCCATGCTCCAGATTTACATCAGAGAATGAACTTGGTGTTAGCAGAGTTACAAAGATATTAAGGGTAAAATTACACTGATCTCATATCACCAACACAGAAGGCTTTGCATTAATCTTGCAGATTAAAAGCAAAACTGAAACTGTATCTGTTGAACTAGAAACCAAAAGAGTTTTTTTTTTTTTCTTCAATTGAGGCTGGTTAAATGCTTTCTGATCTAAAACATAACATGCGCTCAATGGGCCCTTTTGTGGAGAGCGACAATTTTTAATTCAGCTTTGACTTTTATTAAAAACTGAGCTGGCCAGTGCAATGCAGAGACACAAACCACGCAAGAACCCAGACTCAGAGCAGTGCGTGGCTGCCAAGGGCTTCAAGTACCAAATGGTTTGGAAATGTGGAAAGATGTCTGACTCATGTTTGTCCCAGCTCCTTGCCTTTGCAAACACCACCAGGCATGGTAGCCATGGTAAGAGTTTATTAAAAGTGGGATATTTCTAGGGACGGGAATTTCATCAGAAGGGACTGTGAGATTCAAGATGAAAACCCAGATTTCCTGATGTGTCCTATCACCATCTAAGCAAAGCTCTCTTTAGAAAAAACAATAAAATTAAAACCTTTCAAGATACTTACTTGCAATAGTGCCTGACCACCATACTATATCAGTTAAGTACGAAGTACCTGGAAGTATAGGAAAATGTATTAGAAAAATATGAAATAACAATATTGAACTATGAAACAACAGTCTCAGTTATTAAGGACCTTCATCTTAAACCTATTCTTCAAGAAAACTGAATGTGAGATTAAAAAAAAAAAAAAAAGAGAGAGAAAACAATTTTGGATTTGGCTTATGTTTCCAAGTATGTTTCTTATGTTTCTTAAGACTGGGTTTCCAGTTTGAAGTACTTATGTGACACTAATGCAGTACTGTGTAGAAAAGCATCCAAAATGTCACCAAATGCTTCTGAGGGTGGCATGTAAACATACAAATTAGAACCACTTCTAGGAGAACTGGAAACCTATGGAAACAGAACATGGTTTGGCTCAGTTAGTTTGTTAATACAACTTTGGTGAACTTGTATGGAAAAACTGTAGCTGAGAAATTGTTTTGGCACACAGGTTTGGCAGGACCATAGTATCGCCTGATCCTCCTGCATTTAAGCATTGGAAAGTGCTACAACTGAAGCCTCTGAATTCCTGACACAGTGCCCCGTTTCAGAGAGGAGTAAAAAGTCTGTATTGTCCTTAGTGCCTCCCAAGCTGGAGGATGATTATTTTCACTGTCAGATTATAAACTCTTGCCTTAGGATGTGCACAGGTGGAGCTTGTCCACCACATAAGTTCTGCTTCTGTAGAACATCAATGCTCATGATCACTTCCTAAACTACAGCATGGCCTTCTCTGAGCACAACTTTGGCATCAAGTTATGCTCCTATGTCCTGCTCCTCTTTCTAGCAATACAGCTCTGCATTCATTTGGGAAGATGCCCTCCCAAAAGCTGCTGGAGCAGTAGGCAATATTGTACTGCTCTGAAATCCCAAATGGAAGAAAAACACAGTCATCACTAACTCCAGAGACATATAAAGTATTAAGCGCTTGGAAATCACACTATACAATTGAAAAGAGATAAAACATGACTAATGAAAATGGCCAGCTTTAGAGTGGGTGTAGTAATTTTTCAGACTTTTGTTACTGCACATAAAATAAAAACACTGCTGGGGGCAGAAATTATAGAAAATATTGACTCAAGTAAGGTAACTTTGCAAAATATTTGTCACCCACTGCTGCTTCTAGCTAGACAAGGATTGCTAATTACATCAGTACTATATTATTGATTCAAGAGAGAAGACAGAAGAGACTTGAAGTGCCTCCTTGTTAATTATACAACACCTGCTGAAGACAATGGAAAAAAGACATCATTTGACACTGGCCGTCTCGGACTTACAGCTCCAACTGCTAGATTCAAGGCAGAACCCCACTGTTTCATAACATGACACAGAGAGAAACCTGGGGTATTTTCCTGGACGCCTCCTCACTGAGCATGCCAACAGAAAGTACTATGAAATGCGCAGCAAGATGCACAAAAACCAATAATATCTTCAAAACAGGAAGTTTTACAGCAGCTAGCACTAAGAAAGCAGGGACACGCCCATCACTCACTCAACCCAGTGCTCCACTGAAAGCTCTTCAGGACTAAGTAGACTCAAAATGTAAACTTCCTCCAGTTGCCTTGGGATGCAAAACTGTTTCTTTCTCTTGTGTTTTCTCATTGTTTCCCTTACAAAAACAAAAAGGTTTGTATTTTGATGCAAACGTGATCTCTCTGTGGACAATCCAAATGAGTGACAGCCATCTTGGAGGGAAAGGGAGACTATGCTTGCAAAACAAAAGTTGGTCTGATGCCCTTAACTGTAAAGTCATTGCAGAAAAAGCAAAACAAACTTTTTAGATCAGGCTGCCAGGTTGTAGTAACATAGTTCCAAGCTTGCTTTTCTCCACTGCATTCACCCTGAACGTGCTAGATGCACCAGGCAATGGAAATCCAAGTACAAATATACATAAATAAAGTATTTATTTGTATATTATTTGTATGGGTACATATATGTACATATTTACATATGTGCAACGTATACAGAGAAAACACCTTGTCATGGTCACTAAAAAGGATTTTTCATAAAAAAGAGTTCCTAGAACCTATGGACACATGCTCATACAGAGATGCCATCACCTACAAAAACAAATGGCTATTGACCACAGTAATACAGTTCAAAGGCCTCATGCGACCTGTGTTTATAGTCTTCCCCTTACATAAAAGCAGGATACTAAAAACAAACAAATAAATTTTTTAAAATTGCTGTTTCCTATATTCAAAGCATGAAGATGCAACTAGCAAATGCTGTTCAGCTGCATGCTTTGAGGAGCTCCAAAAGATCTTCACACTTCTGAATTTACAGCTTTGTTTTGGCTAAACTGTCTAGACAGCACAGTCAGTTCCTAAATGTGTTCACGTCAGGAAATAATAATGAGGCATGGGATTTCAATAAGAAAAATATAAGAAATAAATTATTTTATGCTACTGATCTGTCTCTTCTCAAAAAGCGAAAACCACCATGTGACTGATACAACTTGTGTGTGTCTGTGGAAGAGCTGGAATAAACAAGCGACAAGATGTGCTGGTGCTGTTCATGGCAAGAAACTAGCTAAGCCACAGAAACCGGTAGTAAAGTCCTATAAGTACATGAAAAAGAAGAACTTGTGTATGGACAGGAATGCATACACCACTCAAGTCCCCAGTGCTGTATTACAGCGTGACAGACCAGCGCGCTGACCATACATCGGGAAGCTGTTGCTGACGCGCACGTTAACAATCCCTCGCTGCTCTCCACGGCTAATACATCCTGACTGACCCGCACCTGCCGCCCCTCCGCTCATTGATCACCTCCCATGCGTCAGGGACCTCTGATATCAAACACGCTTAAGGTGACAAACTGAAGCCGGCTGCCCTGGTCCAGACACCGAGAAGGTGTACCCCACACCAGGCGACACGGCAAACCCCCGACACAGGCTCCGACAGGAGCCGGGGGTGCCCGTCCTCCCTGCCCCGCGGGGCGGGCCGGGTCCCTCGGCAGCCCCCCCGCCCCCTGCCTTTCGCTCCGGGCCGGCCGCCGCCGCAGCGCGGGGAAGGGCTGCGGGGCGAGGGAGGGAGAGGCCCCGCGGGTGGCCGGGCTGCCCCGGGGCGGGGGAAGCCGTCCCGCACGGTGCCGGGGCCGGGGCCCCGCACACCCGGGAGGTTACCGGCGGGTCGCGGAGTGTGGAGGGAGCCCGGGAAGCCCCGGGAGGGGCGCTCCCACCCGCCGCCATCGCAGCGCCGGGCCCCTACCTCTCCCGCGGGCCCGCACGATCCCCTTCTTCTGCAGGACAAAGGTGGAGCCGTTCACCAGGCTGGAGACCACGGCCACGCTCAAGCCCAGCGATACGGCGGCGGGGCCGGGGCTCTGCGCTGCCCCCTCGCCCGCTGCCGCACCGACCGCCATCCGCATGGCCCCGCCGAGAGCTGCAGGCGCGGCGGCTGCCCGGGCCCAGCGCTCCCGGCAGCGGCTCTGCGCCGGGACCCGCCCTG
>VWPU01005637.1:0-42064 GCA_013398955.1 Callaeas wilsoni | reverse complement strand
ATTATCCTCCTCTGACTTTTTTATTAATAAATTCGCTTTGTACTTCCAAATTGAGCCTGTTTTGCCCTTGGAGTGTTTTCTCCCAATATTTATCTCAACTCCTGAACCCTTCATTGAATTTTTCTCTCTCCTCTGCCCACCTGTGTCAGGGGAGGGCGAGTGAGCAGCTGTTGTGGGTGCCTGGTGTTTGGCCAGCGTCAAACCACAACACCTTTCCAGGAAAAAACTTTTCCTGCTATTTAATCTAAACCTCTCCTGGCACAACCTGAGAGGAAGATTTGCTGGCAGACAAGAGGAGGTGGTGCTCTGAGTTTTTTCAGGTGTCCCTCATGTTCAGCTGTGGCCGTGTAACCTGCCTGGTTGGACACACCATGGAACAGTTTGTGTTGGAAGGGACCTTAAAGGCCATCTAATTCCAAACCCTTGCTATGGATAGAGACACTCTCCACTATCCCAGGTTGCTCACATTGTGACCCTGGAGAGGGCATCTCCTCTGGATTGTCATCTACCTTGTATTGCCACATTGCATTGGAGCAGCATCCACCCAAAATTTTATCACTAATGTGTAGGAAGTTCCTGGTTGGTTTTGGATGGTCAGGACAGCTATAGACGAGAGATCTCTATGGTTGGGTCCTAGAACATGTNTTGCTCACATTGTGACCCTAGAGAGGGCATCTCCTCTGGATTGTCATCTACCTTGTATTGCCACATTGCATTGGAGCAGCATCCACCCAAAATTTTATCACTAATGTGTAGGAAGTTCCTGGTTGGTTTTGGATGGTCAGGACAGCTATAGACGAGAGATCTCTATGGTTGGGTCCTAGAACATGTAGCTTTATTACGAAGGGCGTGGGTATAGTGGCCCTGCTTGGAGCTGCCAGCTACAGCTCGAAGCAGGCCAGAAAAGTAAGAGAGCAAGAGAGAGTAAGGGCAGGAAGAAGTAGGAGAAGTAGTGGAAGTAGTGAAAGGAGAGGGAAAAGAGGGAAAGGAGAGCGAGGTTCTCGTTTACAATACAATAAATCTTCTTCTGTGTTGAATATTCTAATTTCCATTAACCAATCTAGTACAAAATGCAAATCCTATAGCATTTCTGTACAGCCTATAAGAATTGTTACATTACCATACTGCGTTACATTTTAAACGCCAGAGACTCTTCTCTGGACCCCTGCTGCCAAGCCAGCAGGGTCTGCTCTGACCCTTGGAGCTGTCTGCAGGCAGAGGGTATTGTTCAACAGAAAGGGGATTACCTTCTGCCGGCCATCCCGTTGTTTTCCAGTTGTTCCGTAACTAAGGCTTGGTATCTCAAAACTTGCTTTCATTTCAATCTCACTTATAGTTTCCCTATTCTCAGCATCTTTTGCCAGGCAATCATATTTATAAGGCTTTGCTGTTTCATCTTCCCCAACACTAATGCGTATTAGAGCAGGATTCATAGTAAGATGTTAAAGTCTACTGATGTGGCCAGAGAGCGAGGTGTACATATTTTAAAAAGTCCCTTTTTGGTAACCTCTTCTTCAGCCTTCATTGCCCTTTTGCAGAGAGCGTTGCGTAACGCTTTGGTGTCCCAGCTGTCAAGGTTAACAGGGCGCATCTGTGTCTGGTAGCTCCTGCTGAGGTCACACGGGAGGTGACAGCCCAGGGGAGGTGTTTGTTGTGGTGGGCTGCGCTTGGGCTGTCCCGTGACGACTTTGGGGTGGAAACACAACTTCCTGGTAGGATATCGGGAGGATAGAGCTGTGGGACAAGAGGCAACAGGCAAAAACTGAACACGAGGAAGAACTGTCCTGGGCAGTCACCGAGCACTGGAACAGATTGTCCAGAGAGGGTGTGGAGTGTCCCTCTCTGGGGATATCCCAGAGCCCTCTGGACACCATCCTGTGCCACATACTCTGGGATGTCCCTGCTAGAGCAGGAAGGTGGGACCAGAACGCTCACTGCGGTCTGACTCGTTCTGTGATCCCGTGATTATTTGTGATCGCTCACCTCTGCACTGCCAAGAGAGAGGCAAGGTCTTGGTCTCTCCTCTGCCTCCCCCTTGTGCAGCAACATCCTTCCATGTTTGAACAGGGATTTTAGGGTTGTTCGTTCCTTATTTTAACACAAACCTGTCCTTGCTGCTGGAGATCCGCTGGAACAGAGCAGTCTCCTTATGGTTAAGAGTTAGGGGCTCTTGCCTTACTGTTCAGTATTTCTTTTTGGACCCCCCTAAACTTCTTCCAATTTTTTTTCTTTTAACAATTTGACCTTTTCTTACTCATTTATTGAAAAATAAGGGAGGCACGAACGGCCTCACCACTTAGCACCCCAGAGCCCTTTAATTCCTGGAGCTGCTCAGGGGGGACCTGGGTGCTGGAGCTGCTCCCGCTGAGCTGCCAGATGAAGGATGGGGTGCTGGAGACAGGTCGGGAGCAGGTCCCACTCCCGTTTGCTCTCCTCCTCCCCCCCAACAGGCGGCATCTGTCTGCATGTTTATTTTTAATCTCACATCTGCTGGCGTCGTAACAAAGATTTAATGACATGACACAGTTTTGTCACCAGTTCTTTTTTCTGTAGTGAATGAAGCCTCCATCGCAGGCTGCTGCAGAGAGCCAAAAGCTTTAAAAAATGACAGAATTTGGCGACTCGTGTAGAAAGCTCACCTGTTTGCCACAAGCACCTGTAGGCTGCTGTCTGCCTGGACAAAAAAAATGATAGAATTTGGTTTTTTTGCCTCACCTTATCGGTGAGATAAGCATAACCATAATAAGTCTTTTTTAATGAAGAAAAACCGTGAGGGACATGCAGAAGAGTCCTATAAATGGACCAAATGCTGAAAAGGCAGAAGCATGGTCCAGCACGGGGCTTTCCAAAGGCATCTTCCTGGCTTGTGTCCTCTGCTCGGTATTTACCATCAAACACAAGCCCCAGGCTCTTGTGTTTATCCAGATGTTTTGCTTCATTGTTTAGATGATGGGCCGCAGCTTTTGAGAAATAAAGACGTCAGCTTCCTGCTGAGGAATATCTTGAGCCTGTTTGACCCAAAAATGGCAAGAGGATTTTAAAGACATGCTTTTTGTGCTTTTTAAGGCAGATGGCCTGAAATTCCACTGAGTCCTGACTGTGCCTGCCTGGGCATGAACACTGATGAGACCTTTTTCCCTGGAGGATTGTTGACATGGGATGTCTGCACCTCACAGCTGGTTTTGCTTGTTTGGGGGAAATTTTTTTTTGCTTGAATTCGAGCCGTGGAAAAAAAAGATGCATTGCCCAGAGCACTCCTTATGGGTCTGCATCCTCTCCCCTGTGCGCTGTTGGGAATAAGGGCATGTGTTTGGTAGTGAAATACTCACACTGACCTGTGCATTTTGGGCAGTATCAGTGATTTCCCTCTCTGCATCCATGCCATTCTGCTTCGTGTTCCTGTCACACTCCTCCCATTGCCTGGAAGCCCTCCTGCTCCCCTCCTAAATTCACTCGGGCTGTGCTTTGCTCATGCACCCGCGCTCGTGATCCAGCCCTGGGGTCCCTCACAGCCCCTCACGTGCTTTGGTGTTGATGTCCGTGACTGATTCCCAGGGCCAGATCTTTGTCCAGAGCTGATCCCCTGCTGGCGTGGCTCTTGCTGTGCTGGCCATCGAAGGGAGCTGCTGAGAGAAGCTGTAAACCAAGGATATAAAGCCATGGAAGTTGCCCGGCGGTGTCTGCAGGGCCTGGAGCTGACAGCACCGAAGCTGGTGACCTCCGTGTCCCCTCCAGGCAGCTTCTCCTTTGGAAGGACGAGGAGATGAACTCCCTTCAAAGCCTGCTTCGGGGCTATTGTATGGAGTACAATGCGGGGGGAAATCAAGCTCTCCTCTCTCACAGCCAGCCGAGAGCAGCCCCGTAATCACGGGTGACCAGAGCGGATTTGCATGTTAAAAGCAGTGGCTAGGGGCACTTAAAAAGAAGAGCAAACACATTCATCAAGGCCAGCTTTATCCTTATGAATATTATTATTCCCAGGGCAATATAGCCCAGACCCTTCAGTGCAACCCCGAATCTACTCTTGCTCTGCCTCTCCCTATGAATGGTTAATTTGTAATGCTCTGTGTTGTGACATTGGTACCCTGGTGGCTCTGGGAAGGAAGTTGAGTTGTTGGAGCATGTGGAGCGAGGTGGTGGAAGCAGTGCCCTGGCAGCAGCAAGAGGAGGGCTGTGGGATGCTCTGGAGCTGCTCCCAGCTTGGGGGAGGCAGGTAGCCCAAAAGAGGGGCTGGGGAGATGCTCTAGTCCTGTCTGAGAAGGTGTTTTGGGAGCGCTCGGAAAGCAAACACCCACCACAGCCCCTCCGTGAAGGGCTTCTTCACACAACACACCCCCCCAGCTGACAAAATCCTGGTTCCTGAGCAGTTTAAATGCCCAAGCCAGGATTGAGGTGCTGAGTGCATGGCACAAAGTCAAGGGTTTGCACAGCAGCAGGGCAGGGCTGGGTTAAGCCTTCCAGAAAATGAGCAGCTGTAAGGCAAAGGGCAGAAAAATTCCAGGACAGATGGGCTGGGGAGGATGTGGTGTCTCCATTGCTAGAAGGCTTTCAGGATGGGAATGATTTAGGTGGAGCACGGGGACAGGTTTCTCTTCTGAGGTCCCTTCCAGCTATATCTTTTATGCTTTTCTGACTGCTGATCACCAAAAAACTTGGAGGCGCTTTGAAAAATAATCCTCGGGCCGTGCCCTGCGAGGCTTTCTAGAGCAGCTTGATTTAGAGGAGGGAAAAAAAAGAAAGGAAATGAAAAACCTAAGTGGGAGCTGCAACCTCTCGCACGTTGGCAGAAGTGACACTGACGTAAGGGAGATGGGATTTTGCTGGAGTCCCAGGTGAGTTTGGGTGTCAGTGTCCCTGCAATGGCACGTGCCTGGATACAAGGGCAGGGGGCATGAGGGATGCGCTTTGGGATGAGTGTCCTGAGCATGGATTCGTCAGTGTGAGTTGCAGACTGTGCCCTGGGTTCCCTACTCTGTTGTACAAAATCCTGCCACCTGCCTCGAGGGCAAATCTCTGCTGGCCTGAACCTTAACTGGGAAAATTTGGATTCTTTGGTTCTATGCTGGTGGCATCACCCAGTATTAAGCTGGTTAAATAAGATCTCCTAGTGTGGAGCCCTGTTTTCCTACATTTTCTAGTGGAAGTCTTGATTAGGACAGCCTTTGGTTCACTGCAAGCCCCGTGGTTCCCAAAAAACCTGAAAATGGCTCAGTTTGTGTCTCACCTTTGGCCAAAGATATTCTTGGAAGCAGTGCCCCATCTTCGAAGCTCTGCCTCTCCTTTCCATCCTCTCAGTGCTTCAGGATACTTCTCTGTAAGCTGAGGGCGAATAATTTAATGCGAAAGGAGTTAACAATAAAACGCGGAGACTCGGGGAGAGGTTTGCAGAAATAATCCGTGTTATCCCAGCTGGCCATAACCAGCCACTGTCAGGGCTCACTTCTGACCTTTGCTGTGTCCCCTTTCGAGGTTTATCTCCTTTGTCAACCCTTTTGGATCGTGCCACAAGCAGAGGGACGTGCCCAAGGTGCTGCGATCCTCGCGTACCTGGAGCCCCGGCAGAGCCTTTTTGCTGGCAGTCTGTGCTCGTGCCTTTAGGGAGAGACAAGAATATGCATTTTAAGATTTGCATAGGAACATGCAGCTGTTCCACCAAAAATGGATAATTGTTCTCCCCGCTGTGAAGTTAAACAATAAGAAGTGCCAAACTGCACTTGCCATTGCTGATTTTGTGCACTCAGCTGCATATTTTATGCATGTAGATTAGTTCCAGATTTATGACGATGTTCATGCCTGCGTTAATCGGGCCAGGTTGTAGTTGCTGTGGAAACTACAACTTTGACTTTTACGTGAAGTTCTGTGTTGCATTTAATGCCTTTTTTTTTTTCCCCCCTCCCTTATTTTTTTAAAGCTCTCCTATATTTAATACCTCGTGGTGAAAACAGTGAGGGAGTCAGTGTCAAAAATAAAAGCGCCTTTGGGCAGAAAACAAGTATCAGCAAAGAGAGCAATTTTTCTGGAAAGCTGGGATGTCTGGGAAAAATAAGGGTTTGTGATAGAGTGCCGTCTTGACCACAGCTGTATAACTATTATTATAAGTGTGTAACAACTATTATAGGCCCTGCAATACTATAATAAAGAATACAGCTGTGTAACTTATAAATGTCCTGGAAATACAGGACTGAAGTTGCCGGGTCTCTGGATATCACTCCTGGTGGGAAAAGGAAATTGCTGGTGTATGTCTGATGTGAAAATGGTGCACACTGTTACTGATATTTACTTTTTGTCTCCAGAATACCCCCGTGGGCACTCCGATTTTCATCGTGAACGCCACGGACCCGGACCAGGGGGCAGGAGGCAGCGTGCTTTACTCCTTCCAGCCCCCTTCCGACTTCTTTGCCATCGACAGCGGCCGTGGCATCGTGTCGGTGATCCGGGAGCTGGACTACGAAGTGACTCAGGCCTACCAGCTCCAGGTGAACGCCACGGTGAGTCTTACCCTGGCGGCTGCAGGGCTGGAGGTGTTGTCTGGGGTTTACTTTATCGCCCTGCTCTGGCAGATCTTCTTTTGGGCACGTCCAGCATTTTCTGCTTAGCGAGGTATTGCGGCAGGGCAGCCTCTGGGTGGTTTCCAGTTGCTGCGGAGAACGGCCGCGCCTCTCCCGCAGCATCTCACATGTGTCAGGGGCTTCTGCTGGAAGGGGACCAGCTCCTGGGTGACGGAACCCGGTACAGGGCATACAGAGCATTCACAGAGTCGTAGAATGGTTTGGGTCAGGCACCTTAAAGACCGTCCTGTTCCAACCCCCTGCCACGGGCAGGGCCACCTTCCACTAGACCAGGTTGCCCCAAGCCCCGTCCAACAGGGCCGTGAACACTTCCAGGGATGGAACGACATCCGCAACTTCCCTGGGCAACCTGTGCCAGTGTCTCACCACCCTCTGAGTAAAAAAATGTCTCTGGTATATTGAATCCTCCAGACTCATTCCTTGTACATTGTGGTTTAGTACAAGTGGATTCATCCGTATTACTTTCGGATGTCAAGAGTTAAAATTTTGGTGGACAGAGGAGAAACCAGGGTCTTAATTACAGTCAGTGCCATCACACTGGGAGGGGACCCTTGGGAGATGGGTCCACCATGGCAAACTCATGCCCCATATGAATGGGTGTTCAGTCTAGAGAGAGCTGGAGAATGGGAAGGAGCACACACGCTGGAGCTCTGGATGGCAGCTCCTTCCCCACCTCAGACGCAACAGAGGAAGGTGAGATTCAGCCCTACAACACATCTGACCAACTCCGCGCTCAGGAGAGGGGGGAAAACCCTCTCTGCCCCCTCCAGGCAGCTGGCTAGAGCTCTTGAAGCGTGTGATTTAATCAAGATCATTGCCTTGATGCAGAACCACAAATGTCAGGAGGACACGGGAGGGCTGTGCTTCGCTCTTCACAGCACCGAGCCTGGGCACTCACGGACTGCAGGGCAAACACCACAACCTTTCAGCCCAAGCCCTGCATGTTCCAGGCTGTGGAATTTTCCCCAGAAACTTGGTTTTTGTTGTTTGGGATTTTTTTTATTTTATTTTTGAAACATACCTCATTTTATTTTTAATACTCCAGTGGGAAGAGGGCCTCTCCGTTGTTTGCTTCCTTGGCAGTGTCTGTCACTGACACACTTTCCTGGGATGTGTTACTGAACTGTCTAGCAGGTTGGAAAATGTGGGACCAAACACAGCTCCTGATGGAAATTTAACTTTCATCCAGGATTCTGATTTCCTCAAGGATGCAAGGGTGTCAGCTTGGTCCCTCCAGCCCCATCTGGCCACGTATCCTAGCAAAGATAAAATGGGAGTGTGTCTGGTACTTCATAGAATCCCAGAAAGGTTTGGGTTAGAAGGGGTTGTAAATCCCATTTCATTCCAACCCCCTGCCACGGACAGGGACACCTTCCACTATCCCAGGGTGCTCCAAGCCCCATCCAGCCTGGCCTTGAACACTTCCAGGGATGAGGCAGCCACAGCTCTCTGGGCACCCTGTTACTTGCTCGATACACTCCTGGCATCCAGTGATTTCCAGCTTAGGGAATCCAAGGACTTAAATGTTGTCTCTGGACTGGGCTGGATGGCAGCTGTGGGAATATCTCCTTGGCTTGGTCAGTGCTAGTAATGCCTAGAAGAAAAGTGATGAGAAACCCCAGGGCAGAGCAGTGGCAGGAAAGAAGGATGAAAGTTGCCACGAGCATAGCAGGAGCTGGAAGAGCAAATGCAGATTTTTGCCTGCCTGATGAACAGTTTGCATGGTCCAGAGTGGGAAATGGGGTGATGGTGGGTTCGGGGTGGCTGCAGGGATTGCTGAGGAGCACAGGTGCAGGGCAGGAGTTGTTCCATCCCAGGGATGAAGGCAGCAAGCACAGAAAGAGGCTGGAAAGGACAGCAGGAGAGACAGTCCAGTGAGGAAACTGGAAGCATGCTTGCTTTTGCAGTGCTATCTGTGATGCCTAAACAAAATTTAAGAGGTGGCGGGGAGGGGAAGGAACATTATCTGAAGAAACAAAGGACTTTAACCTGATAGCACTAACAGCAGAGTCAGAATAAGCATCCACCCAGGCCACAAACACTGAGCTCTGGAGGTTAAGAGGATAATGTACAGGCTGAGTTGTTGAATAGAGTTTAAATTAACACTAATCTTCTGGCAATCAGTCCTTGCCTCTGCTCAGAGCTGCTTTGGAGGAGTGTGTGGTAACCTCTGATGGTCACCTTCCAGCACAGTGCCTGATTGGGAGTACGGAGGCATTGATTCCCTTCCCTCTCGTGTTTCTCTTTACTGCTGCCCTCAGCAGAGGACTGTGGGTGTTGGGGTCGCTTTGAGCACCCATGGGACAAGGCTTCAGCAAGAAAAGCAGTGGCAGCAGGAGCAGCTGGTGGCAGTGCCTGCTGCTGTGGCACTGGCTGCTGGAGAAGGGTCGTGCTTGGAAAAGAGCCCGAGGCTCTGTCCTGGTGGGATGTGATGGAGTGAAAGGGAGGTGGTCATGGAATGGTTCAGGAAGGAAGGGACAGAGACACTTTCCACCATCCCAGGGTGCTCCAAGCCCCGTCCAATCTGGCCCTGGACACATCCAGGCATCCAGGGGCAGCCACAGCTGCTCTGGGCAAAGTCGCCACCCTGACAGCCAGGAATTTCTTCCTAGTACACAATCTAATCTTGCCTTCTTTCAGTTTAAAGCCATTTCCCCTTGTCCTGTCCCTCCACCCCTTGTCCCAAGTCCTTCTCCAGGTCTCTTGGAGCCCCTTTAGACACTGGAGGGACTCTGAGGTCTCCCAGAGCCTCCTCTTCAGCTGATGGAGCCCAAACTGTGTTGAGGCATCAGCACTGTGGGTATGAGAGAGGCTGCTGGCACCCAGCCCTGGGTCTGACCATGCAGAGCTACCTTAGGCTGTGTCTGCATTAGGAAGGAATTTACATTTTGAAGTAGATGTCGAACAGCTTTGCTGCATTTTCACTCAAAATGTGATGGAAACGAAATTGGTGTTTGCTTCATTTGAAAGGGCTGACGCTGCAATGAAATGCATATTGTGTTTGAGCTTAGAGGGAGGTGCAGTGGACAATAATTCCAGCAGGTAGCTTGAAAAAGAGATGATTACCTCCACTATTCAGAAATCCTGCCCCAACTACCACCACGAGATGCTTAATGCTGCTGAATAATTCTGTTTTTCTGATAGAAATCCTTTCTCTCCCCTCCCTGCTCCTTGTTTTTTCAAGGACCAAGATAAAAACAAGCCACTGTCTACTCTGGCCAACCTGGCAATCATCATCACAGACGTGCAGGACATGGACCCCATCTTCATCAACCTGCCCTACAGCACGAACATCTACGAGAACTCGCCTCCGGTAAGGGCTGTGCTTCCTGGGGTTGCCTTCTGAAGCAGCACATTTCCAGCCAGATCCAAAATATTCAGCCCCTTTTTAAAATAGGCAGCCTAAGCGTGGGGGTTCGGGAAGCCTGGACCCCAAATAAAATATTTTCTTGGGTTTTTTTTCCCTAAATTCTACAAAGGCTGTGTGTTGTTCGGAGCAGACAGTCACCCCGTCTCCTCCCCACGGTCTATCTGCATGCCATTTCCAATAGAGAACTTGAAGGAAAAATCTAAATGTTCCTGAAATGAGGCAGTTTTGAAAATGCCAGAATCATCAGCCATTTCAGCACTTTGAGTCTTTTCCCCCAGGTTTTGCCAAATTGATCCAATCATTTTAGTTCTTCTGAAACTCAGTTTGTCAGCAAACTCGCTGTTTGTGGAAAAACGTCTCCCAGTCTCTAAATACAGCAGGGATGAGGTTTTTGTCCCCCCACAGATGTCAGGGAGCGTGGAGGGCAGCCTGGGCTTTGAGAGCTGTTTGCTGTGCTCCCTCCAAGGGCTTTAATCCAAGCACCAGCCCTTCTCCTCAGCATCCACAGCTGTGCATCCCACCACTTTGCCTACAGGGAAACGTTTTCGTGCGTGGAAGGAAAAACCTTCTGCCTTAAAATCACGGCATGGTGGGCATCCACACCACGTGTGCATCCCATAACTTCTCTGGTGCTCCGGATCCCAAATGCCTGGTGGCTCAGTTCAGAGGAAGAGGGAGCTCCAGCGTGCTTCAGTTGATGCCTTTTTATTCCCTTTGGAGCAAAGCCCTGACATGGAGAGTGCTGGATCAACAGGGCTGAGTTGCAGTGTCACAAATCCCGTGGTGACACAGCACATTACCTGTCTGCTGGCCCAGAGGTGGCCAAAAAAACAGCTTATTCATTAACTACTCGCAAGGTAAAAGTTTTGTTGATATTAAGGAGTATTTCTGGGAGAGACAGAGTGAGCTGCAGGGAAATAAAAACCCACAAATTAGATCACACTTAATTAGGAGGAAAAAAGCTTTAAATGAAATTAAAGGAGTGGAAGTGCCGTAAGTATTAAAAATTGCAGACTGCATCACCTTCATGGAGTGATCTGGTATCCAGGAAAGGGAATGTCTTTCAAATAATGATATATATTAAGGCTCAAAGATCCCTTTGTGTCAATACACCGACATGCACCACAATTATTCCTGAAACATTCACTGTTTGCAGTCGGGAAAGCAGCAAATAACCACTGTGTAACGTGATTCAGGAAATGGAGGAAGGAATTCCCGCCAGGCTGAGAGATTTTAATTTCTCTTGGCCACGTGCAACATCTCAAAGGCACTGAGATATCCGAGATGGATAGGTGCCACCAGAGGCATGGTGAAGAGGAGGACTGCTGGAGGTGGAGACTGCTTTGAGTGGTGTCACTCTCTGGTTTAGATCCAAATTCCCAGCCTTCCTGGGAGAAATTCCACTGCTGAAACAAGGATATGATTTGCTTTGGCAAGCCCGGGGTTTAACACGGAGTCATTTGGTCGGAAAAGACCTCAAAGATCATCAAGTTGGCCATTAATTATGTGCATTTTTTGTCTCCCAGTGTAGATCTTCTCATTAGCTCTGCCCTGCCCCCTGAGCCGGGCCATGTGTAGAGTGAATGTCTTGGGTATCAAAATGATAACCACAAATTTGGGTGGGGGGTCTGGACTTGGCCAGCTCCCGTCCAAAACCAGGCTCGTAGGTGAAACCAAGTGGCTGCGGTGCATTTTTGGGTGATGTTTACACTGAGGTTGGACTCAGCAGGTCAAAACGTGCTCAAGGCATCTCATCCCAGCCCTAAATCCACGGAGCCGCTGCTCCGCGCGTCCGCTCCCCTTCTCTCTTCCCTCTTTTTATCTGTGGTGCACAGCATGTCTGTGTTCCCCTATCAATGTATCAGGCGAGAATACCTCATCTAAAGTGTATACATTACCTAATAAAATCCTTCTTATTCGGGATTATTGCATCAAATTTTAATTTCCTCACTCGAGTAACAGCATGTCAGCCAGCCCGTCAGCGGAGAGCCGATAGAAGGTGAAAAGAGTGGATAAACTGCAGCAAATTACCACAAACAGATCTCTATCAGCCCTTTGACTGGAATTGACTGGAATTAAGAAGTGAGAAATGGGATTTTTTTTTGCCGTGGCAGCTTTCTGAAGCGCTCCCCCCGCCCCCTCCTGCTGCAACGCTGGGCCGCGCTTCGCCTTTCAAGTCCCTAATCCTGTAAGAGAAGAAGAAGAAAAAGAGGTGGAGGGGCGTGAGAGGGGAGAGAAGTGCAGTTGTAGTTCTTATTTCTCTCAGGCCGGGATCTGGGAGCATAATTGAGAAGCGTTTTGGGCAGGTGCTTATTGTGACACTGAGAAGAAAGCAATTTCTTATCGGGCAAAGGAAGAGGACACAGCAGGGAGAGACTCTGCTGTCCCTGGGGGTGTTGTATCTTCTCTCTGGATGTTGTTTATCATCCCAGCATGGCTCAGACATCTCTCCCAGGGCACCCAAGTGTGCCTGCAGCTGTGGCAAAGCTCGGCGGCGTGTTTTTCATCCTCCAGAGGGTTTTTGGGTGTCTGTCCTCACACCAGCTCTAGACTGGGTGGCGTGGTTGGTGTCGAATGTCCTGGAAAGGAAGGGTTGTCAAGCACTGGCACAGGCTGCAGGGTAGTAGTGGAATCACCGTCCCTGGAGGGATTTAAAAGACATGTGGGTGTGGCACTTGGGGACATGGGTTAGTGGTGGCCTTGGCAGTGCTGGGGAATGGTTGGACTGGATGATCACAGAAGGCTTTTCCATCCTGAATGATTCTGTGACTCCGTGTCCTCCAGACAAGCTGATAGGGGCTGGAGGAGAGGGGCTCTTTCCCCTTGCAGAGCTGCTGTGGTTCTGATGAGCCCCTTCTCCTGCTCCTCAGCTGGTGCATGGTGCAGGCAGTGCTGCAGCTTCACTTTGCAGGTGAAAGAGGAGGAATCCAGTCCCCAGGAGACGAGCCGAGGGCTGGGAGCGTGTGCTTCATCCCACAGGGAGCCACGTGAAGGCAAGAGTGGGGCCAAACCCCAGGGGCACATAGCCCTGAGACCAGCAGTTGTATTCTCTTGCAGCAGAATGGTACAGATACATGTCAAACATCATTAAAACAGTTTTAATTCTTCAGCACCATCCCCCTCCTCCTCAGAAACTCCTTGAGTTGAAGAAATAATGTAGAATCGGTGCTGGTTTTGCCCTGGAGTCTCAATAGCTCTGAGTTAATTCTTTCTTACAATATTTCCAGCCCATCAATGTGAACACTTTATTAAAAGCTCAGGTTTTTATTAAAAAAGGATTGATTTACCCCTGCCCCTCTTCAAAAAACCCTCAGATTTTGTTTGGATAATGTGCCATTCTTTATTTTCTTTGCCTTTTTTTAAGCATAGGCTTTCCCAGATTATTACTTTTCTAAACCTTCCTCCTCCTTCCCCAGAGGGGAAGAGTTATTCTGTTCTCTCCGTACCCACCAGCCGAGCCCTCTCCTCGCAGCCGCTGCTGTCTGCAGTAGGTGGGCGAGGTGTGACTTGTTTTGAAAGAAAAGTCAGGAATATTTGGGAGTTTCTAAGAGCTGCAAGGTCTTGCCACAGATACCCGGGGCAGAGCTGTTGGTGCTGGGAGTCAGCCTGGGGTTTCCATGAGTAAGTGGATCCTTGCCAGATGTGCTTAGCTGGAGACAGTGGGAGGGTCCCCTCCAATTTAGGGTTGCAGTCGGCTGCCCTGGCTGCACTAACACATGGGTAGTGAAAGGAATGGTGTCATATTCCAAGCGGGAATTGTCGAGATGTGGTTCACGAGAGGGCAATCTTTGCCATCGTGGTGTGGCTCCAGCACCTGGTAAGCCTCACTACAAAGCCAGTCATCACCACATGGATGAGCATTGTGCCCTGTGCCACTTCTTCAGCTCCTTTCCTGGGAGGTTCGGGATTGCTTCCAAACACTGTGGATGCTCAGGAAGGGATCGTCCATCCCCAGGAGGTGGCGTCCGCCAGTCTTGTGGACGTTGGAAGAGCCTTGTGAAGGACCTGTCAGGAAGGATGGAAACCAGGTGGGATGTGAAAGATCTTGCCGGGGTTCCAGGAGGTGGCATCTGCCAGTCTTGTGGATGTTGGAAGGGCCTTGTGAAGGACCTGTCAGGAAGGATGGAAACCAGGTGGGATGTGAAGGATCTTGCCCTGGTTCCAGGAGTTGGCATCCGTGGATGGTAGGGAGCCCAGCACCACTCCAACACGTGTTTCTTGGACACTGGTGAAACGTGGCTCGTTACCAGGAGGGGCTTGTGGAGCAGGAGGAGAAACACAGGGGGCTGCAAGGAGAACGGGAGGAGCCCCAATGCCAAAACCCAGAAGCATGATATCATCGTCACGGGCCTGCCAAGGACAGGGTGAACCTCAGCATGGTCCCTCCCAGCCCTCATTCCTGTGATCAAATGTCTGGATAATTTCTTTCCTGTGGGCATCTCTATGGCACGCGCTACTGAGATACCCGAATGAGATTCCCCCTCCACCCCTCCCAAACTTCCCCTGCTACCGCATCCACGCTCATCCTTTTATCTCTCCCTCCAGCCCTTCCCCTTGGCTCCTCCAGGAGGGGCCTCTCCCACAGATAAAGCAGCCCATTGCTATTCCCCAGCCATCGCAGGGCCCTGCGTCCCCTCTGCAGGAGACAATTCCCATTGTGTGCTGCTTCCGAGCTGTGTGACAGGTGAGGAGCGAGCTGTCAGACAGAGCCGGTGCCTCCACCCACTGCCCCTTCCGCGGGGGAGCCCCCGCTGGGCCAGGGAGGGGAGAGGGCTCCTATCTGTCCCGTGGGGACGGGAGATTAAAGAGTGCATGGAGTTTGATTCTGCTGAATATGAGTATAATGTATAATATTATACAATATATAGTATATAATACAATTTTTTATATTATATATATATAGTATAGTATAAGGTATAATATATTATAATTTAAGCAAAACTGTGCTGGGACAGAGCACACTGAAATGCATCACCCTTTTTTTTCCTCCACCTTGCCCTGCCCTCCGTTCCACATCCCCTGTTCTGCTTTCCCACCTGCTCCTTCCCCACTTTTCCTGTGGTTTTTCTCTCTCTGTGCTCTTGGGAAAGCACAGTTATTGTCAGTAATTTAGAGGCTCTCCGGGCGGCTGCTGAGCCTCACCAGCCGAGTGCTGCTCAGAGGCCAGTGACCTGGGATTTATGGCTAATGTTCTCGGTTAATAACATGGATTTACTTAAGGAGTCCATTGAAATGCCCTCGGAGATCAGGGAACGGGCAGCCTATCCAGCCCTGGGAGCCTTCTTTATGGCCAGCAGCGGCACTGAGCCCACAGGGACACGGATCTGGAAGCCAGGGAAGACGGCAAAATCCCTGCTTTCCACCGGTGATGTTTCTGCCACAGCTTTCCCTTTGGCCTCCAAATGATGGATTGCAGGGCAAGCACGAGGCTGCCGACCCGCTCTGCTCCCTCGTTAGATATGCAAACGCCTCTGCTGACATTTCCTTTGAGGGGAGGAAAAAAAAAATTAAAAAATTTGCTGCTTTCCCCACTGTTAATAAGCCAGTGAAAACAAGAACAGCTGAGTTGTAAATTTTTTCACACTACATTAATTACGGGCATGTGCATGTGTTGGTATTCACAGGGGCTCACTGCACTGCGGCGGGGGAAGTTGACTTATGGAGCAGGATGTTTTTATTTCAAGACCTAAACAAGAATTTTGGGTCCCTCTTATATTCTTCTTGTCAGTTTTGGGGGACTCTTGGATCTTTCCGCTGGGCTGTAGGAACAGTGTGTCCTGCAGGATGGAGGATGAGGTGGGTGAGCTGGCAGTTGCCAAAGCTCCTGCCTGTGGGCAATCCCTGGTTCTCAGCATCTGTCCAGCCCTTCTCCTTCTCCTTCTCCTTCTCCTTCTCCTTCTCCTTCTCCTTCTCCTTCTCCTTCTCCTTCTCCTTCTCCTTCTCCTTCTCCTTCTCCTTCTCCTTCTCCTTCTCCTTCTCCTTCTCCTTCTCCTTCTCCTTCTCCTTCTCCTTCTCCTTCTCCTTCTCCTCCTCCTCGAGAGTTTCAATTAAAATCTCTGCGGCTCACTTAGTTGTGCAGCTGGACGCCGATGGTCAATGTGAGCATCCCTTACTGCTTGGGGTGCCTCATTTGAGGAGCACAGTGGGAGAAGAGGACAGGTTGAAACTGGGAAGCCAGTGTCAGATTAAACTGGTGTGCTGACCAAGCTGAAGGTCGTGGTGAAAGGGAACTGTCGCCTTTGGTTGTTGAGGGACAGCAGAGTGAAAATCCCTGAGGCAGAGGAGCACACGCTGTTGCCTGTCAGCTGTGAAGCCGGGGAGAAGGCTTGTCCTGGCTTTCCCAAGGCTTGTCCTGGCTTTCCCAAGGCTGCACCTTCAGTTCTTCTTCTTCTTCTTCCTTGAGCACCAATAGCTGTGCTTGTCACAGTGACCTTGCCTCAAGTAGTGCTCCCGCGGGCAGGGGAGGAGCAGCGCAGGGACAGAGTCTGGTGGGGCTCTCTCCAGTTGCCCTGGTACAAACCTTCTGCACAGTGAAGCTCATCCTGCTCGGGGCTTTGCTTAGAGGACATGTCCTCCTGGTCACGCCCTCGGCATTCCCAGCTCCATCCTGGGCTGGGTTAGCAGGGTTCTGCAGCTCACACCAGAGTGATGAGCGGTGAGCCTGAGCTGCTTCGAGGGCAGGCAGTGGGACTTTTCCATGACCTGCCATGTCCTAGGACAGGATATCCCTCAGCACTTAGGTGCAGGCCATTCTGTGAGCCGCAGCAGTGCTGTGACACCTGTCCCCTGTCCCTCCCCAGGGTACCACCGTGCGGATGATAACGGCCGTCGACCAGGACAAGGGACGTCCCCGGGGCATCGGCTACACCATCGTCTCGGGTGAGTCTTGGGGGACACGGAGGGGACCCCAGCAGGGATGGATGAAGGGAGTAGCCCTGCAGTAAGTCTTCGTACATCCCATCCCTGGGAAATCGTGGAATAGAATAGATAGAATGATTTAGGATGGAAGGGACCTTAAAGATGATTGTTCCAACCCCCCTACCACGGGCAGGGACACCTTCCACTAGACCCGGTTGCTGCAAGCAAATTTGGCAATATCTCACGTTGAAACCTTTCATTCCTAATGATGAGCCACAAACACAACGCCACAGAGGGGATTTTCTGTTTAGGGAGGGAATGGGACTGAGTATGGACTGAATGGCTCCTGGTGGTTTCTTGGGATGCGAGGGCTGGGCCCGTGAGGGCGCAGAGCTAGAGAATGAAGCTTAATTGAAGTGGTGGTGGCCTCCTGCCTTCTGACAGGCACATGGATTGAGCCTGCCTTTGCAGTCTGGCTCTGAAGCCTGAGAACCCTCCTTGCTGTGGATGAGTGGATCATTGCTGGGCAATGCTTGGCATCTTGGGCCCGTAGCCTGAGGATCCCTTCAGATGGCAACAGGGGCAAGGCAGGCTGGGAAGGTGTTTCCAGATAAATCCCAGCTGCCTTATGGAAAGGCCAGTTTTGGGGGGTTGGGCCTGTTTCGTTTAAGATGCCTTGAGCGCAGCAATCTCTGCCATACCCCAGCAGACTTTGATGCTCACAGGGCTGCACTCGGATGCTGCTTTGGCAAGGACAGACAGACTGCTCGAGGTGACCCAGGAGTGAGGGACCAGCTTGGTGGGTGTGGGCTGTAACCCTGTTCCTGACATCACTTTTGGGGGAGCTTCTTCCCAGCAAGAAATGGCAGCAGTGCCTCCCCTCCCCACTGTGCCGCATGCTCCGGGTGCTGCCTACACGTGCAGGAGTAATTTCCCAGTTTCTTTTCCTTAAAGCCCAGCCATTTCAAACCTCCTTTTAATCAGCCTCGAGGGTCAAGGTGATTTCACCCTGACTTTCAAGTCCACTGATCCTGACTGCAAGTATCCAGCCTTTGAAGATGCGAGGATTATTTATTCCTCTAATTCCCTCTGCAATTTATTCAAGAGGTTCTCCCAGATGGTGGGTATCAGCTGGCTAAGGTGCAGCAGGAACTGTCTTTCGGCTGATACGGGATCTTTTTCACTGGAGACTGGACTGAAACACCCATCTAATTTTGCAGAGGTTGCTGAATTAGGGTGAGGATGGTAAAACAGCTGTCAGCCTGGCCATCCTGGGTGGGCAGTGGGATGGGGGAAGGGGAACCAGAATGCTGTGGGGTGCAGATGGAATATTGTGGGCTTCCAAGCAGGGGTTCAGAGATGCAGTGAGGCAGGAGTTTAGAGCGAGGAATGAATTATTTATTAAATTTACAATACCATTTATATATTCTAGTTCCATAAAGCAATTGAACAGTGTTCACACTTCTCCTACGGTGATTGGTCAAAGTCTCAGACACCCACTTAGAAATGTTTTTTCTTAATATAATGTACACTAGGTCAGAAGATATTAGATATGAATGCTATGTACAAAAACCCTATCTATTGTTTACATAGCTTACACAGCAAAGGAAAAGTTCTCACAGAATGAATGCAAGAAGAGAAAATTTCCCTGCTAACAGCATTTCAACATCCACAGAATATGGAGAGACCTGCAGGCAGATCACTGCACACAGCCTTCCTTCTGCTTGTGTGTGCCAGGAGCTTAACCCTTGCCCCCAGTCCTGCCTGGTGGGGCAGCTCTCCTACCAGAGGATCCAGCAGAACAGATCAAAGAGTGATTAAACTACTTTGCACCACTGTTTTTTTTTCCCAAACATGAGAATTACAAAGTGTTTTCCTAACTGGCCAGGAATCCTTCTCCTGTTGTCACCAGGGTCTCATGGAGAAGGGCTGGGATGGGAATGATCAGCCTGTGGACAGAGCTGATGTTTCCTTCTGATGTCTGAAAGTCCAGACACAAGACTGGCATCTAATGCACTTCCAAAATCCAGCTCACCCAAGGCAAGCCTTTTTTTTTTTGGCAGGCAGGTAAAGCCTAATTAATTTCTCATTATCCTCAATCACGATGGTAAAGGTCAGCGAGCAGATTTTTGTGCCTGAGCTGGAAAATTTTTATGGCAATTTGGAAAAAAAGAAAAGCCTAACATATGGGAATGGGGAAGCAAATTAAATTAGAAACCGACCGTAAGCAAAAGTGAAAGTGGCTGGTGGAAGCAGTAATTATACCTGGCTCTTCAGCTCCCTTCCAGGAGGGAAGGTGGCAGTGATGCTGCTCCCATTTCCCTGCAGGGATGGGTGATGCCTTTTCCCGGCTCTCCCAGTTTTTTGGGCACAGGGTTAGCATGTGGCTGGTCTGGTTTTGCCTTTTGGTCTTGTATATACAGCAGGAGAGAGCTGAGAAGCAACCTGGCTGTTCATCATACCTTCGGTGTTAGTACCTAAAGCATCGGTATGATTTGGAGGTGGGGTTTAAAAATTAATTTGGAATTGCTGCTGTCCTGTTTGGCTCCATCCCTCGGGCAGCCACATCTGGGGATGTACTGCAGCAGCTCTTATTTATACAGCTATCTCCAGCACAAGGTCCTCCCGTGACAGGAACACAATAAAACTAAAAGATTAACCATAACCACATAAAATAAGACTCGAGATCTAAGTTTATGCCGCCAGCTTACAAAGCTGTTAAGGCTGAGATGATGGAGGGGCACTGGCGTGGCTGTGCCATGGCTTTGGCTACTTGTCCTGCCTGCATTGGGAATCATTTCCATATCTAATAGGGAAAAGCCATTCAGTTGTTTCTCCCCCTTCCTTCCCATCAGAGTGTTTTAACTCCAGCAAAATGCACTTTTTCTCTTCACACTTTACAAGGAGCGGCCCCGCTGCCCATTTGAAAAAGAAATCCAAATTGAGACCTCACAGTTCAAGCCCCTTGTGCCAACAGGGCTGGTCATTGCCGGGGCTCCCATTGCTCCAAAGGGTGCTCCTGCTGCTTTTCCTGTGGCCAGAGCCCTGTGAAAGCCCTCCCTCCCCAGCTGCAGTGACAGGTTGGAGATGCTCAGCCGCTGAGGTCAGGACTCTGTTTGAAGGACAGATAATTAATCCAGCAAAGTAATCCACAGCTCCTTTTTGGCAGATTTATGGAGATAGCCTCTGTACCGGGGACTCTGGCTCATCATCTTTCATTTCCCAGGCAAAGCGAGTGACTTGTTGTATAACACGACCTGTTCTAGATAAGGCTTTTCATTTAGGGGAACTCTCTGGGCTAACAGAGATTGATTTTCCTGGCAGAAGTCGGGAGGGCCCTGGTGTTTTGGGCAGGATCAGCCCTGCAGACGGCAGTGTATTTTCACATTTGCTGCTTCTGCACATCGCCTGGGGCATGGGGAATCCTCTGACTCTTCAGGAGAAGGATTTTTAGCGTGAGTTAAAGAGCAATTTAATTAATAGGCAGGAGGAGACGTTGGCCTGCGAGCTCTTATTAGGAAAACGTATTGACTCACGTGTTGCTTGCTAGCAGTAAACTTTGGGCTTCATTTACTTCCAGGATGGTCAGGAGACTTCTGGCAGGAGGATGTGAAGGTGACCTGTGCTGCTTGGGCAGGCACTGAAGGGTTAACCCAGGGGAAAGGGTCCCACATGTCAGTCTCTGCCTGCCTGACACGTTTCAGGTGCCGTGATGGATGGGCAGTGGGAGATTGCACAAGGGCAATCCATACGTCCTTCCTGGGGCTTAGAAAGTCCTTCAGGAGAGAGGGGAGTGAGCTTTCGGTCAGGGATGGTCCTTAGGGCTATTCCCAAACCCTTAGGGTGGGGGTTTTTCCCCCCACAAGTGGATTGTTTTAGGAGGCTGATGCAGTTTCTAGCAAAGCCTCTCTTCCTTAAGCTGGTGCATCGAGAGGGAAACGTGAATTAAAAATCATTATTTGCACCATGCAATAGAAGTGTGAGTTACAAAAGCGTGAGGGAAGCTGAAAAGAATTGTTCTCCATCTTCTGGATTTCCTGCTAAGGAATAAAATGTCATATATATAAATTTTTTTTCTATATTATATATATACACACACACAAACACATACATATATATATATATAAGAAAAAATCAGAGCAGTAGCTCTCAGAACATGTTTCCCTGTCAGAACATTTCCTGAGTGCCCCACTGCCTTCCTTATGAAAGTGCAGCATGAATCCTTGAGGAAAGGTCAAGTGGCCAAAGAGGTCTCCAAGCCCTCAGCTGCTGACGTCCCTCTCCGTAGCTTGACCTGACTTAATAAAGAAGGCAGAGCAAAGCAAACCAATTCCCTAAAACCCTTAAACCGGACACCAGGGAGAACCCCTGGAAGTGGGGACTTGCTCATTTTACTATTCCCTACATCGCTCCAGCTTTTTCCCACATTCGACTCGCTCGGTGAACTACCAGGGTGTTAAAGCCCTTATAAATTACACCTGCTGGGAGGGCCTTCCAGCATGATTTAAAGGCAGCCATCATAGCAGAACATTTCTGTAGGAGGACACGCTGATGGGTGGAAAAGTGCCTCGCGCCGAGTTATCCATCAAAAGCTGTTTTTCCCACCCTGCCGATGCAAGGGGGTGAGACAGCACAAAGCAAAGGCGGTGGCTACGGTCGCAGCCCCTCTTTCCTTGGCTCAGTTGCTCCCCATCTTTCTCCACGCTGTTAATGCTGTTTTGTCGTCACGTTGGCATCGGGCTTTGGCTCCCTGGAAATCCAGGAATCAATGGAAAGAGATATGATGGGGATAATGGTTTGCGTGGCAGGTGGCCCCCCAGCAAATGGCCCTCGGTAATTAAAACTATACATTCCCTTTTATGCGTAAATAGGAAACAAAAGTGTATTTTCTTTTTAATTTCTGGGACTTCCTATTTAACTCCTTGGGATTTAGTGTGTATTCAAGGCTGAGCAACCTGGTCTAGTGGAAGGTGTCCCTGCGTGTGGCAGGGCCTTGGAATGAGATGATCTTTAAGGTCCTTTCCAACCCAAACCAGTCTGGGATTCAGTGTAGACAACCCGTGGAGAAAGACGAACCTGGACCACCTCTGTTCATGTTGTGGCTAGCAAAAACAACTGGTTCTGAGATGGTTTTTAATGGAGGAATTTCAGAAAGGTCTGGAGCCTGAAGATGTTTGGTTTATGTCAAAAAGCCCATTTTAGATGACGTGAGGGAATGATGGTTGTGGTCCGAGATTCAGCATCCTTTTGTGTGAAGAATTACACCCAAAGCAGAAACTCTGCAGGTTCTATTCTCCTCTCTGGTACTCGACCACAACTCCCTGGAAATTTGGGAGGGGGGTTGCACCTTGGGTGATAAATATCTCCTTTTATTTCCTTGTACTGTACATTCCGTTCTAAAAACCGGAATTGTGCGAGCATTTGATCTGAGCTCCTTTTGTGGCTCTGCAAGATCAGGAGTCCTGCTGGTTGTGCTAGAATGGACAAATCCTTTGGGAAAGATGCTAAAAAGGCCTGTTTGCAGAGCAGGCATGTGAGAAGGAGCGCTGGCACACAGCTTTGGGCTCAGATCTCTTATCCCAGAGAGCTGCATCTTCCCAGAAGAGCAGCAAACCAAAGCCCTGAGCAGGAGAAAGGGGCACTGCTTTTATACAGCAACTCAATTTCCAGGAAAGCTCAGGCTGTAATAACCAGTTTTCCTTTGGAAATGACTTGTTGCCTTTGAATTTAAGCACGGGGCAAGGTCCTTGCCCTGGCAGTGCTTCCCTGCCTGCGGCCCTGGGGGCAGAAACTCAAGGTGAAGAGCAGCAAGGTGCTCACGGCAGCTGATGGACTGTTTATACCTTAATAACTGTGTCTGTTGCTGACTCCATGAACCACATCCAACAGCATCTATTTCGGTGCCGAGGAGCCCTGACGGAGCACATTTTGATTAATAAATTATCCGGAGCAAGGTGTGCGATGGGTTCCCCTTTCGCATCTCGTCAAAGTCACCCGCTCCAAGTTCAGCTTCCCAACACGAGCAGCCCTTCCTGTAGAGGAGGGTGGGAAAATTATCCTGCCCTGGGAAAACAGCTTGCCCTGACACGTAGCTCTTCACTAGAGCGGGGCAGTAGCTGCATCCCTCCCTCCAAGGGGTTTGAACAGTGTTCAGAGGCTAAAGGGGTAGGGAGGAAAGAGGAGATATTGATGTCTTTTTTTTTTTCCCTTTTTTTTTTTCCTTTTTCTCCCCCCTCCCCTTCTCTGGGTTTGAGCCAGTACTTTTAACAGCCTTTTTAAATGGAGAGCTTGGCTGAGGGCAATTAAACATTATGGCTCTCATCTATAAAACCCCTCGTTATAGCAGCGTTTCTCCAAAATGATGCCTATGCCACCATCCGTTCCTCAATGAGCTTGGAAAAACACTCGGAATGGGCTCCCGTGATCCATCCCATTGCTCCCAATCCGGCATCCCGTCAGTCCCTGCCTTCCCAGACCCCTGTCTGGCTGCAGGGTGTGCAGGAGCTGCTGCTGTCCCTGTACCTGCACACAGACAGACGGATGGGAAACTCCTCCTTCTGCTTGACCCGTGTCATAACAAGAAGCTGAGTTTGTAGGTCCTGAGCAAGCCTGTTCCTTGCCAGGTGGGAGCAGCAAGTCTGCCAGAAGTGGATTCGTTCTGCTGTCTCAAAGTTCTCAATTTTTTTCTTGTTGTCATTCTCCGCTTTCCTCTGTCTTTCTGATACTTAAAACATTTTATGCCTCATTTTCCTTCTCTCTGCCCCCTCCTTTGCTGCTCAGCCTTTCCCTTCCCATTCCTTAATTTCTGCCACATCCCTGCATGTACCTCTGGTCTCTCCAGAGAGAGGAAAGACAAAATTGGCTAATTTCCCCCCACCTTATTTTTTTCCCCATTGTTCTCAGGAAAGTGAAGGCATTTGAAGATGATTAGGGAGATTTTGACAAGGAAAACGTCTCGGGAAATGGGCATTGTTCAGCAGTGTGAGTGCTTCAGCAGGGATCACTGGTCAGAGCAGTGAGGAAGTGGTGGTTGGAGAGGTATTGTTGAGGAAATTATGAAAGGCGTCTGGGAGATAAGTTTGGAGACACCTCTCTCCCTAAATTTGCAAATTTGCAAAGCCAGGAATTCCCTGCCAGTAGAAAGGAAGGCCCAGTGGGCATAGGATGAGTATCTGATGGTGTTGGAGAGGCTGAGCTAGAGAAAAGCCCCTGATGTGAAACCTGGGAGGTCTTTGGGTCCCCAATTTAGCCACCCATCCTTCAAAAAGTGACTGTGGTCAAACGTGAAATGCATAACCATCTTTAGGACACGGAAAACAGCGCTGTGTTTAGTCAAATTCCTGCCCTATTGACCTAATTCCACTAAACTCCATTGTTCCCACATTTTATTACACTTTATATTAGGGGGAGGTGACCCCGAGGCATAAACTTTGCCATGGCAACCTGGTATCCTGGAGCATTTAAGTGCCTCGCAGCACAGTCCAATCCATCTCGTGGAGCGTCCTTCAAAGCTGGGACCAGGCGAAGCTTCCTAAGGAGTCAGCCATAAATTACAGCGCAAAAACGGGAAGTCAGGATGGAAAGAGGGGAATTGTCCGAGGGAGGAGACTGTAGATCTTCATGTACAGCAGCAAAGGATTAGGAAAAAAAGCCTGCAAGGCCGTTGCTAATGTTTTAAGTAGACTGGTATCAGCTCATTAAGCTGGCGAGCGGTCGGTGGGGCATTTCAGGTGGAGAGAAGAGAGGAGCAAGGACAGGAATGGGAGGAATTCAGTCCAAGAGGAAGATGGAATGGCTCAGTAATGGGGGAAAATGTGTTAAGGCACTTAGAGCTCTGGGGGAGAGAGGAGAGGCTGGGTGGCTCCCGGGGTGGGAGGGAGGGGATGGCCGGACCTGGAGGCTTTGGCCATCCCGAGAAAGGTGCAGCTGTGAGCAAACAGAGGTTGGAAGGGAACGAGATTGACAGTAATGCCAGTGAGAAGCTTATGAAACAGGGCAAATCTGCTAAGGCACGTAAACCCCTTTTTCAATAGTGCCTCCAGCATTTAGGCACAGATCTTGGAAGGGATCTTAGCAATAATAAACTTCCTAAAGACCACAGCCTCAATGCCTAAGTTTTCCAGTCTTTGACATAACCTACCCAGCCAGGGGTATTAAGAGTCTAAATGATAAACAGGTCTAAGATGCTTTGAGATCCACCGACAGAGTGTGCCATACACGTTTAAACAAGTACAACTTTGACAAATCTCTGGGGGAGACAAGATTTGACAAGCTCTGGGGGAGAGAGGAGAGGCTGGGTGGCTCCCGGGGTGGGAGGGAGGGGATGGCCGGACCTGGAGGCTTTGGCCATCCCGAGAAAGGTGCAGCTGTGAGCAAACAGAGGTTGGAAGGGAACGAGGTGGATGCTGAGTGATGGGAAACAACTTTCTGTGGCAGCAGATCTGTCTTGCAGCTCCCTTCCAGGGAAATGACAAATGCGGTGTGTGTTTCGTTCGTGCTGAGATGTATTGAGAAGACAGGATTTATTTTTTACTTCCTTCTGACTGGGATGACTGGAATGTACCTGCAGGGTTTCCTGGCTCCGGTCTGCATCTGGTTCAGAGGTTTCTGCATGCCTTGAGATGCTGAGGGGAGCTGTGTGGGTGACCGTAAGTGTGGATATAACCTCCTTGGTCATCACTAATTCAGCAGCCTGCTCTGGTTTTGTGTCAGGCTGGTGTCGGGTGTCCCAGGCTCCACACACCAACTGCTCGCTTTTGTCTGGCTCACAGGGAGAGCACCTGGAGCTGTCACAAGCGCATTCCCAAGCAGGACATTGTCCTTTTTAGTATCTGTTGGCCACAGAGACTCGAGTGTTGTCTTAATCCTCTCTGGGTGTCTAATTCCAGAGGAGGATCCAAGCTGGGGATGGGATGGTCCGTGGAGGCAGCCCAGCCCTCCGTGGCATCCTGGCCGGGTGCTTGCATGTAGGGACGGGCACAGGGGCCAAATGTGGCTGCAGTAGAGGTAAAACAGGCAGCTGTACAGGGTTAACACGTATGGCAAGAGCATAAAAGCAGGGCAAGTGCCTGCACTACTTTGCTGATACTCTCACTGGCTTCAAATACATCCAGCTAAGAACTTCCTGAGCTGCGTGAGGCTTCTCTATTACTTGAGAGATTTTTTTTCTTACTTTAAGCTCTGCAGCCTCTCCTTGAATACATGTGGACTTGTATCCCCCTCGGTGCCCTCTGGCAAGAGGCCCCACAGCTAAACCAATGCCTGTTATGTGGAGAATTCTTTGTGAGCTTGGTCCATCTGTGCCTCCCTGAGATTATCCTGGACTGATGTCCCTTAACTCCTGTATTTTAGGAGAGAGGCCGTGCCCAACACGGTACCCTGCAGATGCAGGTGGTCACTCAGAGGAGAGCAGCTGGATTTGGTCCTGCTTTCAGCTTTGCTGTTGCATATTTTAATAACGAAAACCCTTTAAAATTCTTCAGCTGCCTCCAGCATTGGCAACTTTTGGCTATGGAAGAAGAGCCCCATTTTGAGCCCAAAGCAGGGACAGGTGAGAGGAGGAGAGGGGTGTTACAGCCGTGACATTTTAAAGCACATTGGAATGGTGTGCCAGGTTCCTAGAGCCCAGTGCAGCCCGTGCCCAGCTTGGAGCTTGTGTCCTCTTGCTTCCCTCCCTGTTGCCTCCAGCACTTTTTGGGATCAGCTGTGCCAGCTGCTTGTGCTCACATTCCTATTATTTTTCCCAGGTAACACCAACAGCATCTTTGCACTGGACTACATCAGCGGAGCCCTAACCCTGAATGGGCCCCTGGACAGGGAAAATCCCTTATACAGCTCTGGATTCATCCTCACAGTGAAGGTGAGACCCCCTCCAGCCGGGAAGCACGTTGACAGGGCGGGATGGGGAGGACATCCTGCCTGGGGACCACCCCTTGCAGGTAGCGCTGCAAACCTGGGATATGTTGTTCTCTTGGGCATCCAGAGCCGTGATGTGCTGGCCAAGGCAGGGGAGATGTTAAACACGGCCCCCTTGTTGGTGGCCTGAAACACAATTCACTCTGTGTGGATGTATAAGGGCATTTTTGCTGTCCTGCCTGTGGCTGTGTCTGCTGGCAGCATACAGACACCCCAGGGTTGCATACAGCACCAGACACTCACTCAGACACCTGAATTGTGCCTACTTTTGCCTGTTTCCCCTCTTTCTCCCCACCAAAACCCTGGATAAATATGACATTCTGTCCTGTCAGCAGGCAGTGGTGTAACAGGGCATCATCCGTGCCTGCCTGGCACAGAGAGGGGGTGAAGCTGGCAGTTGCCTTGTCAAGAAAAGGCACTGGAGCGTGGCTTTGCAGCCCCACCAGCCCCACCTGAGAGCGGCTCCCTGGCTCTGCTCGCAGCCCTGTAATTAAAATCAATACCAAGCTGGGCAGCTGGTTGGAAACACATTTAGAAGTATAGATTCTGCTGGGCCGGGGTGGGGAAAAATCAGCAGCGTAGGAAGGGTCATTGATTGGGAGGGAGGCAGCCAGCACATCGTGTTTTGGCAAGTGTGATGCTTCCTGGGAGGGGGGCAAAGGGACAGGAAATCACCCCTCTAGGTCCCAGACACAGGTCATACCGTGGGGCTTTGTGTGTGAGGAAGACACCCTCACCCATCCCTGGTATCTTTTCATTCAGGCTTTTATGGTTTCAAAAATCAAGAGAGGGAGGATTGTCTGGTTTTAATGGGGACAAAAATATCTGTTTAATCTTGGAAGGGTTTGTGAGCCTGAAAACTTGCCCGTTTTCCTCCCTGCATGACAATGGAGTTCCAACCATGTTCTGTTGATCTGATAGGTTTCTGTGTCCTCTCCCCACAAACTTCGCATCCTCCCGCAAATGCCAGCTCTCTGCGTCCCGCATCCCCAGGACCCAAAATGTTCTCTGCTGCTCTCATCCTGGAGCACACAGTGAAAATACAGCTGGATTGCTCCTCGCTGGGATCAGCCTGTTCTGCTGTTGTGTGCAGAAGCAGTGAATAGCAATGAGCCGTGTGGGTCGTGATAGCGTTGCTTTTCCATGCCCACAGCAAAGCAAGATTATCCAAAGGACAAGAGGAGGGACTCGGCTTGAAAAGGCTGTTTCATGAGTCTTGCTTCTCTGGCATTAAAATCTGCACTCTCCTTTTGGGAAGGCAGAATTAAAGTCCTTCTTGAGACAGAGGTGTGATGCGGACTCATGACTCAGCTCTGTATTTAGACACGTGTTGCCAAACCTATTTTAAGGTCTAAATCTTCTTTTCCTCTGGTGCCCTAGTTTTCCATCTCTATGTTTTTTAACATAGTGTGTGGTTCGCTGTCAGCTCCCAGTCCCACCTCAGGGATGGCAGAGAAGAGAGCAGGAGTGCTCTTTGCTCTGTTGAGCCTTCTCTTATTTTGTGGACTGTCCCCTACATCTCACAAGGGACATTTTCTTTTGTGTAAATGCTTGTGGCAGGGAAATCTCCTGCTCGCTCTTATGCGACTCCAGATTCTGCCAACCTGTTACATGGCAAAGGCAAGGGAGAGCTTGGAAATGTTAAACCCCTGGGAAGGTTTTTGAGAGTGTTGTGGGACCAAAGCACGAGTGATGGGAGAGCTGGGCCAACACCTCAGTGTTGATGGGACATTGGCAGAGCCAGCTGGGCATCCTTCTGTGGCAGAGTGGAGGAAGAGAAAGCTGCAAGAGTCCCTCACCACACCATGCGCGCTTTCTTTCCATTCATTCTTTCTGGAGAATAAAGGCTCCCCTGTTTTCTGTCCTTGCAGGGGACAGAGCTGAACGATGACCGCACTCCCTCCAATGCCAGCGTCACCACCACCTTCAACATCCTGGTCATTGACATCAACGACAACGCGCCCGAGTTCAACAGCTCCGAGTACAGCGTGGCCATCCCAGAGCTGGCCCAGGTGGGCTTTGCCCTCCCCCTCTTCATCCAGGTGCAGGACAAGGATGAGGTGAGGTATCCTGTCCCTCCTCTCTGGGGTAGCACTGGTTTGGTTTTGCGGTGGGCAGGGGAGAAGTCACTGAGGTACCTGTGAGGAAGTGCACAGTTCTGTCCCAACATCCGCTTTTCCAGCTCTTGCCGCTGCCGTTGCTCTGCCTGCTGTGTGACCCAAGCCCAGTTTCCCTCCCCAGGGCGCAGGCACTAATGCAGTCGGGATTGTACGGCCCCTGAGAGCCAGAAAATAGGATTGTCTGGGAGGCTGATCCCTGCCTGCTTCCGAGGGCTCTTGTCAGGCAGTGCTTTGCCGGTCTGGTTCAGCAAAGGAGGAGTTTTCCTTCTGGGCCCCGAGAGGACCTGTCGGGGACAGGGAAGACAGAAGCCCCAAGCTCTCTGCCCCAGGAGGGACGGGTGCTGCTGCTGTCAGGGAGGAGGTGGGAGATGCCCACTAGCGTGGGGAGGACTGGGATACCAGTTCATCGCTGCAAATAAGCCAGGAGCGTTGGAGGCTTGTTCCTCCCACACGTCGACGGCGCTCCTGTTTGTCACGCGCCGATCCGTGCCGTGTTAGGGATTGCAGCCTGTTTTCCAGCCTTGGGCTCCCAGCCTTCAATTACTCTGATTATTTGACTTGTGCAGTTCACGTCTGGCTGCTCCTGCGTGCTGCACCCCCCCAGCCCCGCCACGCTGCCGGGTGTCTGCTCCAAACTAGTGCTGACACCTCATGGTGAGCTGTCCAAAATCCCTTGGAAAGGCTCTGCCTGCAGGCTCCTTCTTCTTCAGGCTGAGCAGGAGATCAGGGGAGAGGGTTTGTCAGAATAAATGCCATCATAGAATGGTTTGGGTTGGAGCGGACCTGAAAGATCATCTCGTTCCAACCCTCCAACACCTTCCATTAGGACCAGGTGGCTCAGAGCTCCATCCAGCATCATGGCAGAACATCATCAGGATGTTTTCCTGATGCTTCAGGTAATGGGAAACAAAACATCCCCCCAACCCCCAAAATGCTGGTGGGTCAGTTAAAACGTGCTTCTTTTAAAATGCCTTTTCTGGCTCAGAAGATGTATTTGCTATTCCCCAGCCCTGGGTGGAGTTCACCCCGTCTCATCAAGCCACCCAGAAATCCCATTTTTTTTTCATCTGTAGTGATTATGACACAGAACTAATAATCTGCTGGTGACATGGTGTCACCATCCAGGAGTTATGAGTTCAGCCTGAAGAGGTGCAGATGAGCTATTAAGCAGATAAAGAGACTGTTTTTTCTTGAAAATGTCAATTGCTAATAAAGAAGATATGGATATGACAGATGCTTAAGATAGTTTCTGAATAGAGCTGCCGTCGTGCTTGCTGAGAGATGTCAGCAGATCCATTCTTGAAGGGCATTGTAACACTTCTGTTTGTGCCACCAGGATGAAGGATCTGTCATTACTTCTGGTTAAAAGCTCATTTTACTGGAGTGACTCCCATTCAAGAATTCACTTTTCAGCCTTGCTAATTTTAAAATGGGAGAATAAAAAATAGCCTTGCCTTCCCCATCGCACCAGCAAAAAATAGACACTGCTCTTTTGATGTATTTCTTTAACTTCCTAAGATCTCCCCAAAAGAATTGGCTGAGAATTTTAAAACTGCTGAGAGAGGATCTCTTGTGCTAAGGGAGTCTGAAGGAGTTTTACTGTACACGTCTTCAGAGACCATCATATTAGCACAGATTGCTTTGACTGTGGCATTATTTTCACCGATAAGAAGCAGAGGAGAGCTGATTCTTGGAATATCTGGAGGGAGGGAAGTTATAAGCAATTGGTTACTTTTTTTTCTGCGTTATCTTGCGATGGATCTTCCTTATTTCCTCTCATGAATACTTGCAACTGGATCATCAAGGTAGCACTTTGAGGGGAAAAAATGGGGGAGAAGATGCCCAGGTTGTGAAAAAGATGTGTATGAGATAGAAGTAGGACTGCACCTGCAGCCAGCACTGCTTCCCAGAGAAGTATTTGTGGAACTCTGAAGACCCACCAACTTTCAGTGAAAAAACTACAGAAAGGTTAGATGGTTGCCTGACAGTGGTATTTTGGATGCTCAAGTATCCCGTGAGAGCTGTGAGGGTTTTACAAACCATCTGGATTGGAGGTAGCTGGGATGGCACCGGGCTCTCTCATCTCCCCCTGGATGCAGGGGTGGAGGGATGTGTTGGCAAGGACCGAGGTCTCCAGGCAGGGATGTGACTGAGGACGTGGCTGACAGAAGCTATTCTGGCAGCACTGGCTTCATGCTGGAGATGACACGACTCATTTGTGTAAGGGGCAGAGGGAAACAAGAAGGGAATTATACACATCTCCAGGGAAAGCAGAGAGAGAAACAAATGAGAGCAGATGGGTTGAGACACAGGAAATCAAAACTGGAGTCTTTGGGAAGATCACTTTGCTCGAGTTTGTCTCCTGCCTCCCAGCTTATGTCACGAAGTCCTGAGAGAGTCACTTGGCACATTGGTTTCTTTCCTGAGCCAAGCCACCCAGCCTTGTTCTGGCCCCTCCGGAAAATTCCGGCACTGCTCCTTCAGCCCTCCAGCTTGTTCAAGTCCTGCTGGGATGGAGCAGCCCACGCCTGGACTTTCCCTGGGCAGGGGTCCTGTGGGTCTGGGTGGTTTTGGGGAGCCTTCCTGTCATTGTGCCTTTGTAGAGCTGGGGAAAGGGCAGTCACATGGGTCTGGCCTTTAACACACGCCGTGTGGGCTGCCAAGGCTGTTAAACAAGGCTCTTCGTAACCAGGCCCACACAGCCCTTTGTTAACCGTGGGGTTTTTAGTCCTTCTTTCTTCTGGTGTGTTTTGCACAAACTGAAATGATGGCTTTTGGAAGGAGTCAGATTAAACGATTCAGCAAAGCACTTAAAAACGCATTTCCGCGGCACACAAGACCACACTTAAAAGCCTGTGCTCGGATTTCCCTCTGTGTTGTAAGTGCCTTTCTGCAGCTCGGCTGGCATTAACCTCTCAGACAAGGTACCCAAGCGAGTGTCTCCAAGGAGAAGCCCTCCCCTGCAAACTCCCAGCTTCCATCCCCCAAACGTGGCCGTGGTCCTGCTCCGGGAGGAGCTGGCTGGGGGTGCGAGGTGGGATGGGGAGCTCCTCAAGAGGGAGGCAACCGGGTTGAGCTGAGGTGGCCCCACGCGTGGATTTGGGGTGCAGCCGAGAGGTGTTCAACCAGGTGTGCTGGTCTTCCTTTCTGCATTCTCTAGGACTTATTGAAAGAGAAATCAGTTTTTGCACAGGGTTTTCGGTCTGGCCTTCTTGAGCAACCTGTCTCATGGGAGGTGTCCCTGCCTGGGGCTTGGGGTTGGAATGAGCTGAGCTTTACGATCCCTTCCAACCCAAACCATTCCAGGGTTCTATAAACCAAGAAAAAAACACTAATTGCTGTGCAGCTGAGTTTCTCTCCCTGCCAGATAGAGAGCAGACTCTTGAACAGCTTTCCCAAGCCATTCAAGAGCTGTTTACGAAAATCCATTGATGTTTCCCAATGTTTAGACTGAGCCTGTACTCAACTGGACATCCCCAGGCTGTGGTTGTGTACTCCTCTCATTCGCATTGTGGTAGTTCAGCAGGGAGGAATAAATCCTACGTGTGAGGCAGAAGATTAAAGCATTGACTTTTCTGCTTTTACAGCAAGGTTTGTTTCCAGGTGGAGAACAAGAGCCCTGAGCTGTGGAACAGGTTGGTGTTAATTCAGAAGGCCCAGCTGCTCCTGGGCTGGCTGATTTGGGGGACACGGATGTCCTTTTGGGATATGCTGGTGTTCCATACCTGGTGGCTTGATGCACTGTCACAGAGAGAAGGCAAGGGTTTGGCCATCCAGGGAAAGGAGCAGGGCATCCTTCACGGCATCCCCCATTTCCTATGGCTCCGACATCCGTGGATGTCTGTTAAGGGAAGCAGCAGCCTGCTCTCCCAGGGCATGCCAGGGAAACCAGCTCTCCCACCGTGCCTTCCACTTGATTTTCCTCGACGCGGTTGAGTGAAGAGGAAGAAAAGGGCAGAGGCTGTCTGAAGCACCATTATGATGGCCTGACATTTTAAAATCATTTTGAAACAATTCTCTAAAATAAGCATATCGAGGAAGGTAAATGGGGAATTTAAAATGAGGAAAATCCGGACGATGGGAATACGCTCTCTTTGTTGCACAGAGCTCTACCAGAGACCCCCACCAGGATGTCCTGTGTGCCCATGCGTGTGCAGGTGGCAATATAAGAATCATCCAGAGCATATATATATGCATATGACAGGCACAAGCACTATAAATATGATCTACATGGCAAGAAACTGTAAAGGGGAATTGACGGCGCACGAGTATTCTCTCCCAAAAGTGCCAGCTGCCAGTCGGGCTGAATTAGATTTCACAGGGGTTTTTGCAATACATGGAATTCACCAGCAAATTACCCTTAAAGAGGGAAAATCAATCATTTGGAGCAGAGATAAGCTGAAGGCGAGGCAGCCTCGGATTGATCCCGTCTGTGCAGGCGTGTGTGGAATTCAGCAGATAACCTGGGGAGAACGGGGAAGGAGAAAACTCCTCCAGGAGGGAGGGAGCGGGCAAGGACTGACACTTAGGATGGACAAAAAGATGGGAGAATAGGGCTGTTAGCGTGGGAAGGAGGGTCAGAAGGGTTGGGGAGCGTTTTGCTCCAGACGTCCTGCGTTGCCCACTGGCCCAGTGAGTTCCTTAGGGATGCACCAGTGCCCAGTGAGCCCTCAAAAGGGTTATTGGCACTGGGTGGGAGAGGGGTGCTGGGAGCCTGAGCTGGCTGGGCAGTGGGAGAGAGGCAGGCAACACCCAGAGAGGCTGTTCTGAGTTAAATGCTTTGGAATGGGTGGAGGAATAACCCCCTTCATGCCTTGTGTTCTCAAAGGAGGGATTAAGCACTCTGAGTCTTGTGTCTGACTCACTAGAGCCGGGGTAAGTTATCCAAGCCCTACAAAAAGCCACTAATTGCTGTCAAAAAAACCCCAACTTCTTCTTTCCCCTTCCTTCACCTCCACTCCCAAACTCTCATCTGTTTCCTTTCTTTGTAGACTTCCCAGAATGAGGAATATTAAATCTTCCATAGCTTGTTGTAGGTAATAGCCCGGAAAGTGCCTAGAAAGTGACTGGGAGGAAAGCTGGAGTTGCATTGGATTTTGTGCTTCAGGAAGGCAGGGATCTCCATTTTGGAAAAGCAAATTGCACTGAGGGACCCAAAGGCAGACCTGTACTGAGGCAGTGTGAAAAGGACAAACCCGAGGATTTCCGGGCTGCTTTTCCCAAATCTAGTTCCCTTTGTGCTGAAAGTGATTGCAGGAAATCAACCTACCCGTACACCTCAGGGAATGGTGTGGTTGAGGAAGGGTTCTCTGCTTGCTAGGGATTTGGATTATTTTATTTTTTACTTTGTTTTCTTGTGTAGCCATTGGTAAGCGAATTGGTAAGGTGGAAAAATTCCTGAAGCATTTCTGGGTGCCCTCCCGTGAGGAAGGGGCTGGGTGGGAGCATTAGTGGTGGATGAAGCCAGCAGGTGACAGTGGGTGAAAAAGCAGCGATAAAAATGATGATCCATCCTCAGTCCCAGCTGAAACAGCTGATGTGGCTGCCCCAGCCTCCTGGTGGGAGAAGGGATTTCCTGATTCTTGGCGAACTCTGCCATATGAGTTTGGATTGCAAGCTGGGAGAGCAGATTTTTGGCCGTGATTCATGGCAGGTGCATGAGCGGGTCCCACCTGAAGCTTCAGACCTCCGGAGTGACAGCTGTACCCACCTGCTGGCACCTCACACCCTCATGCCTGAGCTTCTGCCCTTGCCTGCCAGCCCTACCTGTGCCCAGGGTTCTCCCCCTGGAATTTCAGAGGGATATCAGGCTGGCAACCAGGCCTGTCACAAACTGTCCTAAAATGCAGCGGGATCAGCCAGTGGTGGCTTTTTTGGAAGCAGGGTATGGGTGTGAGTGTGATGTGGCAGCGGGGCCGCGGCGCGGCTCCGATCACACGCTCCGAGGAATATGCACGCGGAGAACAAAGCCGTAATTATGCCCAACTGCAGCTCCAAGTGTCTTTTAGCTGAATTGACACGAAATTTCCGTCGGTTGCGGCACTGGCTGAGGGATTTGATTGCCGGGAAGGAGGCAGTGGGCAGCAGCCTCAAGCCACGGCGAGGGCAAGCCCCGAGTGCTGGCATGGGATGAGAGGAGCTGGAAAATGTGTGGCTGCATCCCGGCGTTGGGCAATAGCAAACTTCCCTCCAAAACCTGTTTTTTATGGGTCAATTTGTTTCAGAAGGAGACAGGTTTATTATTGTAGGGTTGCTGAGCTTTGGCAGGCTGCTCCTTCATTTGTGGCTCTAAAGGAAGGCAAAGGACTTGGTTTGTTTGCAGTGGTGGGGAAAAACTCGAGCCATGCGGAATCTGGGAGGTCAGGGGATGGAGAGGGGAACGAGCACGTAAACAGGGTCACTGATAACATCCTCATCCTCATCCTTGGCGCTGCAAGGAGCTGATGATGCTGCACACCAGGACCTTTGAGAGCCCAGGGATGCAGCGCTTGTTTTTCCTCTTCCCAGCCACGTTTCAAATCCGTTGTTTGCTCTGGGTGGCAAGAGCAGGTAGGAAGAGGTGAGGGAAATGTAAGCAGCTCCCTGTGGCTTCCTCTGGAGTGGGGGGTCCTTGCTGCGAGCCGGGCTTAGCCAGGCCCTTCTGCTGGGCAGCTGATAACAATTTGAATATTCAGATTTGCTTTCAGGCATCCGCAGGGGGCTCGCAAGCTCTGGGAACCAGGAGCAAGGAAAGCAGCATGGAGGCCGAAGCAAAAAAATAAATAGCTGAATAAATACAAAAATGGCAACTCGCAGCTGCCCTCCCCAGAGGCAGCTATATCCCCCTTCTCCAGACCTCACGTGGGGAGACTGAGGCACTCGAGGGGCTGCTCATTAGGGATAGTGGGTATCTGGAGCTGATCTCCTTCCCCAGCTAGAAGGAAATTAATCCACCCAGCTCTCTTCCTGCAAATACTTGGATTTCTTTTGATGTTTCAACTTCTATCTCACGCCTCCAACAAACTCACTCTTCTCTGGCTTCCAAGAAAATCCCTCGCATCTCGCTGCCATAAAAGGTGCTCTCGTGTACTGCAGGGAGGGCACAGGCCCCGGGAGAGATCCCGAGGGCTCGTCCGCAGAGACAGGCAGAAATTCCTCAATGAAGTAGCTTTTTGTCACTGGTGGAAAATGGTCATTTCTTGTAAATCGACATCCTGAGGATAGGGAACAAAACAGCTTGGGAAATAATGCTTCCTTCTGCCATTCTCCGTATCCTCTGCTGCCTCCCTCCCAGGGGTGTGTCTGGAGTGTTGGGAGCATCCCTCACTTCCTCGTTTGGCCCTAAAACAGCTCGTGGAAGGTGCCAGTCTACCCTGAGATGCTCCCACTGTCCACCAGCAGAGCACTGCTGGGCTCCTGAGCCACTGGGTGCCTTTGTGTGGTTCTGCGGGTGCCCTCGGGGCTTGCTCCTGCTGTGGGGCTCCGTTGGGAGATGCTCAGTGTGCCCTCAGCTCCGTGGATTGCATGGAGGTGTGCAAGGAGCAGGGCAAGGCAGACATTCTGCTCGTGTCACCCGCTCTCAGCGGTCACACCTAGGCAGCTTTCGCTATTAGTGCCCCTTCGTGCATTTAATTGGCCACTTTTTCTGATAGGAGGGAGGTCATTCAGGGAAAATTGGAAATTCGTCTCTGGCAGCTTCTGAGCTTGCTTTTCATGTGCTCTGCTGGGCCGTGCTCTGGGGAGGGGGCCGTGCTCAGAGCAAGGCTCCCAAAGTATCGGTATGTCGGCAGCCTTGCCGCTTTGCTGGCCGGGTCTTGGGAGAGGAGGGGTTTTTCCAGTTCCCAGTTTGAGCTGTCTCACTGGAAAAAGCCTTCTGCATGGGAGGGGCACCCACGCCGTGCCCCCAGCCTGAGGCAGTGAAATCCCAGTGCGTGACACCCTGTGTGGTGTGTGAACCTGCAGCCAGCAAAAGGGGCTTTCCCTCCCTGTGCTGTGCCTGGTCATCCCAGGGATGCATTCCCACTCCTCTCATGTGCACATGGATTTTGCAAATAAAACACCAACCCTGCTCTTTCCCTTCCCAGGGGCCCAACAGCGTTTTTGAGGTTTACCTGGTGGGCAACAACTCCAACCACTTCATCATCTCGCCGACCTCCATCCAGGGGAAGGCGGACATCCGTGTCCGCGTGGCAGTGCCGCTGGACTTCGAGACCATTCCTCGCTATGAATTTTCGGTAAGGCTGCACCCCCGGGCTCTGTGGGACAGCCACAGTTTCCAGCATGACCTAAGAGTGACCATTAACCATCTTCCTCTCTCTTGTCCAGTGCTTGAGGAGGGCCTAGGAGAAAGATGGGGACAAATTTTCCAGCTGGGCCTGTTGCAGTAGGACGAAGGGGGATGGCTTTTGATGGTTGATTTAAATTAGGTGTAAGGAAGAAGTCCTTTTTGCCATGAGGGTGGTGAAACACTGGAACAGGTTACCCAGAGAGGTGATAGATGTCCCATTGCTAGAAATATTCAGGGTCAAGTTGGATGAGACTCTAAGCAACCCAGTCTAGTGGAAGATGGCCCTGCCCGTGGCAGGACGTTGGATTAGGTGGCCTTTAAAGGTTCCTCCCAACCCAAACCATTCCATGATAATCCCCTCTATGAAACAGTGGAGCACAACAAAACAGCCAAAAAATCAGAAATTATAATAAAGAAGGAGGTGGGGAAGACATTTGCTCTGCACTTTCTCTTTCCAGCATCCAAAGGCTCAGCTGCAAGAGCTTAAGCAGAGCAGGATCATAAAAGCTTTATAGAGCATAAAACTTTGTTTTAAGAGCACTTATCAGGCGCCAAAACCCTCCCCATCCTCCTGCTCCAGCTCTGTCGGTGGTTTGCCTTGAGCTGGCTCAGCTGGTGAGGGAGCTGAGGAGAGCCTTGTTTTCTCCACTGAAGAAGGATAGGTAACTCTCGCAAGCCTCCTGTTGTCTCCAACCCTCCCTTTGCCTTCCCGTTTTGCCCAGCTCTTCGCAAACGAGAGCGTCCCGGACCACGTCGGCTTCGCGCGGGTGAAAATCAACCTCATCAACGAGAACGACAACCGGCCCGTGTTCAGCAAGGCCCTCTACAACGTCAGCCTCTTCGAGAACACCACCGTGGGCACCACTGTCCTCCAGGTCCACGTGAGTAGGAGCATCCCAGCTCCCTTTGTCGAGTCCTTGGCACACGTGTTGGCTCTATGGTGTCCCTCACCAAGGGCCAGCCTGGGAAGGGGGCATTAGGAGATGCTGGTAGTGGGCTGTAGACTTCCCACGGGCTTTTGGAGCAGATGTCTTGACCTTTTCTGTTCTCTGGAAGATGTGCACGTGTTTCCTACCACACCAGGAATTCAAAGAGAGTGCTGCACTGCGTTTCATCTGCAGACACTAACCCCAGTGGTCACGGTCCCCCCAGTGTGGCTTTTCTCACTGCCCTCTTTGGAAGCATCACCTTCCTCAGCCAAACTGAGGTCGGTCGAGCCATTAAAAGGACGAAGGATGGAAAAGGAGGGGAATGGCTCTGTTTAGCAGAGCGTGGTATTACACGTCTGGCAGCAGAACAGAGGCAGGCAGAGGTGGTGGTGATAGCAGGGGGCGTTTCCATAGGGCTCATTTCCTCCTCTGTGGGTTGGTTGGAACCCTCATGGAGAAGACACATTTCCTGGTGCAGGAGAGCGATGTCAGTGCCAGTGTGGGGCACAGCAAGAACCACAACACAGCCCTGTGCTGACATACGATTGGAAAAGGCATCAAAGCTCCTCTGGGATGGGAGCACCAAACCCCCTGCTACACTTTGGGTGTGTTACCGCTACTAGCATTAGTCATGAACGAGTTTGCTTGGCTCCCTCTCCAATGAATTTGCTCCAGCTGCCCTCCTGCCCCCTCCTTGTCCTCCTGCTCTCCAGAGGCACAGCCCCTGGTCTCCCACCCGTGCAGGAATGCCCATTCAGAGGATAAAAGCCCGGACAAAAGAGTTGGGTGTATGCGCCTGTGCATAAGTGTGTTTACTTTACAAACAGATGGTGTGAAACTGTATAGAGGCCCCGAGCTGTTCCCATCTGACAGTTATTAATATTTCAAGCAGATGTTTAGCTAGTCAGGCCATCAGACACTAAACAATGAGATTGTTACTGCGTCTCCTCTTTCCCCAACTTCCAGCTATGCCAGCATTTCAGAGCAAACACAAAATGCCAGGAGTTGAATCTTCTATGATAAATCAGAATGGATGCAATTAGTGCTGAAATCCAAATTGCCCTCCCAGCTGATCCCAAACTTTTAACAACCCTCATAAAGTACCAGCTCCTCCTGCTGCGGCCGCTTGCCTTTGAGCTGCAGCCCCCTGGTCGCTGCCCGTCTGCGCCATGTCTCTCCACCTGCCCCACGTGCTGCAGATGAAAAGCCTGCTTTCCTTGCTAATAAATTCCTCCTTTCCTTTTCTTCCTTCTTTTCCACTTGCTTGAGAATATTCCTGGATATTCACACATGGGGGTTAGGGATGGGGTTTTGGAGAAAGCCTGGCCAGCCACACGGCACGCCCACTTCTTTGGTGGCTGATGGACGACATCCTCATGAAAGGGGACTTCTGTTGGATTCCCTCTTTTTGTGCTCCTTTGTGCAAATAAGTGTGGGTTTGGAGAGACAATGGGGTTCAGGGTGCTAAGGACAAATCAGGTGACTTGTGGGGTCGGGATGAACAGAGGAGTGCGTGGGCTGGGTGAGTGGTTGCTAAAGGGTGGCAGGAGGCTTCGTGCCAGCTGCTGCTGGAGATGGCCAGGCACAGCTGGCAGGACAGAGCAGTGCCTGCAGCACCTTCCTGGCAGGAGATAAGCAGCTAAAACCACAGGAGCTGAGGCAAGCGGAGGTTGCTGACCTTCTGCCCAACCCAGTGTTCTGGGGAAGGAGGACAGGTTGCTCCCAGCAGCCCAAAAGCCCCTGAGCTGTTTGCCCATCTTCCAGTGAATGCATCCTGGCTATCCCCCCTTGTCTGTGCCTGATGGGGTGCCCACAGGCGAGGGGAAAGGCTGTCCTCAATGCCACCCTCTCCAGGCTGCACTCAGCGTGGTCAGCTGAAAGGGAAAGGCAAAAGGAAAGAGCGAGTAGACTTCATTTGTGGTGACAAATGGCCATGTGTTTCTCCAGCATTTGAGCTCCTAACGCCAGTGACAGCAGAGAAGCATTGCCTGTTACACATATAAATCAACTGTAAAACAACCCCAAGTGCAGGCAGCCAGCAGGGACCCAGAGCTGCTGCCTGCTCTCCTCTCCCTGCCTCTTTCCCTTTGCCCAGGGATTCGTGGGTTCAGATCCGTGGATTCCTGGTGAAACCTCAGCCGCTTCCCTCGCATGGCGCAACCTTCTAAGATTTTCTTTGCTCTCTGCTTGTCATTCCCTCCATCTCCCCGTCCATCCATCTGTTTAATTATGTCCCTGAAAGGCGTTTATTGTTGAGACTCAGGTGATCATTTGCTTGCACAAGAACTTCTGGAGACTCCAGGCTCCATGGGAACAGCTCCCGCCCTGTACAGGGAGCCCACAGTGTGCCCAAAGGTAGCCTTCTCTCCTGCCTCCATGCCCTTGGAGCATGAGAACCATGGGAAAGGGGCTCAGCCTGGAGCAAAGGAGGCTCAGGGAGGACCTTCTGGCTCTGCACAACTCCCTGACAGGAGGGGGCAGCCGGGTGGGGTCAGGCTCTCTTCCCAGTTAACAGGACAAGAGGAAACAGCCTCAAGTTGTGCCAGGGGAGGTTACATTGGATATTAGGAAAAATTTCTTCAGTGAAAAGGGTGGTCAGGCATTGGAACAGGCTGGCCAGGGAAGTGGTGGAGTCACCATCCTTGGAGGTGTTCAAAAAGCACGTAGATACGGTGTTTAGGGCCATGGGTGCATGGTGAGCTTGGCAGTGCTGGGTTCATGGTTAGACTCGATGATCTCAAAGGCCATTTCCAGCCTTAATGATTCCGTGATTGTTTACACGTGTGATAAGCCCCTTAGGCCGGAGATTCCTGGTTTTGCAGAGACCAGTGTGAAGGGCTCCTTACTCCAGCCAAAGCTTCCAGGTCATGTAAATCATGGCTGTTTGGAGTTACATGTCCATGGCATGTCCATGACAACAGAAAGACAAGCAGCCTGTCCAGGGCTCTGCAGTTGTTAGAGGCCTCTCTCAATGCAAACTTCATTTTTTCCCTGCCCCAGACTCTGCTGTGCCAGGAACAGGCAGGCTGGAAAGGCTTGGAGGTCCCACACAGCAGCAAACACCTTCCATGAGGCTGGAGCAAAGCAGGGAGGTGAGCAGAGCTCAGCCTGAAGAGAGGGGCCAGTTCTGCCCCAGCTACCAGCAGATATTGAAATACTACTTTTTTACTGAAACAACTGGCCATGAAGCCTTTTAATAACATAACAGAAAAGGTCAGAGAAAGAATTTCACACTTCTTGAGCAAGCAGGCAGCCAGTATAACTTCATGCCTTCCAGGAACGAGGCAGTGAGAACATAAGCTGCACCCTGAATTAACTGGGACTCTGACACCCCTGCCAGGTCCTGCCTGCCTGGTGGCCAGTGGCTGTCGATGGGTGCTGGCTTTCCTAATAGCAGGAGCAGGCTGGAAGGATGGACCCTGGAGAGGAGTGGCGAGGTGTGGTGCCTGCTCTGGCTCGGGGCAGAGGACGTGGGGCTCTGTGATAGGAAGCTCTGGGGAAGGACCGTGCTGGGGGGATAAATGGCTGCGTCCAGCTGGAGCCATGATCAGAGGCATAAAATGCTTTGGGTTGGCAGGGACCTTAAAGGTCATCTAATTCCAACTCCACTGCCGTGGGCAGGGACACCCTCTGCTAATGCTTAGGTCCTTGAGTCCAGAGGCAGGAAAAGCCTGTTGCTCTCCATCCTGCTCCGGGCTGCCTCATTGCCAGCAGCTGGGATTAGTGTCACTGCTTCACAAGCCCTCCTTTAGCACCTCAGCTGGGACAGGAGAAGAAGGAGAAGTCTGAGGCCCCCCGTGCCCAGTGGCTGTGAAGGGCACTGATGCTGGTCTGGCATCAGACACAGTTGCCCAGGTCTCTGCTCCTTCCTCTCCTGGCTGTGGAGGGTTTGGAAGCAGTCCCCATGGCTTGTTCTGGTGGGGCTTCCCTGAGGAGCTCTCTGTGACCTGGCCAGAGGGAGAGCAGGAAGGAGCTTTCAGCTGGAAAGCTTTTTTGGGTGGAAGAAGCTACATAAACATGGTGTCTCGGTTTGGACA